>LR750009.1:103346-113484 GCA_902729485.2 Mus minutoides
GCCTAGTTGGCCATCAGTGGGAAGAGAGGCCCCTTGGTTATGCAGACTTTATATGCCCCAATACAGGGGAACGCCAGGGCCAAGGGGTGGGAGCGGGTGGGTAGGGGAGCAGGGCCGGGAGGGGGGAGGATACAGGGAACTTTCTGGATAACACTTGAAATGTAAATGAAGAAAATATCTAATAAAAGTTGAAAAAAATTTTTTATTAGATATTATTTTCATTTATATTTCAAATGCTTTTCCTCTTTCAAAGTCCCCTATACCTTTCCCCTGCCCTGCTCCCTAACCAACCTACCCACTCTCGGGTCCTAGCCATGGCATGCCTCTGTACTGGGGCATATAATCTTGGCAAGACCAAAGGCCGTTCCTCCCATTGATGGCCAACTAAGCCATCCTCTGCTACATATGCAACTAGAGACACAACTGGTACTCTGGTACTCTGGGAGGTACTGGTTAGTTCATATTGTTTTTCCTCCTATAGGGTTGCAGACCCTTTTAGCTCCTTGGGTACTTTCTCTAGCTCCTTCATTGGGGGCCCTGTGTTCCATACAATAAATGACTATGAGCATCCACTTCTGTATTTGCCAGGCACTGGCAAAGCATCACGAGATAGCTATATCAGGGTCCTGTGAGCAAAATCTTGCTGGCATATGAAATAGTGTCTGGGTTTGGTGATTGTTTATGGGATGGATCCCGGGGAGGTGGAGTCAGTCTCTGGATGATCCTTCCTTCCCGCTCAGCTCCGAACTTTGTCTCTATAACTCTTTCCATGGGTATTTTGTTCCCTGTTCTTGGACATAGTACTACTGGAAGATCCAGTAATACCTCTCCTGGGCATATACCCAGAAGAAGTTCCAACTTTTAATAAGGACACATGTTCCACTATGTTCATAGCAGTCTTATTTATAATAGCCAGAAGCTGGAAAGAACCCAGATGTTCCTCAACAGAGGAATGGATACAGAAAATTTGGTACATTTACACAATGGAGTACTACTCAGCAATTAAAAACAATGAATTTATGAAATTCTTTGGCAAATGGATGGATCTGGGGATATCATCCTGAGTCAGGTAACCCAATCACAAAAGAACACACATGTTATACATCACTGATCAGTGGATATTAGCCCAGAAACTTAGAATACCCAAGATACAATTTGCAAAACACAAGAAACTCAAGAAGAAGGAAGAGCAAACAGTAATGCATTTTCATTTCACTTCTGCCTTATCCAATTCCCAAGTGCATCATAGTTTCTTTTCTCCAGCTCTCATTTTTTAAAAATAAGTTTTCATATGATATATTCTGATTATGTGTCCCTTCCATTTCAGATTCTCATGATTTACACACACATCCAACTCCAAGTCGTCGTTCTCAATGTCTTTTAGAAAATAAATAGGTATTAGTAGAATACAGGATAAACAAAATAACAGAAACAAATAAAAAATGCAGAAGAAACATGTACACACACATATACACACAGAGAGACACACTATAAAAAACAAACAAACAGAAAACAAAACATAATATTTAAGAAAAAGTGAAGGCTAAAAAAAAGCCAAAATAAAACATTATAAGAAAAATAAACTAATTAACTAAGTTGCAAATAACCATTAAGTTCATTTTTTTTCCTTTTTTGACCATCTAACACTGTTGGTATGCACCTAACCTTAAGCATGGGCATGGTTTGTATACCAGTGGATATTTCTCCTTTGGTGGAAATTAACTTTTCCTTTGTCAATGGCTGATACTTAAAGACAGCTCCTAGGGTCCCCTAAGCCCTGAAGAAAGGGTTTTGATGAACACATCCTATTTATGACTAACTGTTCCTGGTATAAGTTATACCTATGCAAAGTACAATATCTCTGGTACTCAGTACTTTGCACAGTTGCATATCTCCCTTTACTGCTTCTAATCACCCATACGTGGAACTCTTCTCTGATGTTGGCTAAGTGAGACACGGATGTGATTCCCATTTGGTGTTGTCAATAGCTTCCCAGGTAGAAAGTGTTTATAGGTAAGCAACTGATACAAAGGAAAGGGAATGGGCTAAAGTGGGGTCTGAATAAGTTCACTGGAATGAGGAAAGCTGCAAGAACTGTGAGAGTCCCCAGGGAATCTCAACCATGTGTATGATTTTTACCACTCTTAAATGGTAAGAAAAATCATATCACACAGTATTTGTACTTTTCACACAACTTGTTCACTTAGTGTAATATTGTCAATGCACATCTATGCTGCATATGTATTTGTTAACTTTTGAATGCAGAATGAACTTCCAATATGCAGGCTGGAAGTTTATGCTCCATGCATTCTTTTCTAAAAACACTTGGGTTACTTCACATGTTAGCTATTGCTAAATGCTTTGGTTTCCAGTAGAAACCCAAAGTGGGAATTACTGTATTCTGTGCTAATACTATTTTTTTCTTATTTTGGATGAATTAGCTTACATATTTTTATAGTGTGTCAGCACTTTCTTTATCTGTAAATAGTATACATATGTTCCAGTTTTCCCACATCCTTTACATAACTTGTTATTTTGAGTTATGAGAATAGACATCTTTATGTCGTGATAGTATTTAATTACATATATATTGTGAATTTTGTTCATGAGTGTTCTATTCACATTATTTTCACACACTCTCTTCCACAAACTCCCCTGTGTCACCTTCCCTGACTAATATATAGATATACCCTGAGAATTAGATATACAATCAGGGGCTTTAACCTTGGAGTACATTGAGGCTTCCTCTATTATCAGCCCTTGACTGCTTGTATCTCTTCATAAAAAGATGTGGCATTATAAAATTTTACCTATCTACAGGTTTTAACTGGAGTGGCTATTATGTAGGTCTTTTTTAGGCAACATGCTATTGGAATTAGAGGGGTGTAACATCTCTGCCATTTCTAGAAGATGTTATATATCAGCAAGTTCCTTGGTCCTCTGGTTCCTACAATATTTCTAGCTTTTCTCTGTACAATATTCCATCAGAGTTAAATGTAGAGATCAATTGTAGATATGCCAATTGGGCCAAGTATATAATAAATAATAATATCATGCACAAGAATCATAGACTAACAACTACCCAGTGTTAAACAAGGTAATCCTCCTTTCCAGTTGTTTAAGAGACTACCAAATGAAAATATAAGCTATTGGCAATGCCCTTGGTTTTCTCCTAGAAATGAACACCAAATTGATGAAGAACCACACACATTATGGCATAAGAAATGCAAGAATGAAATGGTTATTGTCCTGGAAGCCTCCATAATGAAGGGTATCTTCATAGCATCTGAAGGTGCTGTACAAGCTACCAAAAGAGAAAAACAATCAGTAATCCCACCAAGCTATAAAGCCCATGAACTACAACAAAAACCCACCTGGCACATGTATTTACCTTTATAACATTGTTTCCTCCATGGGGCAGCAAATCCCCTCAGCTCCTTCAGTCTCTTCTCCACCATGAAGGAACTGCGAGTTCAGTACAATGGTTGGCTGTGAGCACACACCTCTGTATTTGTGAGACTTTGGCAGAGCCTCTCAGGAGACAGCTATATCATGCTCCTGTCAGCAGTCACTTTTTGGCATCCTCAATAGTTTCTGGGTTTGGTGTCTGTATGTGGGATGAATTCCCAGGTGGGGCATTCTCTGGATGTCCTTTCCTTCAGTCTCTGCTCCACATTTTGTCCCTGTATTTCTTCCTGTGAGTATTTTGCTCCCCCTTGTAAGAAGCACTGAAGCATCCACAATTTGGTCTTCCTTCTTCTTGAGCTTCATATGATCTGTGAATTGTATTGTCAATATTCCAAGCTTTGGGGCAAATATCCACTTTTTACTGAGTGCATACCATGTATGTTCTTTTGTGACTGATTTACCTTACTCAGGATATTTTCTAGTTCCATCCATTTGCTTAAGAATTTCATGAATTCATTGTTTTTAATATCATAAATGTATTATATTTTCTGTATCCATTCCTCTGTTGAGAACATCTGGGTTCTTTTCAGCTTCTGGCTATTATAAATAAGGCAGCTATAAACATAATGGAGCATGTGTCCTTGTTATATGTTGGAGCATCTTTTGTGTATTCTTTCGTGTATATATGTCAATTATTGAGAAAATCAAGATCGCAATGAAATTAGAACTTTAATTCTTAAAGTTGACAAAATCTGCGTAATTATGTGTCTTTGTTAGATGCTTCCAAACACTTAGTAATTATATAATTTGTAAATGAGAATATTTTCAAACATTTATCATATTTTCTTGGAGAAAATATAAAAACATTCTTTCTACTGCTTTTAGAATCTGCAATATACTATCATCTGTACTTTGTCTTCTATGCAAGTCCATACCAAACATATTTTTGTTTTCTCACTGTTATATGGTTTCCACTGGTGTAGCTTCCCTCAGTTTACTCCCCCCCGGTCTCTGCAGCCTCTGCTAACCATAGTTATACTCTGCAACCTCTGCTAACCATAGTTACACTCTCAACTTCAGCTATCAGAACATGAGAGAAGCAATTCAGCCATTCTTTTCTGTCTATGACTTATTTAAATTAATCTAATAATCTCCAAATTCATCTCTCTTATCACACACAGCACAAATTCATTATATTTTATGGCTAACTTGTGTTACACTTCATCTTTATAATCTATTCATCACCTTACAAACACTAAAATTGGCTCTGTTTCATCACTTCATATCTCTTGTTAATAGTACTATAAGGAACATGAAGGGAGATGTCCATCTGCATATTATTTGGTTTCCCTTAGAGGGTCTGTAGGTTTTGTCCTGGTTTTACACATAAGAGGTTTCTTTCTTTTCTTTTCTTTTCTTTTTTTTTTTCTATAATGGATGTGCTAAGTAACACACCAGCAAAGGATTGTATAGGAATTCACTTTTGTTCATATCCCACCGTTACCTGCCAGCTCTAGTTTTTAAATAACCATTCTTATTATTTCTCCAGTGTTCCGGATTTGAATTTTGAATATATTAGTGTTGCTAAATATTTTTGTAGCATTGTTAATTGAAAATACTGTGGTTTTCACAAGATATTTTTCAAAAATAAAAGCAAAATTACTTCCTGAAACAACTTATACCAGCTTTGTAACACATTTGAAGTCATGTATTATAATCTCCCTTTTATTATACTTTTGGATTTGATATTTTTAGCTATTCTCAACTTCCATGTAAAGCTTCAAATATATTTATGTTGCTCTTTGACAAATATCGTAGGTAGTTCTCTAGGAACTATGCTTAATCCAGAAGTAGTAGCTTTAGGTATTGTAACATTTTAGCAATATTAACTCTACCAATGTGTGTACAAGGAGATTTCGCTTCACTTTGTAAGTATGCACTGGTGTTTGTCCATTTTTAATTGTAGACAGTGTTATCTCCTCTGAAAAGCTACTCCAAAGTATATTTCTGTAGCTTTTCTGAAGGGTATTCTTTTCTTGATTTCTATGGCATATTATTTTCTACTGGCAAATGGTAACACTTCTGTTTCTGTATACTAATTTTGTAACCTGAAAATGTCTATCATTATGCTTGTGAAATGACTTGCACTTTAAGTTCTGAAACAGGACATAAAAGCACACAGAGACATGGCATTGATTTCCTCACTATTCACCTTGTTTTGAAACAAGAATTCTGTCCAGAGAATAGATTTCCCAGCCTCATGCTTGACTAGCTATTTACAAATACACCTTTAAACATTTCATATAGTTAAGTTTTACATAAAAATAAATATAGCATTTTTTGGGTTAAACTTAAGAGGGTAAGTGTCCAGAAACATATACAAAGATTCATAGCAATTTGGCACATTGAAAGTTGCAATAACTGAAATCCTAAGCCAACAAAAAGTAGCCCAGAATTGAAAACATTTAGAATAACTAGGATCATTTGACCATCTTACAATAATGAACACATTTCAACAGTTTTAGATGGAAAAACAACTCTCTTGTATAATAAAGACTTTGTCATATTCATCCAGAGAGTTGATTCAATAGTCCTTGTTTCAATGAACCTGGGTTTCATTCCAAGCACCCACATGACAGCTGAGAATTCAGTCCCACCCAGAGGTTCTGGTGCCCCCTTCTGACTTCTGCAGACACCAAGTATACACAGGGTATACATACATACATACATACATACATACATACAGGCAAACACTATTCATGTAAAGTAAATAAATTCAATCAAAAATATATTGTTATAATTTTTGGTAGATTTTTGTACAATAGTAGGGCCATGCAGCATGAAAAGATTGTTTAAGTATTGACTTTACTTTCAATGCTTTAAGAATCTGTGTGTGTGTGTGTGTGTGTGTGTGTGTGTGTGTGTGTGTGTGTTAAATGGGGTAGGACTTTGTCAATATTATTCCAGAAAAATGGAGTTCCCAGAAAGCTTTGTTTTAGCTTCTCTTTTCATACCTAAGCTAAGTTCAAATGATGAGAAAACAAAACAAAACAAAACAAAACAAAACAAAACAAAACAAAACATCCGCGATTTTCTTATAAACCCTTTAAGCAAAACATACCTTTGGGTCTAGCACAGTGTATAATTCTGAAAGAAGTACTTTTACTGAGGGACTCCCTTCAGGCTTCTGGCCATGCTTCCACTGAACTGCTCCAAAACACCTTGGTACTGTTTATGCTGCAGCAAGAGGCCTGGGTAGTGGACTGAATAGGCAAATTCCACCAGGCCCTATTATCTATTGACTGCCCTTAGGCCAAACCTACTATAATACAAGACTCTCAAGGAAATCATCATCAAAGTGCCAGAGCAGTCTTCTGTAACTTGACAATCCAATTCTGCAAAGAGATGGAGTCCTTCCCTTGTGTATGATGGATCCTCACAAAGCAATTTATGGTGTAGAAGACGCTGAGAGTGCTATTACCCAGTTAGCTCAGATAACTATGAGATGCGAGCATGGCAAGTTCTTTCTGGACAAAATATTTCCACAGCAGAAGTCTCTGAATATCAACATTGTGGACACCATTAGCCAGGTTGCTTACAGGTAAAGTGTTGCTGCCTGCATTATAAGATCAAGAATATCCATGTGCCACCCTGAGTAAAAGAGTGTATGCAGGTGTAGGTAGAGGAGTAGCAGTGGAAACGGGCTTAGAAACGGGTTCTAGAGCCTGAAGAAACATTAGAGACAGCTGTTTGGCAGACTGGAAGAACAGGTCCAGATTCTGGTCTCCTAAGCAGAAAAGCACAAATCAGGCAACAGGAGGGGCCCGTCCAGTTCTGGCCACCATTCTAATCAGGTGAACTGATTAGAATCCTGGCTGAAGCTCTGACTCAGTCTAATGGAGATACAGCATCACTGGCTGTGGCTGAGTAGTTATGTCAGCAAGTTCTCTAAACTTGCCAAAGATTCCAACAGTCCTACTGCTCTCTACTCCCAGTGATGTTACAAGTATGGCAGCTTAGGCTATGAGTGTATATGGTGCTCTCACTGAAGCCACAGTGCCTGCCGGGAGCCCGGAACTTCAGAGAGAACAGCAGAAATGCCCAGGCTACATAGAGATTCAAGGCTTGAAGAACTGTGTAGAGTTAAGCTTAGTGGCCATGGTTTGGCCAGGGAATCTGGGAACAAGAACAGTACTCTCAGATTTCTGGCTTCAGCATCCCAGCCAAAATTTTATTTTTTACCTTTTTTTTTTTATTTGAAGTTTGTAATCATGTAATAAACTCACTAGTGCCAAATCAAAAGAATAAGAGCAAAAAACCAACCAAAAATCAAAACAACAATCAACTCTTTTTTAAAATCTTTCTTTAAAACAAACATTGTGAGCCGGGCATGGGGGCGCACGCCTTTAATCCCAGCACTTGGGAGGCAGAGGCAGGCGTATTTCTGAGTTTGAGGCCAGCCTGGTCTACAAAGTGAGTTCCAGGACAGCCAGAGGGCTACACAGAGAGACCCTGTCTCAAAAAACCAAAAAAAAAAATTGTGCAAAATAATCTTAGAAAAGTAGATCAAACCTTATAAAACTATAAGCTGTCAAACTATATAGCTGTCTCAAATGCTTGTGGCTTGCACCTGTTCAGCACATGACTAATAAACATTATGTCAGCAACCTTCTTTGAATATTTTGAGAAATCAAGTCTTTGATAATTGCTATATAATTTCAGTACTCTTTTTGGCATATATATATATATATATATATATATATATATATATATATATATATATATGTTCTTGCACATGTAGAGGCCAAAGATCAAAGATCAACTCTGGGTGATTCCTTTTGCATATTCTGCATTCTGTCTTATTTTTTATATAATTTTATTATAATGTATTATATATTTATATACTATAATATATTATATATTTTATTATAATAAAATAAAATTACCTAAACAACCCATTCCACTATGATAGTCAGTGCTAGGTTTTCTCTGATCTGTCCCAAGTTCTCCCTGGAGATTTACTTAAGCTTCCTTCGTCCCAGTGTTAAATGAATTGAGGTTTTTATTTAGGTAATCAGAATTCTGGAGGTTACAACCTATAAAAGCGATGGAAGTATTTTCTTCTGTTCTACTCTAGTTGGGAATAACTAATACAAGACTTGCAATTTATGCACTCATTTCATATTAGGAGTGTCTTAGGAAACATTGAATTTATTCTCAGCCTTCAAACACCTTGAACTCTAATTTGTCAGACTCTGTGTTTAACAAAATTGGATGTGTACTGACTGAATTAACGGAGCACAGAAAAATCTGTAAAAGATTTGTCCTTATCTTCTCTCTCTTATTTCCATGGATTATGAAGTATTGAGACTGTATTAGATTACCTGCAAAGCTCCTGGCCTTTAACCTCATAAAATCTTCCCAGTATTTTTTCATTGACACTCCTGTTTCCTGTACTTGTGTCAGGGCATTCCATCTCATCCCACTTCTGTTGATTTCTTCAAGTCTTATCTCTTCGGGTGAGTTAGCTGTGAGCTGATCCCACCTCTCAGTAGTCAGGTAGAAGTCAGCATGTTAGGAATAGTTCAGCGAGTAAGTAATGGAAATGTGGGATGGTCAATACAGAGTCATGTCTCCAGAGCATTAACACCCATGGATATGACACATACACAAATGTAAGGTCAAAATGTGAAACTGAAATTTCATAATGGAAATTATAACCCCAAAAGGGATTTTAAAAGAAATAAATTTTATGGTCAGTTAATTCACCTATTTATCATGGAATACAAAGACAGAAGTTTAATTAAAAAAATAAAAAATAAATAAAATAAATAAAAAAAGAAGTTTAATTCAGTTAATTAAACGTTTTATATTTGGAGGCTAAAATTGACTGATGGCAATGGGAATCTACCTGCTCAAATTTCATGTACAGTTCCTGTTTATGTTTGATTGGTGAAGCCAAGCTTAATCTCCATGTTGCTCCATTTTTTTGCCCTTTAGTTGTTTAATAAATATTTTCCCATATTTTTAGATAAAGTAGGTCATTCCTTTATTTCCAAATCAATTCTAAGAGATCTAGAAGACATTCGGTTGTATTTGCTAAGATTTTATAACTAATCAAACAGACAACAAATGCTTTTCTCACAATTTCATGTTTTCAAGGGATTCTCAACTTATTTCAAATTGTAACCTCAGCATGTGTGTAGTAATGCTCAATCTTAAGGGTTTGCTATTTCTTAAACTTGCATATGTTAAAATTTGTACTTTAATAATTAGCAAAGTGTTGCAATACATTGTCTAATTATATGTGCATCTGTATAAATTTTAGGTAAAATTCAGCATTACAGATAACATTATCAAAATGATTTCTATGAATTTTTTTTATTACCCTGGCATATTCATCATTTACTATGAAGGCAGTGATTAAGAGCCATGTTTGAATTGATCATTCATCCGCTTTCCGGTCTGGTCCTGTGCACCCACACCAGCCCAGGGCTCGGGCACTGGCTCTGTGCACTCTCCGCGGGACCTCCCCAGCCTGTCTTGGGACCACAGGTCTCCTTGGTTAGAGATGGCAGGAGGTAAGCGTAAGAACAGAAGCAACAGAATCCAAGGGTACTTGGCATCACCAGATCCAAACTCACCCACCCCATCAAGTCCTAGATACAACAGCACACCAGAAAAACAGGACATGGATATAAAGTCACTCGTCATGATGATGATGGAGGAC
>LR750009.1:116763-140330 GCA_902729485.2 Mus minutoides
CAAGTCTAAGTGGTTGAAGGACCTCCACATAAAACCAGAGACACTGAAACTTATAGAGGAGAAAGTGGGGAAATGCCTCGATGATATGGGCACTGGGGAAAAATTCCTGAACAAAACAGCAAAGGCTTGTGCTGTAAGATCAAGAATTGACAAATGGGACCTCATAAAGTTGCAAAGCTTCTGTAAGACAAAAGATACACAGGAGATTTTAAAGATAATAACAAAAACTATGATTCTCATCACTGAATTTACTCAAGAGCAAAGAACTTTGTTATTGTTGCCCTTATTAATTAGATATTTTCTCTACAAACTTTATGTATGTGTATACTGCATACTTATCACCACGAAATTCCTTTCCTGCTGACTCTATCCCTCCCTTCACTCTCCTTCCACTCCCCTGTTCCTCCCTCCCACTCCTGTCTACAATTCTGCCTAATTTTATATCAACTTGACACAACCTGGAGTCATTTTGGAAAATTAACTCTCAATTGAATAGATGCACTCAAAAGCTTGGCCTGTGGGTAAGCCTATGGTGCTTTTTTGATTGGTGTCTGCCTACAAATTCCTGCTTTGAGATCCTGCTGGAGGATAAACTATAACGTGAAGTACCACACCCCCCACACACACAAATTGCTTTGGGCTATGATATTATAGCACAGTATTAGAGCCTAACTAAGACTATATTTCAGTTTTATCTTGATTAAATGTTATATATTTTAAATTACTTAATTAAATCAATTCATTTTAAAAGAGCAAAATAAATTATTAAAAATACTTATTTAATTGTTCATTTTACTACAACTGGAAGATGATACTACATATTTTATAGTCTACAGTACAATATTTTAAGATGTATACACTGCTGAATGATAGAGTCAAATATATGTATTGTTTATTTAAATTGACATAGTGAAATATATAATACCACATTTTTTTCAATTTTCAAAATTACACTGATACAGTCATTACAACCTATAACTCTCACTCCAGAGATCAAGATCCCTTTCCTTTAAATGTGTACACAAATACACACACAACAAACATCACAGAGAAAAAGAGAGAGAGAGACCTGGAGAGATATGCACACATATGCTCACAAAAATAAAAAATATACATAGCATATAGCAACACAAAGCTGTTCACTTTCTGTTTGTATTGAGTGGAGCATGGTTGAATATGTGTGAGAAGAGTGAATGCTTAAGCAGCAGTGGGAAATATCTGCTTATAGAATATTTATGTGTGCAAGATTAAGATAAACATGTGTGGCTGCTGTTAAAAGATGCCCTGACAACACTATTCTGGATATTGGTTTCGAGCCTTGCCTTTAATGGCAAAGCAGCCTCTCCAGCCTGGCTATTTTTTTTTTTTTGCAAGGTTAGATAGTAATATATTTTGTGTTGCTGAAAGAATAACAGTTTCAACCACGTGTGATATTTAATGAAGTGACAGACCTATTATTTTATCATGTGTGAGTGTGTGTAGCTGAGATCAAAACCAGTTGTGTGACTATGCTTACTCTGAATCTTTTACATCTATGTAATAAAAACTCTAGGAAATCATATTTTCTCAATAGGACTCCCACTTATATTATCAATAGATATATCCAGCAATATTCAATCTCACCATGCAAGCAGATAAACAAAATTTGAACCACTGTGAACTGGCCTTGGATATCTTTGACACTAAAAACATAAGAGTTTAATAATGTCTAATATTTTATTTAACATTTATTTTTAGGAAGAATATAATTTGGTAGTTTTAAAATCGATACCTTTAACTGTACTCAACATTTTAAATGACTTTAATATTATTATAATTTATAATCCCTATACGAACTATACATTTGTTGTGTTTTAGTATAACGTCACTCACGATTTTAGTGATTGTCTCGAATTATCGTATACTTGTGTTGTCGAAACCTCAATCTTATAGACACAATCTGTTGTTTCGGAAACTCATAGCAATTAGTTTTACTGTGTTTCCAAACCTCGTATATAGCATGAAAGCAGTATTAGCATCTACTTTGTAGATCTATGATGTCACATGAATAAAAGAAATATTGACAATTTTTAAAGAGGACCTGACACATAATAATGTTTTTAAGTTAATAAAAAAGTAACTAATATATAATTATAAAACCTATAATATTGATGTACTATATACAGTGAAACAATTGGATCAATATTAGCATATTCATGCTGTGAAATAATTTATACCCATTATTTTATATGAGCCATGATATTGTATATATATAGAGAAGTGGAGGTCATATATTAACTGTATTTGTTATTGGGGTCTGCTTTGTGTTGTCATAGAAAATGACTAAAAGGTGCACAGGAATCCATTTAAGTGAAAATTAGCTTAATTCTCTTATATCTAATATAAACTTATTATTAGATTTATTTGTCCAAGTATTCCTGAAGTATGTTTGGAATAAAACAATTTTTAATATAATAATGTTAAATGTTCATTTTTTTCTTCTCAGAAAATAGACACAATACATTTTTGAGACAGTAGACAGTAGATATTGGAGTGGATTATTGCCTTTTGAGATTAGAAGCTTAGCTAATTGATACATAGCAGATCATTTCTTTACAATCATCCCTTAACCTACTGCTACAGGAGAACAAGGAAGCTGCTACAGGTCATGCCTGACTAGAGAGCACAGGTGGACATAGTGCCACTAATTAGATTCCTCTGGACATCTTTTTCTCAACACAAGGATGAAGTAATATCTGGGGCACTGCTGCCTCAAGACCTGTATTTGGCATAGCATGTTGTTATATTTTATAAACAATGGCAGTAAAACGTTTCAAATGTTGGCATTAGAAGTTAAGAATTCATCCTTTAAGATTCATCCTTTTAAAAAGGTGACTCTATTAGATCACAAGGAGAAATGATTATGTAACTCGGTTTTTTGTAGAGTTACAATATTGAAAACATGTTAGAATTGCATTCTGGCACAGTGACACATGTACCCAAAATAGAAAGTATATATATTTGCCAAAAGTAATGATTGAATGAAATACTATATTTCTACAATCTGAGAAGTCCTGAAATATAACACCAATTTAAGGAAATATGAAAACTATTTCAAATGTAATATTTGTAAACAATCCCAGATGAATGGATTTTATGAGTTAAAGTAGATCTTTAATTTTGAAAATATTTCTATTTTCATTAGAAGTCTGTGTACTGTGTACTTTTTATGGTGGTGAATTTTCTAAATACTAGGGATAAAGAAAGAGAAAAACGAATACACATGAAAACCATCACTGTGTATTAATTATATAGAAAATATAATATTATTATATTTATTATATATTAATATTCACACATACACATATGTATATTCCTGACTAAATTTTTGATGGATATGTTGTTTAACTTAATTTATTAAATAAATAGAACATATATCGAAATGTGTGAAATAATTAAAAGCAAAAGAAACAGGAGGTGTCGTGTTATACTTTTAAATTTGGAAAACCTAAGGAGGAGCCGTTAGAAGTTAGGAACCATTAGAGCATCACTTGAGTGTGCTCTTCGGAGACTACTGCACAGTACACACTGCTTGTGCCTGCCCCACTGCTTGCCTTTAAGGTTTCAATCTGGAGATTGACCTGCAGTTGCCACTTCACATCTCTATTTAAAGTCTTTCTCTGGAATAGGTTGAGTGAAAATAATGAGGAATTAACATATTTATGGCTCACTCTCCAAGCAATTATTTAACAGACTTAGGATTTAAGTGGCCTAACTCGTATGCAACCCATGGTCTAATGCTGGAAAAATGCTTAGTGTTCAAGCATTAGCAGCTTACCCTGTGGAGTGGTACTGTGGTACCATGGTACCGTTATCAGTGTTCACTAGCTGCTCTCTTTTATGGGTTTTCTGTCCTTGCTATCATTCTTGGATCTAGTTTTATTTTATTTTTTCTTTTCTCCATGACTGAAAAGTCACAAGGGGGAGAAGAATTTGGTGGTAGGCAATGAAGGAAAATTTATCTCACCTATTCTTAATTGTAACATTTGATTCCCAAGTCTTTATTTGTGGTTAAAACATCTAAAAGGGTCTTACTAAAATTTAAGGCAACTTATACTGACAGCGTTCAAAAGATAGAATTAGAAAAATCAAATATGTTTTTGTTTTCTACTGAGACCAGTAAAATAGAACAGTTTATTTGATGAACAATGAATAGATTTGTGGCTTTATTGTTTTTCTTTTGTTGAAATAATTAGTGCTGTCAAGATTGGGAAACAGAAATGAAAGGCACTTAAAACATCTCTCTTTCTAAGAGCATGTATTGAGAAATCAAGCTTGTATATACAGCTTGTACCAAGGGCTAGGAGTTAGAAGCCTTAAGATATAACAGTAACTTCTGGATGTGTTTTTGTTAGTACTTTTTGCAGGCAAAAGCCAGAAAACTAACTTTAACTGAAGCAAAAGTAAAATGCATTGTCTCATGTAATTGAAACTTTCCTAGTAAATCACACAGGTGGATCCTGAGACCTAAACAGGGGCAAGAAAATTTAGCCTCATTCTATCCCCAGATCAGATGTAGGATTTATTCTCATACAATCATCCCTCATACAGGCCCCAAAATACAGCTGACAAATACAGTCGGGCAAAAGAGGATAAGCTTGGGCTCTTGAGAGATTTACAAAGATCATATAGCAATCATCACAAGTTCCGATGTCCCTTGTCCTCTCTGGGATTTTTAAATAACCATCAAAAGTACGAGTACTGGACAGGAACTTTATAGCTGCCCTAAGTAACAGCAAAGAGTTATACAGACAGGAAAACTATTGGATTTCAGATAGAAGGACAACAAACATCCACTATAATTAGAAGAACAATTGAACAACGATATGATAACTAAAAAAATAATTGGCACCATCAAGTGCTCAAAAATAGAGCAATATTTATTCTGCTATGCCTGTATGGTATGAATTAGCACCACTAATGTTTGTTTGTTTGTTTGTTTAAAGACCGATTCTAATACCATAGTGCAGACTGGATTGAATTCACCTTGTAGCTCAAACTGGCCTCTAAATCATGGCAATCTGCCTGTCTCAGGATCCTGAGTGTTCATACCAGAAGTATAAACCATTATGCTGAACTCTATACACTGTTTCTGCAAATAAAGTTTTACTGAAACCTAGCCAAGCCCATTCAGGATAGGTTTTTTTTGTTCGTGTTTTTGTTTTGTTTGTATGTTTATTTGTTTGTTTTTCAGAATATCAGCAGAAACAAGTATTAAGAGCAGAAGCAGTGTGACCTTCAAGTCCACAATACTTATTTGGTCTTTCAAAATAACAGCTTGTTGAACCCTGCAACAGAGGTTTAAGGACAAAATCGTAGAAGTAACTGGATCCACTTTAAAGAATAATGAAAGTCCAGAAAGCACCAGTTTATTGTGCTTCTCCAGGCAACACTTTTCTTCAATCCTCTCCGCAGAAGTCTTCACGATTTCTGTGGCTGCTTACATCTCTAAGGAGGGACTATTGCCCTTATGTTTCAGGTTAATCATTGTTTGCCCATTTTAAGAGTTTTCAGTTCAATTTTTACCATCTTACAATTTGTCTCACAAACTTGCTTTGTGCTTATATATTAAAGTGTTGACTTTTAAACATGTTAGCAAAAGTGTTTTATCTCACATCCCTTTTTCTTGAAAGTGAACAGAGTATATTTTATCTTTTATTCTGATCTGTGCCTATTAATAAAATTAAAACACACGATCTCTTTCTGCATTGTCCTGATTCTTTCCCAGTTAGGAAGCAATTTCTAATGACATGCACTAACTGTTTTAGCATCCTAAGAAAGAATTTTCAGAGCTCACACTTAAGATATTTTATAGATGTTTTCTTAAAGTTATAATCTGGCAACATAATAATTGTTTAGCTTCTGATCTACTTTAAACAATGTACTAAAAGAATTTGAGATGAAATGAATATTGAAGGGGTTATTTGAATTATTGTTGTTCATTTCCTACACCTTAAATACCTAAGAAGATATCTTGAGAATAATATTCAAATAATTCTTAATTCTTTTATTTGTTGTACTTCAGATGGTCCTAATAGATGATGTCCTGCCTTCCCATAGAAAAAAAAACAGGTGACACTGGTTATACAATGATGCAATTAAGAATTGTTAAGATGTTGGAGATTTAGTTTATGCTTTATAAACAGTAGAGTTTCCTTTGTGTGAAAAGAGGAAGGACTCTAATATAAATGTTTGTATAAGACTGCAGGAGCCTATGTACATACTTCCTAAGCAAGAAGAGGCAAGGTTAGAGCAGTGTTGCCAGCTTTGTTACATGTAAGTGATATGAAGTATTGCCTGAGAATATCATACCTTGAAGCAATAGAAAGTGTTTAAAATCTTCAGCCTTTAAAACAGTAAGTGATCTATTATTTTCTACGATTCTTAACAGAATGTTATAAACCTGATGGGGCTTTTAAAGTTTTTTTTTTTAATATTGGTTGTTTTTATTGTTTTGATTTTTGTGTTTTGTTTTGTTTTAGAGAGAGGCAGAGAGAAAGAATGTAATTGGGTAGATGGTGAAGTGTGCTAAATCAAACTGGATCTGAGGATCTGGAGGTGGGAAAAATATGCTCAAAATATATTTTCTGAAAAGAATCTAATAAAATTGTATGAATTTTTTTTCAAAAAAAGAAGAAAAACATAATTATAAACTATGTTAGATCCATTTAAGTGTCTCAAAACTAAACACATTATTTTAAATTTATTTTAGACACTATACTGTGAATATGAGATATTTTCAATTTCAACCTACTCATTCTAGTTAGTAGTCTTAAAAATATTATATATTTAATGGAGAGGTGAACAGTTGAAATGTTTTGTATTGTGAGAATAATAATATATTTATGTTGTATTCCTCAAAACTAGTGAAACTTATCTTTTATTTAAAATTATTTTATGTGCATTAAAAGCAAAGAAATATTTAAATAAAATATATTAAATCTCAAAGAGAGAAAAAATAAAATTTCATATTTTCTCATAATAACATTCAAATAGCATAAAATATATTTGGGTCAGTAGGCCAAAACTATAATGCATTTTATGTAACATGTCAAAAGTATTCTCAACTAATTATTTGAATTTTAATGATATACATGATATTATTTTCTTTTCATCATTTATGATCTGTGCGTGTGCTTTACATTGATAGTAATCACAATTATATGCAAAATATTAATTAAAATACTTAATGTTTTAAATTTCATTAAAATAACTGTTGGTAAAACAAGAGATAACATTCCCAATTTGTTTCTACATACATGAAGAATTTTCCAGTACCTAAATGGATTCACAGATTAAAAAATAATAATTTCAATCAAAATTGAAACTGTTTCTTCAGGCAGGGTGGCCAGACTTAAGTGTTGCAGAACCCTGTATGATGACTACTTGGTTGAATAGATAAATGATATGAGTTAGTTATGCAGATCCAATTGTCTAGGAATACCTAAAACACATTACATTTTTATAACTCATATGTGAAAGGAGGGCTGTAATTCTCCATGATATTAAACATATGATGAATATGGACGCTGCCTTTGTTCTAGGTCCTTTTTTTTTTTCCTTTTTATGGTGTTCTACTTCCCCAATAGTTGTCCAACTTGAACCACCACATTTGTTTAAAGTAGAATTACTGTGTCATCAGTATGTCTCTCAAGAGCATGGGTTCTTTTTGTACACAATGAATGCACAATAGCCTCATGTCAAGAGTTTAATGAGATGTCATGCCAAATAACCTTGACCCTTTGCAGGAAAATAAGGCAAGGGACCGGACTTTTAGGTCTAACTCCCAAAGTTTCTCACCAGAGAGAAGACTCTGCTTCTGAGATTCTATGTCTATTCTACCCATTGGTTCTGATAGAGATAGTGAATGGAATAGACCATAAATCTCAGGAAGCAAATGATTTTTTACTTCTGTGAACAGATTGACATTAAAAAAAGCATAGATAAGTGTGTACCACAAATCTTCTCCAGATATATTATATTTTGATTTCCAGTAGCTTTGTAACATCTCCAATGGTGGAAATATTATGGAGTTATATGACTTCTTAATCCTCATATTGTATTTGAAAAATTAGTAAATGCAAGTGGTGTACTTCCTGTCCCTATGATGATAGGCTGACTCATCTTAATGGATTTTAAAAAATCAATTATATTTTTCCTTCAGGTTTAAAGGTGATGCATTAATAACAAAGAAAGAAGGTCAAGAAACTCTTTTTACTTCAGGTCGAAAGTATTGAGAAACCCTATACATTGTTACAGCATTTCAGAAATATGATCAAATATAGAGATTTTCAAACAGACACACACACAAGTGTTTGTGCACAAATGCACATTAATTTTAAATGTATTGAAATTCAATTCATTTTTAAAAAAGAAAAAACAAGTAAGTGTTGAACTGTATCAAACGAGAGATTATTTTTTAAAGAAAATATTAGCAAAGAGCATGCAAAGCACAAATGTTTGGTTGCTAAATTTAGTGATATCTGAACAGTTCCCTCAATTTCAGTTTCTCTTGGAGAGAAAGGAGTAGGGGTAGCAATATGGAGTCAGAAGACAGAGATTTGAGACCGGCAAGTATTTTTAATTGCATTTTAGCTATTAAAAATTCCAAAAGCAATGTTTACCGATATGAGAAATATGCCATACATTTTTAAAATAAGTTAGATAGAATGGACAGGAAGTTTTTATTCTGCTTTAACTATAGTGATACCTTAATTTCTATGATTAAGGCATTTGTATATGCTCTTGACAAGATAATAGCTGAGAAGATAAAAACTATTCTCCGTTATTCTATATATACATTATATATGTATATGAGTAAACATGAGTACATGTATATATATATATATATATATATATATATATATATATATATATGTGTGTGTGTGTGTGTGTGTGTGTGTGTGTGTGTGTAATATACATATATACATATTTATAAGCATGAATATGAGCAGAATGTAGAAAGCAAAGTATTTATAAATGAGTTGATAATTTCTAAGTTTATTGCTCAACTGTAGAAATGTAAGTGTATGATCCTTAAAATAAAGGGAAACAAAAATGTATTATAAACAACATCTGTCACACAGCTTGAGTTTTTTACTGTACATGAGTGTAAAAATGAAATGGATGCTTAGCAATTATGAAGGACACATAATTCACTACATAATGTCTGACTTACTGTACTGGCCCCAAGTTATTGATAAAAGAACTGTCTATTTCATTCTAGGAAACTGAATATTGGAAGTCCACATGTTATATCTATAATTTTTATTTTAATGGACAAATATTAATTCAGCTCTCTGAACCATATCAGGGCAGATCGTGATTTCTATAAACCTTGTTTATTACAACTAGAGAGGAAAGCATTATTTTTTTTTATTAAATACTCAGGGATTGTAGGAGAAAAAACAACATGCCTTTATAGCATGTTTACCATCTACTGATTATGTAGAAAACTAATCTATGCTACAAAAATTCCATTTTGTTTATTATTTCTGCTTGTGATAAAACATTTTGCTAGAAAAGATATTGTATTCAGATCCTTAGCAGAATTTATTATATGTCTTAGTTAGGGTTTTATTGCTCTGTAGAGACACTATGACCAAAACAACTTTATAAGAGAGAATTTTATTTATTTATTTTTTCCTTTTTTTACACTCCAGATTTTATTCTGCTCCTGGTCTACCCTCTGACTGTTCCACATACCAAACCTCCTCCCCACCCTACTGTTTCTACAAGGATGTCCCCCACACCAGACCTCTAAACTCCATGGGGACTCCAGTGTCTTGAGGGTTAGGTGTATCTTCTCTGACTGAACCCAGACTTGGAAGTCCTCGGCTGTACCTGTGTTGGGGGCCTCATATCAGCTGGTGTATGCTGCCTGGTTGGTGGTCCAGTGTTTGAGAAATCTAGGGTGTCTAGGATAATTGAGATTGTTGGTTCTTCTACAGGGTCACCATCTTCCTCAACTCCTCTCAGTCTTTCCCTAATTCAACCACAGGGGTCAGCAGTTTGTATCTATTAGTTGGGTGCAAATAACCGCATCTGACTATTTCAGCTGCTTGTTGGGTCTTTCAGAGGGTGTTCATGCTAGATCCCTTTTTGTGAGTGCTCCATAGCCTCAGTAATAGTGTCAGATCTTGGAGCCTGCCCTTGATATGGATTCCACTTTGGACCTGTTGCTGGACCTACTTTTCTTCAGGCTCTTCTCCATTTCCATCTCTGCAGTTCTTTCAGATAGGAACAATTAGGAGCCAGAGTTTTGACTGTGGGATGGCAACCCCATCCTTTACTTGATGCCCTGTCTTTCTGTTGGACTCTACAAGTTCCCTTTTCCCACTGTAAGACATTTCATCTAAGGTCCCTGCCTTTGAGTCCTGAGAGTCTCTCACCTCCCAGGTCTCAGGTGCATTTTGGAGGGTTCCCCCCAACTTCCTACCTCTTGAGGTTGCCTGTTTTCATTCTTTCTGCTGGCCCTGGGGGCTTCAGTCCTTTTCCCCCACCCATTACCATATCCTGTTCCCCTCTTCACATCCCCCCACATCCCCTTTCCCTACCAGATCTTTCCCTCCCTCTCCCCTTGTGGAAAATATTTACTTCAGTCTAGCTTACAGTTTAGAGATTTAGCCAATTTTTATAGTGGCAGGAAACATTTTGTGCAGCCATATATGGTGCTGCAGAAGGAGCTGAGAGTACTACCTCTTGATCAGCAGAAAACAAGGAAGAGACTGTGTCCCACACTGCTAAACTAGTAATAGGTTGAGCATATGACCTCTCCTACAGTGGCATACTTTCTTCAAAACAATAAAATAAAACAACAATAACAAAAAAGGAAAATAAAACCATGGGTCTCCCTATTCATACCACCACATTATATACAAATAGGACTCTTTACCAATTGATATATATTTAAATCTTTAAATAAGTAAAAGGGCTTTAAGATGTAATATCAGTCATTCTTCATTGTATGGGAATGCCTGATTCCAAAGACACCCAGGTCTTAAAATAAAAGCTGCATAAACAGCTTCTAAACTAAAACTACATTTTAAAAACAAAACAATGAGAAAAATACAAGTACATATTTGATATTCATACAATAATTTTTCAATATACTAATAGTTAATTGAAGCAATATGTGCAGAATCCATGGATATCAAATGCTGTCTGTACTTAATGGATTACACATTTCCTCAGTAACTCCATTTTAATTTAGTTGAATTTACTCCGGTGATTCATTACATACAGTATTTAAGGTTTAGACTCAATAGGATTTAAGATGGTTTTGTGAGATTTGGAGCATATTACACGAGCAACACTTAAAGCTTCTTTTACAAAGTTATGCATATATGTTTAGTGAATTATTGAAAAATCAAGGGATCATGCTTTTGCAATATTTTTTTAAATTACACCTTTCCATTATTTTCTAGAGGTTTTTGATATTTCCAGAATGCTTTAAACTATTTATCTTTCTTTATAGTCAACCACATTTGTTAAACAACTCCACTGAAACAGAAAGTAAACATTCAATATGTGTTCTCCTCTTTGACAGTTCTAGTTTAAGTTTAGAATATTTTCCTCACTAGAATTCCATTAAATACTATGAAACATTCTGAGTGCATGTCTGTGTGGGCAAACTATTCAGCTATGTGGAGCAATTAATGCTAATTAATATGTTTCAATAAATATTTGTGAGAATTCAGTGCAGCAAAGATTTGCCGATATACCACACCTAATGATCTGTTGGGAAATGTAGACATGTGTCAGCCATTAACTAGACACTGTAAAACAATGGAACAGAAGGACTGAGGACAATGACAAATGTCAGGAAAACAGTGTGGCTAGATTTCCACCAGCTCTTCAAAGAATTATCCTTTGAGCCTATACAGGAAGAAGACAAAGTGTAGTTAAGGGAGTCTAGGGAATGGTTATACTGCTGGACTTTGCAAAGGGAACTTGGGAATGACTCTCACATTGGAGATTCTTTACATGGGATATGAGCATCGTGTTACAGTATTAGAAGGTAGAGTCTCTGTCAGCCCTTTCCAGTGTTTCCTCAGTACCAACAGCCTATGTCCAGCATATGTAAAGTTAAAGAAATGAAGGGCATATAGGAAGGGAAGGGAAGGGAAGGGAAGGGAAGGGAAGGGAAGGGAAGGGAAGGGAAGAAGAGAGCTAATACTTGAGGCACAGAATTTTCAGACCTCAGGAAAAATGAAATTATGATTTTCTCTCTCCAGAAATGATTAGGCTTTCAAGGCAGTCATAAGGGAGCAATTTCTCGAGCCATGGAGGGCTTCAGCGACCTTTGGAGTGGGCTCTGTGCAGCTTGGCATGTCCAATGTCCATGTAGCTAAACCTGACAATCAGCCTTTGTCTTGGAAATGGACAAACTTATATTGCTCATGAAGTTGCTATGATTTAAGTTATGTTTTTCAATTTTTTGATGTCTTATGTAAATTAACTTTACAGTGACTTCATGTGGGATGGCTTTATATTTCCTATTGTGGTGTTAACTTCTAGTCATACAACAACTTAGACAGGAGGCAGATATAGCATTATGCTGCTTGCTAGTAGAGCTACCAAGGCAGCCCAAGTTTGACATGATCTTTTCTGGGCCATGAAAAATACATACACCAAAATATTTAAAATCTAGCGGTTAGGAGGAGAAGGAAAATTAGAAAGCTACAAAGGAAGACAGAAGAGATCTAAATGGATTGACCAATTCTCCTTGAGTTAGCATGACTAACTTCCATATCATGTCCTCCTTTTCTTTTTCTTTTCTTTCTTTCTTTCTTTCTTTCTTTCTTTCTTTCTTTCTTTCTTTCTTTCTTTCTTTCTTTCTTTTTTTTCCGAGACAGGTTTCTCTGTACAGCCCTGGCTGTCCTGGAACTCACTTTGTAGACCAGGCTGGCCTCAAACTCAGAAATCCACCTTTTCCAAGGAGTTTCTGAAACTGTAGATACCAGAGGACAAGTTAACCAACTCCCAATGACTCTGACAATTACAAACTATGAAACAATGAAAAAGAAAGGAAGATTTAGGGTAAAATTAGAGATAAAATATTGTCAATGTGAATCAGGTTCAGGCAGACACACCTGTTAAATTACTTATGTGAACTAAGGTAGGACAGCTATGACATTATGATTTTGATATTACATTTACTTCCTTTAATTTTTACTAAGATTGAATGCAGGCATAATCACATGTAAAACATAATTGATTATCTTGCTCAAAGAAGTAAGGCTAATGTATTACTCAACCATTACCAAATTCATAATTTATGTGCAAAAAAAACCCTCTGAAACTTAAAACCAAATATATTATGGAAAAATTTCTAACATTTATTATTAGTTAACTTTTCTATAGTTTGACTGATTCTGTCTAGGTAGATAGCACTTCTACTGGTTTAAGTCATTCAGATTTAATCACAGGTTATACCAAATTCAATCTGTTTCTTAGATTCTCTCTTACCAAGGAATTTATTCGCAGTGAGTGACAGATGTGTATAATATCAACTATAGTTCACAATACATTAAAGAGCCTGTACTTTAGCCAGAGAAAGTTACAGGTTTAGCTTGATTTAGCCAAATATGGACTTGGTAAAGGATGATCTCCTTATTCCTCATCTTCTCAAGCATCGGTAATAGTAGTGGTTCATTATGGGGACTTATAGCATGAAGAGTATTACTCACAGATAATGGGAAGAATTTAAATGAAGGGAAATGTACAGTTAGTTTTCTAAATAGATTTTTGTTTCACCTATTTGAATATCAGATATACATTTATAACTATAGATCTACTTTAAATAATAGCTATAAAACTTCAGGGAAGCCTGAAAGCAGGCCTAAAATAAAAATGAAAATGCACATTTGTGTAAAGTTTCATGATAATATCTTACCTCATATCTTATTATAGCAGAAGGAGCACAGCCTTATGGTTCTTCCATACTGTTCTACATTATTGTAATATCTTATTCATTTTGGAGTTAAAAATGTAATTCTTTAGTAAAATTTAAATGTTTGTACCATTATAGAAGAAATCCTTCCTTTGGTCATGAGTCATTTACCATGACCAAAAATAGTAACAGAAAAATATTTTAGGTCACTTGAATATATCCATTTACTCAAAAAATTAGTGGTAGTGCAAAATAAAGTCTATATAGTGTCAGAAAGATTTTATTCTACATATATTCAATCACTTTACATGTATGAGAGTCTGTTCCACATACATGCCCATTAAGGAAGTTGCTTTCTCTAGTTTCACAATGGTCATTGCCTGTTTAATAGGTATGAGAGCTTGCATCTTGGTAATCAGAATGACTCACTGAATCATTAAAAAAACAGCCCACTAAAGCTTTAGAATAAACTTGAAGCATATTCAATGTCTGATTGGTAGAATATAGGCTGGAATTTGTCCCCCCTTTTAAAATCTGGCCCCATTTCAGAATAATAATAATAATAAAACTCTGCAAATAAGTGACTACCCTCAAGCTAAAATTAATGTAAAATCTAGACAAAGAAAAATGGATTTACAGTACTCATTCCTCAGGGAAGTAAATTTGAGAAAGTTTCTTAATCTTTCCAATTTAAAAAAAAAATGATCTCATTTCAATGAGGATATATACCATAGCATGTTATCTTGAAACTATATTTCACTATTGAGAGGAAACAATCTATAGAGATTTATTGTTCTATACTGATAATTAGTTTTTCTCAGATATGTTGTATATTAAATATATCTAAGTTGAAGATTACAGGGTTTGGGTTCATCCTGTGTGTCAAACCTGATCACTTGCCCTCTTTACCCACTCCAGTTTTAATGAACAAGTTTAAGACTATCTCCTCTTAGGAAAATGCTTATTATTTTTATAGCATTTCTGTATGAGGCTCACTGCCTTGGTCTAGATGCTCATTAAATCTCTGTATTATTGTAATCCAGCTTCAGCCCTCTCTTATCCCATCTCTACATAGTCCTAATAAGCACCTTTATATAACAGATATGTTCTCATCTGAATCCTTTGGAAACAGATTCATGATTCCCACATGAAAAACCCAGACATGAATATCACATTTAAAACTTCTAATTGTCATTTCCTTTCCCAGTATCATGCTCTATCCTTTTATTGACTGCCTGCAGACTCAAAAGTTAGTTCTACTCCATTTCCATTGAAAAACCACTCCCACTATTCAAAAGCTACACCCTGATTTCCGATTTGCTTTTGATTTGTATATCTCATTTTTCTGACCTCATTGTCTCTTTGAATAGGTTTTGTTATTGTTAATGCCAACAGAACGCCAGGGCCAAGAAGTGGGAGTGGGTGGTCAGGGGAGCAGGGCAGAGGGAGGGAGGAGGGAACTTTGGGACAGCATTTGAAATGTAAATTAAGAAAATATCTAATAAAAAATTGAAAAAAAAAAGATGACAATTTGAGGAGTTGATTAAATAGTGACCAGGGATAAGGACTTAGTTTAGTGTTAGAGCATTTTACCTACAGTGCAGGAGGTTTAGGGTTCCATAACCAGCACCACCTAAATACACAAGAAAAACAAGTAAAATATATAATAAAAAGTATTGGATCACAATGATTTTAGTGGGGATAATAATCTTATAATACAGATACAGGGAAACTGCTTATCCTTCTGTATTTNTTAGTCATGGCTTTCATTATAGCCTCAGACTTCTACTTAAAGCACGACTCGAAAGATTTATTTCACAAGTGATTCAAACAAATGACACGATTGAGCACTTTCATTACCTAAGATTGCACTTGCTTTCAGCATGCATCTAACATAAAATAAGAAGTAACCTAAGGGGTGGAAATGGAGAATAAAATAGGAGGACAAAAAAGAAAGAGAATACTAGGGCAGTCCAAAAAAGAGAGCTGGAAACAGGAATGAAGTAAATACACAAAATGACTGCAAAATCATTTCCAGAATAAGGGAAGGGGGAAAATATATAATTGATAAACATTTAAATGAAGAGATTCAAAAGGGATGAAAAGGCACAGGCTAAACACTTTGAAGATCTGGTAGTAACACCAATGGAAGAGTTACAGAAAACAACAGAGTAAGATTCACAGTAGACTCACTGATGGGAATTGAGGAGATTATCACTGTGTGACCTAAGCACAGGGAGGAAAACCTACTGTATTGGGTCGGGTGAACCATACCATTACTATAAGCTAGTTAGAACTAACGTGGAAAAACACATTCCTTTCACAACAAGAGCTGAAATATGATTACAATTTCATAATTATTTTTAAAAAGACAGGTTAATTAAATAGAAAAGGGCTTCATGCATTGGGAACAGTAGAGACTGTCGGTATTCCCCATGATCCCCACTTTCATCTGTGCTAATACTGTTTCTCACTTTACCTTTGCTCTATTTTCTGACACCCAGGAGGCATTTGGTCATGGGTTTAACTTTTTTAATTTATCAATCAATAACAAAGATAATTCATTTTTAAAACTTGGTCTAAAAATATGGAAGAAGATGGCCTAGTTGGCCATCATTGGGAGGAAAGGCCCTTTGGTCATACAGACTCTATATGCCCCAGAACAGGGGAATGCCAGGGCCATTACGTGGGAGGGGGTGGGTAGGGGAGCAGGGCGGGGACGCGGGAGGGTAAGGGAAAATTTCTGGATAACATGTGAAATGTAAATGAAGAAAATATCTAATAAAGAGAAAAAAAAGGAAAAAAAAACAAACTTGGTCTATGTTGCTTGTAAATGTCATAGCATTTACAATTACATTTTAAGGACTAAACTGAACTGTGGGTCAACAGTTATGATTGTCTGGGTGTTAGACAGTATTATTGCTTATGCTGTGAAGTAATTTTGCATGATAGATAATTTATATACTGCAAAGAAGTTAACATTTGTAATTTAAATATATCTGAAATGTCTAGTTTTGTAAACATTCTGCCAGAAAAAAAAAAAGTATCCCAAACACAATATTTCTTTGTAACATTGTGTTAAACATTAAAGGTAAGGGATTTCACTTAACACTGGCTTCCTTCAAACGAGTGAATGTGTGTGTGTGTACATGTATGTATGTATGTATTTGTGTCTATAGCCATTTATGTGTATTTTCTGTCTCTCCAAATTAGCATAATAATTAGTTCTCCTAAGAAGAAGCTAATATTAGAGAAGATTCCCCATATAAAGTAGCAGAAAATTATTTCACTCTAAATCATGATCTTCACCTGTTAACTAATATATTGTAGTAGAATACTGGAAGGCAGTGGAGGAAATTTTTGTTTTCATTCTAGTACAGAAAGTAGTGCAGAATCACATTAACTATAGCTGTGAGTGGTGCCCAGCATTGTTATGATAGACATACCCACTTTTTTGTTTACAAATTGGCACTTGTTCTTGAAAGTCATAGGCTTCAGGTCCTATCTCAGTCCCAGCAACCTCAGATCTCAAAGGGTAAGATCATATGACAAAGACCCATTTGATCACTATTCTTACTAGGACATTGAAAGTGCCCTTTTCAGTTTTTGTTCAAATGAGAGATTTACAAAGTTATAATTTCAATGAAAATTAGTATTATTTCTTATAAAATTTGTTAATTCATAGTTAAATAATTTTATGTCCTCAGATTTAAAGGAGATAGACAAAATTAAAATCTTCTTATGCCAAACCAGCATAATATTTTACTGTTTTTTACTGTACACACACACACAGACACACACAGACACACACAGACACACACACACACACACACACACACACACACACTAAAAATATATGGGCCAAATGGTCATTTTTAAAACGATATTTTTATGAATTCTTTAATTTCAAACAATTTATTTTGAATACATTCTTCACTTTCTCAGCTCCTATCAGAACCGCCCTGTCTGCCCTTGCATCCCTCCCAACCCAAATTTTAGTTTTCTTCCTTCCTCTCCTCTATGCCATTTGAGTATAATTGTTTTCACCTATTTTATCTTGGAGGCAGACCTTCTATGGTATCTAGTCAACAAACTAGGGTTTACCTCAGTAAAGAAAATTGTTCCTCTCCTTTCAGCAATCAGATGTCAATAACTTCTGTTGGGGGCAGGGTTTCATGTCCCCATTCTCTGCTCAGTGAGCTGTGCATTATTCTTGCTTGTGTTTGTTCAAAACTTTTAAACATATTGTTGATTGAGAAAAATAATTTTAGGAAGGTAAGTGGAAAAGGGTACTTCAAACAAAAAGCATGGATTTTATGATGTCATTAATCATGGTGATATCTCATGATGATGAAGGTATTTTAAATATGCTTTTTTTTCAAGTATATGAGTCACTCAATAAACTAGTCAAATTAATTCAGAGATATAAATCTCAGTAAAAGAAAATATCTGTATGTTGGATCACACAGTGAATCAGGACAAATTAGCTAAAAGTTGTTATTCCTCCCAGAAGGTCACTGTGTAAGGGAATTCATTTCATATGTAAGAAAATCAGTATCAAGTGGCACTTGCCTCTGTTCTTCTGAAACATCCTACATCTCTTGTCCTTTGTAAACAATTTCTTCCTTCAGTTATCAGAACATCTATATACTTGGCAATTTTGATTTTTTCTGTACTGTATCGACCATTGCTCATCATTTTTATATTTATGTATACATTCATAAGGGGAGAGAGAGAGAGAGATCAACTTTTATTTTTCACCCAAATGTTTATGGGTCTCTATGAATTCAACATATTTGCCTCTTTTTATCTAACTAAAAGGTGAGAGAACCTTAATAAACCGTCATCAAAAACTTCACCATCTCTCCAGTATACAATTCTAAATTAAAATCTGAAAGTTTTAGGGAAATGGTTTTCTTATTATGCTATATAATAGAAAGGGTGTGTATATACTAGTATAGTATTTATGGATATTAATTTGGTTGCCAATTATTAATTTTATTATGGCTTTGCTTATTTAATGATAATTGCTTTAAGTTTAAAAGCAAAACCACAAAAACATTTTGGATAGAAGTATTTTGTTATAAACAGCAGCATTCCTTTATTTATTAGTTTTTGAAGTAGAACTTTATCTTTCAGTTTGAAACAAAATTGACAGAGTATACATTCAATTTTTGTTATAAAAACCAATAAAATTATCATTAACATTATACTTAAGTATTCTAGGATTACTCTATACAATTTTTTTTTCAGGGAAAGGTTAAATGTCTTTGCTTTATTCTTTACTAGGAAACATTAATTCTTTTTTATAGCTCAATATATGTTTATTTGGTATGCTGACATAAACTGTCTAGTGATATTCAAATATATATCCATTCATCTAATCCTGGAATGTATGTACATATATTTAGAATAGCCCAAATTTATGTGTACTACTGTGAGATGTTAGGAAACTTCCAGATTTTTCTCCATCTGGATTGTGATGAAAATTAAGCTCATTGCATCCATCACAGTCTTTGAAAAACCTTGGAATTGCTTAGTCAAGTTTTAAGTTTTCCTTTAATGCTTTCATGAAATCTGAAATGCCCATAATTGTAGGAATAGTACTAAGAATGAGGAGCAGGATGGAATGGAGTCAGGTGAGGAATTCCAAACTCTGGAGATTAGCATTAGGGTGCAGATCTGAGTTTATTGCCTGGAACACAAGCATATATACATGTGTTTGAGCCTATCCTAATCCCCTAAACTCTTGGCCAGTCATATCTTGCCACACCATCACTATGCCCATTGAAAGCCCTGCTTGATAAGGTAGTTGAGAAGAATCTGGCAATGGGGGTGGGGGGGACATCTTTGCCTGTTAGGTCTTCCATGACGATGGGGAAGCAGCCAACGCCCTGGACCTTGGTTCCTTTTTGCTGTCTCATCAGTGTTCTGGGAGCCATCAAAGATCTAATGCCATGAACAGCAGATCAGAACTCTTCAAGGAGCCTGTGGCTCCTTGCTCTCCACTCCACTTTTTCCTTCAAAAGGTTGACTTCCACCCCGACACACACATATGCTAGTTCAGTGTGACCATCTCTGGGCCATCCTTCTTCAAAAGCCTTAAAGAAATCTGCATATTGTTATATTTTCAATCTTTGTGCATGGGAGGGAGAGGGTACTTTCTACCCCAGTATTGAAGGTAGGCACTTGAGCTTGTTAGATTTCACATTGAAAGTTAAAATTGTATAGTCAAAACACTATACTGAATTTTCCAAAGTGTCAGTTCTCTTTATTTTCTTAGAATGTATTTGCTACAAGATATTTTATTCTCCCATATGGCAGACCCTTCCACAGACCAAATGAGGAGGATATTAGTGAATTTTCTAATGAAATATATAATTTCTTATATCATAAAATGAATTCAATTTTTTAAAACCAACAATTGATTGATAACACTGTTCAAATTGTGAATATTTGTAGAAGGCATACAATTAAATTTAAATCTAAATATACAAATTAATCCTACTGGTAAGGTAACTTCTATTTAAAGTCTGTAAATCTATTTCATAGGAAAGTATCAAAAGAATATAAAAGTAAATAAACACTAGATAAGCAGTTATAATAAAGGTTGAAACACTTATACTTTCCTATGCTTCACAAAATTCTAGACTATCAGTCTTTAGTTATGTGCAGTTCATTTCTCTCAGCTGCATGGTATTCTATTTCCAGGAAAGAAGGTGTAGATAAGTTGACAGAGTGCATACTCACAAGACTGTTGGAGTCTCCAGGTGAGCCCTATTAATGTAAATGTTAAAATAAATCAAAGGGAAAATAAAGCGGAAACAACTAGAGAATTTTATTAACAATGTTTCTCTCTTTTAAATGTTGATTGCCGTTTTATAAATTTGCATCCTTGTCTATACAATGGTTTTCTTGACTTTGTTTATTAATTGCAGAAAAGAAAGATCGTTGACTAGGACAAAAATACACTGTAAGGCTAATATTGTTCAGTTTCTTTCTAGTAATAAACATAACTCATTGTATATTAGATGCACAACTTTAATTTATGCAACATATATCATGCATACTATGAGAGCTGTAATTACACTAATTTCAGTATAATAATAACACGAACTAATTTTATTTCTGTTCCTTCAAAAATAGTCTTACTTGGAGAAAAAATATGCACACAGTAATAGTGTAGGTTTTACTATTTTAACCTTGACAAGAACATGTTGACCCTTTACTGCTTGAATTACTTGCATATTAAAGCAATGTGGAAAGCCTTTTTTGGCAGTTCAGTGTGATGTGTACTGTGCCTGACTACCCATGTTCATCTTACTCCTGCCTGTTTATTGCTGTCTGAGCAAAAGCCGAATGCATGCTTCTGCATTTCTGAATTCCAACTGTTCTGGACCAATTTTAGAACTCATCCTTTTCTTTGTTCATTAGGACAAACCAGCAACTACTTATTCCAGGAGTAACTGGTTACATTGTGAGGTTGCTAGTTCCTCAGCCTGTCTTACTTGGCACATATTTCATATTATTGCAGACTGGATTAATGATTTCAAGGGTAGTGCTGAAGGTCAGTATATTGGAAAATTGGAACCTGGAAATTGTGTATTAATTTTCCATGTATGTTGTACAGTTATTTATCAAAGTATCTTTATGCTTAAACCTTGATATTTAAAAATAAGTGAGATGGTATCCCAGTGGCAGAAAAATTGAAGTTTCTTCTACAAATATGAGTTTTTCTATTTTAAAATTATAACATACTTCCTATTATACAATCTCCCCTAATATGCCATAATACTGTTTGTTTTGTTGTACAATGAACTTCACTTCCTATTCAGCAAAGTTATGAATAGAATTTAAGTGCATGAAAAAAATGATTAAAAATCTTTTTTTTAAAATTAAAACACAATTCCTCATTTTTCTCCTTCCTTTTCCTCCATTTAACTTCTACCATGAACTGTGCCCCCCACATAAGTGCCTTCTCATATTCTCAGCATCTTCTTATGTGTTTGTGCGTATCTGTGTATTTCCATACTTAAGCACAAATATGATGGCTCAGATAGGCATAAATATAAAAATTCAAGCTTCTGAGGATGTTTAGTATTTCTTATGTGTACATTATGTCAGGGATGAGTAAGCAATTAGGAAAATAATTGTTAGATTTCACATTGAAACAAAAAATTGGAAAAAAAAAGAATTATGAGGATTTTTTAAAGATATTTTCTTTATTTACATTTTTTCTTTTTTACATTTTTTATTAGATATTTTCTTCATTTACATTTCAAATGTTATCCCAAAAGTCCCCTAAACCCTCCCCCATCCCCTGCCCTTCTCCCCTACCCACCCACTCCCACTTCTTGGCCATAGTCTTCCCCTGTACTGGGCATTTAAAGTTTGTAAGACCAAGGGGCCTCTCTTCCCAATGATGGCCGACTAGGCATCTTCTGCAGCTAGAGAGACAAGCTCTGGGGTACTAGTTAGTTCATGCTGTTGTTCCTCCTATAGGGTTGCAGACCCCTTAAGCTCCTTGGGTACTTTCTCTAGCTCCTACATTAGGGGCCCTGTGTTCCATCCTATAGATGACTGTGAGCATCCACTATTGTATTTGCCAGGCATTGGCATAGTCTCACTCGAGATAGCTATAACAGGGTCTTTCAGCAAAATCTTGCTGGCATATGCAATAGTGACAGGGTTTGGTGGCGGATTATGGGATGGATCCCCAGGTGAGATAGTCTCTGGATGGTCCATCCTTTCATCTTAGGTTCAAACTGTGTCTCTAAACTCCTTCCATGGGTGTTTTGTTCCCTATTCTAAGGAGGAATGAAGTATCTGTAATTTAGTCTTCGTTCTTCTTGATTTTCTTGTGTTTTTCAAATTGTATCTTTGGTATTATAAGTTTCTGGGCTAACTTAAAGTAGGTTCTCTTCTAAGACTGATAACCCCCACTAACCCTAAGTAATTGACTAGGTCTCTGTTTCTAGAATGATTTATTTCCTGTTGAAAGGTTCTTAGGTGTTGGGAAGAAAGGAGGAAGGTCAAGACATAAGGAGAGAGAGGGAGAAGGGAAACAACTCTAAAAATGTTTGAAAAACCAATAAAGGAACCCATTTTTTACCTAAAATTACACATGAATCCTAAGTGTATATCTATACATATTTGAAAGTAATTATACTACTTGGGCAGACCATGCTCCATCCAAGAGCCATAAACTGTCTAAAGTGAAAAACCCAATACCAGGCTAGAGAAACCCAGTGTTCAATTGTTTCTTAAACACATTCTAAAATAATATAGACTATTGCTGGTGCTCTTGGTTTCCTCAGAGGATGTAGGTTAGCACCTATTGCTGAAAACACCACTTGGTTTGGATGCTAGACTCAGGATCTGAGCTTAATCTGACATGAAAGCCTCCTCCCTGTGGAATAACTTTCATATCCTGGTGTAGCTGTACCAGCTGGCATGGAAGGTAAGCATGCAACAGTCTTACTCAGTTTTGGAACCTACAAACTACAATAACATGGCAAATTTATATCTCTACAGATACAATGGTGGCAATAATATTGTGGTATTCCAAAGCTCTCTAAAATGTGATTTTAATACTGTTGCTCATTTTGTGTATTGCTGTAAAATTATATTCAAC
>LR750009.1:141826-263341 GCA_902729485.2 Mus minutoides
ATTAATCTTGAAATAGAAAGAAAATTTCAAACTGTCAACAAAGACAAACAGTATACCACGTGGGTGGCATAGCAATATGCTGACTGCTGAGAAAATAACATGAGTTCATAGTGTGGCAGATGTCATAAGTTTCATCAGGTTAAAATAAAATGTCTCCTACCCAACACTATGTAACAGAGGTAGAATTTTTTTTTTTTTTATATCCTAGAACATCTGAAGATCAGGCATAAAGTCGGGGTCCTTGTTTATCCTTCCTGTTCTTAGTATGCACCGAGTGTTACAGAGAAACAAAACAAAGAAACAACCAAATTCTGTCACACACCAGTATAAATTATTCAGTTGTTATCTTACCATATACATGTTGCCCTCCTATGCAATGATAACATTCAACAAACAGTGATTGCACACGGGTTTTCAGACAAAGCTTTTGCAATGGAAGTTGAAAACTGTTTATTTTTATAACCTATTCATATAGCCAGATATTTGAGAAGGAAATATTGATAAGCAATTTGCATGTTCTTCAAAAGGTGTGTTTTTGCAGTTATTATATAAAAACAATATTAGACTAGGTATACTGAGTATGCCATCATTGCTAGCATATAACAATGATTCATAAACGGGGGAGAATCACTGCTTTGTGCTTTCAATCACTGGTGGTTCTGTGTCAAATACTATGATTCTTTTAAGAGATAATCTTACTCATCTTTCCCATTCTCTCTCCCTAAAGAGACAATCAATTTGAAAGTTCCCTGAGGACAATTGCAAGCACTGATAAGACGCAATGTGTGTTTCCTGCTTTGCCTTTTCCCAAATAAAATAATCTTACAGATTCAGCTATAGAAGTCATAACTCACCAGTCGTTGCTGGCATCTCTCTTTACTCGGGCTCCACATATCTTTTTCTGGTGTGTTGATATAAGGCACTTTACTCAAGTAATATTTTAGTGTCATTTGAACTGGAGAAATTTTCACTGTCTGCACCAAATCAAAGGTATAGAGGAGGGACAGTGGTGAGAAGTTTATATATCTGTAGGACAACTTATATCTTGTGTGCAGAACCTAAAGCAAATAGGAGTCATATCCATTTCAAATATGTTGAAGTCAAGTATTAGCAGTCAAAACAACCCAAAACAATATTGATGGGTGTATTGCACCACTAAGTATAGACATGCTGTAAGTAAGACTTACTCCTTAGAGATAATTAATGACTTTTTTTCTCCTTTGGTAATAGAAACACATTTTTTCTAGAAAAAGTAATAGATTAAAAAAGGAGGTTGGGTCGTTGAGATGGCACATAGACTATATCACAATGTTCTAACTGTCACACATATTACAAGCTTGGGTTTATTTTACCTTATGACAAAGCTTTGAGAAACAAATTCTGTATCTAGCTGTAGAAGAGGATTACCAAGAAACACAAAAATATTTAATAGTATGTGATGACATGATTCTACAGTTATGTTTCAGAAAATGCTTTCTTGATCTCTACTTTTTTTTTCTAAAATCTGTAATTTATTAGATATATTACTTTAATGGAGCAAAAGGAACTTTAATTTTAAGAAAATGAAGAAACACCATTGGATGAAAGTAAGCAGGTGTAACTGTAAGCAGGAGATTTTTATTTTTAGAAATATCCATTTATTCACTTGACAAATGATGCAAGTTAACTCTGTCTACACCTCTGTCTCATAAACTCAAATAAAGCTAAGTTGAAATAGGGTTTCTCTCTCAATTGGAAAAAAAATAAGCTAGCTCTCTAAATCTTGCCAATGAATAAAATTTCTTTAAAAATAAATAAAAGCATAGAATGCTTTCACCAAAGTTCTTAGCCACGAATATCTTCTACTAGCATGGTTGAAATACAATCCCCATTGACTAGCATTTTAAAATTTACTATAGAATAATCTTGGGAAGTTTTTGGACTCCTGGATGAAACTGATGTAAGCAGAAAATGCTCTTGTGTATGGTAGGGATGAAAAGTACAGATCTAATTGCTCTTTCAGAAGAAGACCCAAGACTATGAACTAGAAAACAAAATATCATTAAATACACAAAATGTAGTCATTATGAAAAGTTTAAAATATAGATCAAGTGTGAAACATTATTTTATAATAAAAATTAATGAATAAAACATATAACTGGATAAAGTGATCTGCTATGTAAGCATAAGGAACTAAGTTTGGATCTCCAGGACCAGAATATATAGCCAGGTGCAATAAATTATCAGCATGTCAATTTTGGCAAAAGATTCCCTCTAAAGACTATATGGTCTATATGATCCACTTAGAATGCAAATATGCCCAGGATTACAATAAGATCTGGCTGAAATATACATGCCTTTAATTCATAGTACTGAAAGTAAGGTTAGTTTGTAGAAGGAAGTTGCCATGTTTAAATATGGGCAGACAAAGTGATGAATGAGAGAAATTGACAAAATTAGACAGAGATAGGATATGCCTAACTCACATAAAATAACAAGGAAAATGGATGATACATAAAGAGAAAGAGAGAGAGAGAGAGAGAGAGAGAGAGAAAGAGAGAGAGAGAGAGAGAATAGTGTTCACTAGCATTCTCAGCACTGTGGGTGCTGATGGGCAGACAGGAAAAATCACAAGACTTACTGCTCAGCCAGCCTGACTTAATGCTGGTGCTTTGTCAGTGAAGGATGGTGTCTCAAATTCATTTGGAGGATGACAAGACACTAGACCTTTGCCCTTAAAATGTATATGTGTTTATCATGCATACCTGCACATTATATACTATGTAGCTGTACATACATGAACATGTATAATATACAACACACACATAAATATATAGAGAAATAAACACAAAGGAATTAAAAAATATGACAAAATCAAAAACATCTTTAAATATATTCCTGTTATATTAGAAATAAAACAAGTTGACTTTCTGGATATAGAAAACATGGTAATTATACATCTAGTAACTTTTAAATTTTACTCATCATCATCATCATTCATTTATTTAATATTTGTGGATGTGTATAGGAACACACATTCCACATCAAGGGCATAAAGTCAGAGGAAACCTTCCAGGGTTCAGTTGACTCTACCATATAGGTCCAGTTCCTCAAACTCAGGTCATCAGGCTGGGCAGAAAATGCCTTTATCACTGAGTCATGCTGCCATCCTCAATAGCACATCTTTTTAAATGGATTTAATATCTTGGAAAAATGGAAAGTATATGATACTAAAATAAAAGTATGGGAAGTGCTGATCAAAGACATAGAATTGTAGTTACATAGAATCATTAATTAAATTCTAGAGACCTAATAATGAGTATGATGGCTATATGTGAAACTTTCAATTTTGGTACTGAAGAGGAATACTGAGTCAAACTGTTCTTCTTTAGTAATAGAATTACCAGAACCATAAATAATGTCATGAGCATACAGGCAGACAGGCAGATAAACAGGCAGTTTCTGAGAAGATTTCAAGTACATGATGGCAAAAATGTCAGTTTCTTAATAGTTTTTCCAGGACATAGAATGAAAATGAGATTGAAAGTTCTACATTTTTGCTCTTATGTAGATCAGGACTAGGAAGCATTTGGAGGTAAGTAGGACAGAGTGAACAAGAATCTATTAAAAATTAAAGTTACTAATTCTGGAAACCAAACTGGCTTGATTGCAGAATTGTCACAATAAAACTGTGTGGAGAACCTTAGCACAATGCCATGGTTCTGTATAGCATGGCATATATACAATTGTCCATCAGTGTCCATGAGTGATGATTCCGGGAAACCCGCATGGAAGGAAATACAGAGTCTCATGTTTTAGTACTGAATAGTATTTAGCATATCCTACACATATCCTTTTGATGATATAAATCATTCTTACATTGCTATGGCAACTGAGAGTAGTTTATTGCTAAGTAAACATTATATTTTATTGTTCAGAATGCCAAGGGGTGGGGGAACTTCTGACATGGTTAGTACAGATAACCTTTTCTATAGAGGAATTTTAAATTATCAGCATGTCAATTTTGGCAAAAGATTCCCTCTAAAGACTATATGGTCTATATGATCCACTTAGAATGCAAATATGCCCAGGATTACAATAAGATCTGGCTGAAATATACATGCCTTTAATTCATAGATGACTTTCATTCCAATCAAACATCTTCCTTCAACGGTACAAATTTATACGGCAGACAAAGTGATGAATGAGAGAAATTGACAAAATTAGACAGAGATAGGATATGCCTAACTCACATAAAATAACAAGGAAAATGGATGATACATAAAGAGAAAGAGAGAGAGAGAGAGAGAGAGAGAGAGAGAGAGAGAGAGAGAGAAACTGTGTGTGTATATAGAGCAGTTTCTTGAGACAGTTTTACAAAGACAGGAGAAGAAAAGATGAGCCAGAGAATAAGAAGGAGCCAGACAATTGTACATATTGTCAATGTTCTGATAATGAGGTCAATAAGAACAATCTAGTTAAAAACTGAGTGAAGCCATGTTGAATCAGTCAGCTCGAAATATTAAATTATATGGATTCAGTGAGCAGGAAAGGTAGTGGGCAAGGGAAGCTAACCTACCTGTATGGTTCAGGCTGCTCAGTTCTGATGAAGGAGGGCAGACAGATGGGGGGAGAACGAAGGTAAAGAGGCTATAGGAGGCTGCTTAGGGCAGCTTGGTATGCAACCAGAGAACTCAGCAGGCATGACTTTTATTAACTTATTAAATGTTTTTCTACAAAAACTTTCAACAAGTCAGACCCATACAGACCATTGTAACTGCAGTATTTATGACCTTATTATTTCTTCCTGTTGACATCAATATAGAAGAAAATATTGAAAGCTTATTTTATTTTCCTCTCATGCTTGACATAAGATTGTATAATACCTTCAGCTATAAACTTAATAAAAGCCTAGATTATCAATTAATGAATTATTTTAGCCATATAGACTCACAGGCAAGACTGAAGGAGCATTTTCTTGCTAGCCTATTGATGTTGGAGGTTACAGCTCACTGTGTGGGATTGCCATCCATGTCCAGGTGAACATCAGCTCCATAAAAGGATGCTGATAATGAACCTGGAACCTAGGTTGTAACTACTGATCCTCCATGCTCTTTGCTTCAGTTCCCATCATAGGTTTCTTCTTTGGTAGCCTATCTTGGCTTCATTTGATGATGGAATAGAGACTATAAGATAAGATAAACCATTTCTTCCCCAGGTTATTTTGACAAGCAGTGTTCGTTCAGAGCAACAGGAAACAGACTCAGATTCCCTGAAGCAGAGCAACATGAACAGTAAAAGCTCCTACTTTCTCTGTGTCTATGAATACAGAGGTAGGATATGGTCAGAAAGGGACAGTTTTCCTGGAGCTCTAGATGATATAGTCTACAAAGTCCAGGAAATCTTCAATACTACCTCAGCCTCAGCCTCAGCCTCAGCCTCAGCCTCAGCCTCAGCCTCAGCCTCAGCCTCAGCCTCAGCCTCAGCCTCAGCCTCAGCCTCAGCTCAGCCTCAGCCTCAGCTCAGCCTCAGCCTCAGCCTCAGCCTCAGCTCAGCCTCAGCCTCAGCTCAGCCTCAGCCTCAGCTCAGCCTCAGCCTCAGCTCAGCCTCAGCCTCAGCCTCAGATAAACTACAATATCTTCATGAAGTCTTCAGTTCTTAATTTCTATGACTGACCACTGAGGATTAGTGATTATATTTGCTGTCCTTTCCCTCATTTGGGCCAGCACTGCCTTTATTAACCCTCAAACTATAAGATTTTCATGTTCCACAGCTTTGCTAAAATGAAGATAGTGAACACTTGAATCTAATCTGGAATCTAAATTTTTTTTCCTTTACAAAAATCTTATAGTTATGCCAATGTTGTATGGACTGAGGATCCTGGAACTGGTACTGGCACTGGTGGGGCCATGGGGGCAAGAGTAGGGAGATATGGATGAGGAGGGTCTTGGAGCAACAGGTCTGCTGTTGAAGGGTCACAGAAGATAAACTTCTTGTCAGGTCCAGATCCCTCCTCTTGTGCTTCTTTCTTCCTGAAGACCAGAACCTGTGAGGTAGGCCTTGGGAAAGAAAAGCTTTTATCTATGAGCACCTACAAGCACCTGCTTGTTTCTGACCTTCATGGAGAAAACTGCTCCTGTTTGTAAACCAGGTAGTCTCAGCTTTCGGCAGGGGCCAGTTGGCCTTTTGGGCTAGTTAGTTGTGGCCTGTTGGGCAGGAAGTGAATCTGGGTCTCTATTTTGGAGAGCATGTTTCACCCCAACAGAGGGTAGGGATTGCCTGGGTGATCCTAAATGAATTGGATATCCATCCCATCCCTAGGTCCACTGTTCTTCGGATAGTCCATGAATACATTTTGGTTCCAATGGCTTCTTGGACCCAAGATCTTTTCTTGGAAACAGGGCCATTGGCTTGGAGGACCGAGTGTTGAGCCCTTGTTTCCACCAAAAATTGAGTGGGTTTCTCCTTCGGCGAGGGTGTGTGAACCCCATCTCCAATAATCACTGATGGAGAGGGGGTCCTCTATCAGATTCTTCCAAGTATCTATATAGGGCACTATATAGTTGCTCTATAGTTACTATATAGACTCTCTCCTCTACTGCTTTGATCTCCTGCAAGTCGAAGGTCCCTACAGGTAGCCATTCTACTCTGATGGTGGGTCATTCAGAGGAGCAGAGAGTAACTAACTTGTCTTTCAGTCTGTCCATGTCCAATAGAAATGTCGTCAGACAAAGTCCAAGAACACAGAACGAGATACCAATAAACACAGAGAAAAACAATCAAATACAGTTTGCCATGGGCCCAGTTACAGACAGCTTGTCCCTTCCACAGATACAAAACAGAGTTGCTTGGCCTGCTCCAGGCACCACAATGTAACAAACCAGGTGCCCCTGCCCATAGAGCAAGAGCCAGATCCAGCAGGGGTAGCCTTCCTGGCTCCCTTTGGGAGCCTGAAGCATCCTCCAGAAGCCCCCCACCCCCATGGTGGAGACATTAAGGCACATCTGCCTGCATCTGAGCACCCTGATTCTTGCAAGCAAAAGTTCAAACTGACTTACATACTCAGACTTTGACAAACAGCAAGACAAACAAAAACATTGGTACCAGTTCGAGACCTCTGATTCACTGCTCTGGTGAGTCCCCACAGGGTCTCTGATTCCAGGCCCATGCACCAAATGTAAGACTCTGATGAGCCTTAACTTACAAGGGACCCCCCATATCCTCCCAGTGAACAACTCGGACCAGATATCGATGCAAAAACAAGAGGGATTTATTGTTTCAGTGAACTGGGGTCGTCCCAGACATGAAGGAGAGGTTGTGACCCTCAGTGGCCTATTCAGTGAGTTTTTATACAGTTTCCAGAGGTAACTAGGCGACTAGGCACAATATGATTGATGGAACAGTGTGCCTTTTAAGACGATTGGTATTTAGGAAAATTAGGGTGTAGGGACTTACTCAGCCTCTCCCTTCTGGCCTATGTGCTCTCTGACCTGTCTCTTCCAGGAGGGGAGGGTTCCGGTAGAATTTTCCAACAGCTCTACACTGACCTCTTCACCAGTAGGACTAAACACATCCTCTCCCACTGAGACTCATCCAGGTTGTCCAGTTAGAGGAAAGGGATCCAAATGTAGGCAACAAAGTTAGAGACTGCTCTTGTTCTAATTGTTAGGGCATCCACAAGAAGTCCAAGCTGCACATCTACAAATCTGTAAGGGTTCAAGGTTTAGCCCCTGCATACTCTTTGATCATTCAGTCTATATGAGCTGGCATGTACCCAGGTTAGTTGATTCTGTTGGTGGTCTTGTAGTATCCTTTACACTTTGACTTGCTCACTTCCATTCCCCTCTCTTCCAAAAGACTATCTGAACTCCATCTGATGCTTAAATGTGGGTCTCTGCATCTGTTTTCATCTGCTGAGTGAAGCCTCTTGGGTGTCTGTTATGCTAGGATCCTGTCTATAAGCATAAGAGAGTATCTTGAATATTGTCAGGGGAAGAGGCTCAAGTAGGGGCAGCTATTTTTTGGTTTTCCCTCAGTCTCTGTTCCATATTTATTCTTATGCATCTTGTAGGCAGTACAGATTTTGGTTTGAAGGTTTTGTGGGTAGAATGATATTCCTCCTCCCTCCACTGGAAGCCCTGCCTGGTTACATGCAGTAGCCACTTCAGTATCTATATCCCCTGCTGGTAAGAATCTCAGCTAGTATCATGCTCATAGACTTCTTCAAGCCTATCCCAGGCTCCAGCTAGTCCCAGAGATGCCTTCCCCCCTTTCCATTCTCAATCCCAGCATTCTCTTGCCCCCTTTCTCCACATCTGATCCCCATCCCAATTCCCCTCCTCACCTTTTCTCCAACCCGTTTCCCTTTCTTCATCCATCTCTGATGACTATTTTGTTTCCCTTTTCAACTGAGTTTCATACACCCTCACTTGCGCCCTCTTTCTACCCAGTTTCTTTGGCTCTGTGGATTGTAGTATTTATACTGCAGTTTATGACTTACAAGTAACTATATGTCATACATATCTTTGTGGGTCTGAGTTACCTCACTCATGATGACATTCTCAAGTTCCATCTACTTGCCTTCAAATTGTCTTTATTTTTAATAACTGAATATCATAACATTGTGTAGCTATGCCACATTTTCTTTATCCATTCTTCAGTTAAGAGACATCTAGGTTATTTTTAGTCTCTGGCTATCATAAAGTTGCTCTTAATATAGGTGAGCAAGCATTCCTCTGGTATAGAGGAGCATCTTTTAGGTGTATGCCAAGGAGTGGTGTAGCTGGGTCTTGGGGTAGAAGTATTTCCAATTCTCTGAGAAGACAACAAATTGATTTCCAAAGTGGTTGCACAAGTTTTCACCCCAACAACAATTGAAGAGTGTTGTCCTTTCTCCACAGCCCCACCAGCATGTGCTGTCACTTGAGGTTTTGATCTTAGCCATTAACACTTCCAAGCCAATAAGGTCTGATGAAAATTATCTAAATCTCAAGTACTCCAGCTGAGTTGTAGTTATTTGATGATTTCTCTATTTTGACCTAGTAAATAGCTGGTAGAATTATACAGCTATAACAGTGACAAAATTCTTGTGTCAGGTCACATATAAAAATTTAAAGTTATGTATATTATAAACATTAAGCTGTAGAGTAGGGTTCAGACAATTTTATTAATCATTTAAAAATGTAGTGGTTCAGCAGATTAACAGGGCATAGAAATGATCACGTAATTTTTACAGTCATCAATATATATTCTGTCAAAATACAAAGTAAATGAATTTTTAAAAAATTTCCAGTAATCATTTAATAACATCACATTATACTTCCTATTACCTGCTCCTAACAACTAAGGTAAAAAGAATAAAATGACAATATATTTACATTTAAGTACACTTTTAAACAACTAAAAGTAATGAGATTAGCATAATAATTTTCAAACGATTTCTTTACTCCTTGGGATTCATTCTTCTAAAAGATTCAACAGGCATAGATGTCTATTACATTAGGAGGTCATTTTAACATGTATTATCTTTACGACCCTGCAAAAATTTATATGCTATAAAGTCTTATTTGAGAGATGTTAGGGAAATTTTATCATATGTATTTAAAAATGTTTCATATTATAGAATAGAAAAGCTATTGGAAAGAATTGAATGATGACAATTTACCTTCAGAATGTTTTGGAAGAAAAATTGCTGTTTGTTCCTGCAAAGGAAAATTGCAGCTATAATTTTAGTAAGGTGAATTTTATTAAATTTAAGAAAATTTTGTTGTTGTTGTTGTTTTGTTTTTGTTTTTGTTTTTTGAGACAGGGTTTCTCTGTGTAGCCCTGGCTGTCCTGGAACTCACTTTGTAGACCAGGCTGGCCTCGAACTCAGAAATCCACCTGCCTCTTCCTCCCGTGTGCTGGGATCAAAGGCGTGCGCCACCACGCCCGGCTTTAGAAATGTTATAGATACACATTTCTGTTTATCTAAATATGCTAAGAATTCCCAAAATCCCATAGTAGGCTTCTCTTCATATACTTTCATTTATATTATAGTAAACAGCAAAATTCATGGCAGAAATAATAAAAGCAAAGCAGATAATCTAACACCACTTGAGTCAGGCAGCTGAGTCACCATTGTGATGGGTGGATAAGAGTGATGCTTCCCTGCCCACTCTCCATCTTCTGAGCATTTCAACTGACATGTCAACTTTGAATTCCTAGCCAATTCTCACTTGGTCAGGTACACTTTCCTTGATTTTAGTTGACAATATGGTAATTTCCCTATATTCTCTTTTTGAACTTTTATTGCTCAAACACCTGCTCTAAGTATTACATTTACAATTAAATATGATCTAGAAGTCTTAAGAAATACAGTTGTCTAGCTTCTGGAAGTAAGTTTAAGTCAATTAGTACTGGTATCGCTTTGACATCATAAGTCTTAAAAACTAGCTAATGTATAGTTGTATCCTAAAAAATGTTCTGCAAAGCACACATTGAAAGAGTTAAAGGGAGCATTTGTGCAGCTCAATCCAAAGGATGGTCCCAACGACTGCGGCTGCCAGGGATCCATCCCACAATCAGTCAACAAACATAGACACTATATCATATGCCAGCAAGATGGTGCTGAAAGGGCCCGGATATAGCGGTCTCGGGGGAAAACATACCAATCCCTGGCAAACATNAGTTGGCCATCAGTGGGAAGAGAGGCCCCTTGGTTATGCAGACTTTATATGCCCCAATACAGGGGAACGCCGGGGCCAGGGGGTGGGAGCGGGTGGGTAGGGTAGCAGGGCCGGGAGGGGGGAGGATATAGGGAACTTTCTGGATAACACTTGAAATGTAAATGAAGAAAATATCTAATAAAAGTTGAAAAAAAAATGTTCTGGGAAATCTATTTGACTCTTTATAGTTTCTATGTTGTCTCCTCATTAGATATTATTTAAAATGCAAAGAAAAGAAAATTGAATGTTAGAACAATTGGGTGACTAGCCTAAGATTAATACTACTAGTTCAATGAAGCCATAGCATTCTATACAAGATTAATTTATTGCTGGATTACTCTTTATATTTTGAAGCAAGCTGCTTCTGTATTGAATGAATAAGGCATACAGTAAAATCTATTTTATTGCTGTCAAAATATATTAAAACAAAATCTTCATAAAAATAAATATTGTTTATATAAGTGTATACATGCATTAATTACATTCTACATCTAGAAAAATAGAACTCCGCATTTGATATGAAAATAAAGTGGTTCATTTGAATAAAAATTGGTATGTTCTTTTAACCTGACGGATAAAGCTATAATGTTTATTTGATGGTATATGTATGAGCATGACTTACTGAACTGGGTGTTTTTGTTACAGTAATCTTTAGAGACAGAAGTAGGGGGCTCAAGCCTTTACTTTATAGCAAGTTTGACCTGGGCAAATGAGATCCTGATTCAAAACACACATGAATACACACAAAAAGTGAAAGGCTATTCTAGTATGTCTCACTTTATTTCCATTATAAATTTGAACTTTTGGTGGTATGAAATACATCTGAATTCTGCAATAAAAATAAAGCCTTTATGACTGAAGAGATGCAGTAGCACTAAGAATTCTTGTCGAGGACCTGAGTTTGATTCCACCAGTTGCATCAGGCTACTTTCAAGTGCCTACCTCCTATTCCAGGGGCATCAGATATCTCTGGCCTCTGCAAGGTCCTGCATTAAGGTATACATACCCAAACAATAATATGTACATATGCATAATGAAAAGCAAATCTTTTAAAATCACACCTCTTTGGGGATAATTTAAATAATATTATTTCAGAAATGGACTGCCACTTAAAAAACTACTTCTAAGAGTTGTTAAAAGTTATTTTTTTTCTTTCAAAGTATGTTCATTTAAATTTTTGAATATTATATTTGGCCATTACTTTAAATTTCAGGCTCCTTTCTCCTTAAAGGATATCCTAGGCTTGTTGGCATTTGGCTTATTGGTTTGTTGATTAAAGTACATCATAACTTAGAAACAAGAGTACTCTGATATATTGTGTTATACAAAGCTGACAAAGGTAGAATGGCTTAACAATGTCTATCCAATGCAAGTGTAGAAACACTAAAGAGAATGTTTATATAACAGGTAATGGTCCACTTTGTAGAAAGCCATTTGGAATTGCTTACTTAATCAATGTAACTAGATATATACATGAACTTAGACAAATCATTTAGACATTCATGGATTCTAAAAAATGCACATGAAGAAACCATTCATAGTGTGAGAACTGAAAACAATCAAATTCGTATAAGATGTAGAAAGAATAACCTAAATAAAATAATCATCAGAAAGCAATGGAATTGAAAAATATAAATCTACTTCATAGCATGATATAGATGAATTTTAAACATATAATTTTGAGTGAAAGACAGTAACAATGCTTGCCACATATATAAAACCCAGTAATTGACAGAATGAGGGCACAAGAGAGCAAGCTCGATGTTGAAAATAATTTGTACTGAACAGGGAGATTCTGAGGACACAGCTCTATAGAGGACACTTTTTTCACAATAGGTACAAATTTTTGCATGTAAATTACAACTCCAGCAAAGTATAATGGGTATCAATATGTTCATGTTTGCCAACTTACAGAATTTTTCTAAGGGATAAAGATTCTGGATTAGAAAAAAAACTTGGACAAGGTAACTATTTGTTTGATGAAAAGGACAACAAAGCGGCCTCAAAGGATTTTGAACTAGTACTCCAGATGGTTATGTGGCTTACAAGGGTGTGGCCCAAGGAAATGGAATTTTGTTTGTTGATAATTGTTATCTCATGCACTTGAATAAATTGATATTTAGAATAAATACTTTGTGACTTTGACAAATGATTGATAATCACTACGTAAACATAAAAGAGGGAGAACCATGGTATTCATAGTTTCCATGATGTAAATGTAGGGACAACAGAGCCCAAAAGTTAATAGCTCTCTAAAGGGGTTTCTCCACAGTTAAGACATTTCCTCTAATTATTTTCATAAGTACTCCTTAATATTAATATGATGATTGCTTTTTTAAATTTTTTAATATGATGATTTGTAATATGATGCAATCTTCACTAGTTATCATACAACAGCTGATTATTACATTCATCTCTGAGCTTAGAAATGCTGTTGTAACCAATGTCTCAGTTCAAGACCTGAGTGTGTTCCCTATCTAGAGAAGTATTTTAAACTATCATTTTAAACTAAGTTCACATATTTGTAAGGATCCAGTAATTTCTGTGAGTTCTTTTGTTTGTTTGGTTGGTTCTTGGTTGTTGTCTTCTGGTAATTTTTATTTTAATTTCAGACTTGTATTCTATCTCTGAAGCAGAGATGGCAATGCTTCCATAACATGTAGTGGGGTATGGTGTTCAGAGGCTGATGAAAAAGGCTTTCTGATCACCAAAGAAGTGCAAATGCTCAGAGTGAGAAACATCCGTTGAGGTTTTAGAGCTCCATTTGTGTGGATATGACATGTTCAGAGGAATCATGGCACAGAAGATGGAGTTAAGATCTCACTGTTCACCAGCTAAGAATCTCCAGAAGAAAATGGTAAACATAAGCATTACATAAAGCATTGATAGAACACAAATATGAATCTCACCTGTATGACCTACAAAATTCATTCAGGTCATTCAGGCTATGTAAATGATGAGTTACTGAGTTGGGATAGAAGCTTGCCCACTTACATGGTCTAAAGGCCATGTGGAATTACTGAGGGATCCTAAATTCTCCTGTTGGAGGCAAAGCCTCATGTATCCCAGACTGGTCTCCAACTCACTACATAATCCGACATTCATGACACAACTCTAATTAAAAACAATCAACTTAATTTTTTAGTTGCTGTCAAATATGACTCATTGGACATAGGGCAGAGGCAGGTGGATTTATGAGTTCGAGGCCAGCCTGGTCTACAGAGTGAGTTCCAGGACAGCCAGGGCTATACAGAGAAACCCTGTCTCGAAAAACAAAACAAAAAAAATCTTATTTATAAATCTATATTTTCAATTTTAGGGAAATTTTATGAACTATCCTGTCTTGATGAAAAATAAAATCCACAATATTCCTAAAACTGATAGCTAGAAATTTCATATATTTATTGTTTTTAATAGCTGAGTATTACTCCATTGTGTAAATATACCAAATTTTTTGTATCCATTCCTCTGTTGAGAGACATTTGGGTTCTTTCCAGTTTCTGGCTATTATGCATAAGGCTGCTATGAACATGGCCATCATTGGGAAGAGAGGCCCCTTTTTCATGCAGACTTTATATGCCCCAGTACAGGGGAATGCCAGGGCCAAGATGTGGGAGCGGGTGGGTAGGGGAGCAGGGCCGGGAGGCGGGAGGATATAGGGAACTTTCTGCATAACACTAGAAATGTAAATGAAGAAAATATCTGATAAAAGTTGGAAAAAAAACTGATAGCTAGAGAGGGGTATTTTACATGATCAAGAAAAATTTGTTACCAGATAAAATCAAATTAACTTGAAATAAAGTATATGGTCTGTACTGATCATATTAAACCATTTGTTACTGAGTTAGTTGCAAAGGAAAAGACCTCACTTGAAGAGTAAGCACAAGAAGAATTAAGAACTTTGGAACCTCTATTAAACAGAACGTATTACTGACACTAAATACATCAACTGTCATTAACACTTGGTCCAACCATGGAGATAAACTTTTAGCCTAAGTCTTGACCTGCCCCTAGTATCCTGACACCTGCCTAATATATTCAAGGCCTCTTCATATATTTTGTATTTGAAATGAATACATTAAGCTTAAATTATTAAAAATAACAATCATAGGCATGTATCACACTAATGTTTCTCTCCTACATATGCATTCCATGGCGTTTTTCTCTTCAAAAATGCCAGTATATGTTAGAGCCTTCAGCTCATGCTCTCTGGCTCTCCACATAGAATTTTCAGTGTATTTGTTTCCTACTCCTTGTCTTTTCAGAGTGAATCATTTATTTCTACTAAATGTTAGAAAGGTAGGGGGCCTTTTAGCCACTAAGTCATTTTGATTAGACATCTCTATCTTCCCTTTAATTCCTCAGCTGCTCATCTCCAGGTTTATTTCTCTCCAAAGAACTGTGATCGATTGGCAATCCCTAAATTTTCCTACTGCTTTAACCTTCTCTACCCTAATCATTTCCTTCTTACTGCCCAACAGAATGTCTTTTTGAAAATACTCATTTAATAGTTATTTTTTAAAATGGGTTAATGTGTAAAAGGATAATGCAAGAATCCTCATAGTTCCTTTATGTTCTGGTCACCTTATCTTTGTACACCTAGTTCTAGACTTCCTCACTTTTTAATCCACTGCTTTACTACGTTCTGTGATTTAAATATCAGAATTCTTTGGCACTGATCCCTCTGCATATATATTTCTTGAGCTGCTCAGGACTAATGTGGACTTCTATCAAGTTTGCCCTTGCCCTCAGCTTATTTTTCCTCTAATAACGCCCTAGGAGAAGGCTCATTTACTCTCCAAACCCCAACTACAGCCTCTGTGCTTCTGGTATTTCTTCTACCCAGTGTGTACAGCCTATAGCTCTGGCAAAACCTATATAAAATGTAATATTGACAAGTCAATTTCCACTTCAAGGAACTATAGAGAATTTTAAAATATTTTTATTATTCATAATTCTGACAACTTTTCTAATCTTTTTTTTATAAAAATAGCATTTATGACATTCTTATAAAGGACCCTTGTGTTTTTCTGTTGTCTATAAGCAGATTGTAGTATAAGTTATTTTACTATCTCTGTGTAGTAACCTGCTTTTTTCTCCATCCCATGGGATACCTTATATTTTGTAGGTTTCTTATTGACATCTGCTTGCCCATTTTAATATTGGCCTCATGGACTCGTTTATTTCCAGAACTTTAAAAAATTGTTTGTTATTTGTTCAAAATGAGAACTTACTATGTAGATCTGGGTGGTCTTGTCCTCACTGCATAGCCCAGGTTACTACAAACTTGTAGAAATAGAATTCTATCAGGCTATACGACAACATGCTCAGATTATGTATGGCTTCTCTTGTTGTTAATTGTTCGTCTCCAATGACCCCATCTTATCATTCTTAATCTAGAAAGTTTTGATGTCTTCTGTTTGATATACATACACTTTGGTTTTTTATTCTTAAATTTTAACTCTAACTGAATTAATCTTATGATTCTGCCAATGTTGTCTTTTAAATCTCTAGTTTCTTTTTTGAAAGAATGGAACTTCAACACCCACTTCTTGATTTCTTGGAAGAGTAGATGTACAACACTTGACTCTTATTGGCTACCCTTTCTGCTGTTCAGTACTGTACAAAGATATTTGCATGTTTTACTGGGTTATGGCTCATGAAGTTTCCCTTGGCTTACATATTTATTACTCTTGTTTTTTCTGATGAGGAAATTATTGTACATACATGGAAAACAGCTTGTCTTTGATCACCTGACTGGCTCAGAGTAGAGTAAACTTAGATTTGGAATTGCACACATACATATAAACATTTTCTTGATTTCCATGGTGCTGCTTGAGTGGGCTGCAGGATGCTTCAGATGCAGTCTTCCCGGGAAAATAGTCATGTAGGAAGCTTAGCTTTCTATCCTGAGTGTTTTGTCAATTATCACAGCACAAAATAATAAGATAGTAGATGCATTGACAAGCTAATGCCTTTGTCAGTGATTAATATGCATTTGATACTGTGAGCATGGTTTAGCACTAACTGTAAATTCTTAAAGTGGTTGAGACTATCTCATTGTGATTACTTGAATCATGGATACTTGAGCTGTGGAAGACATCCATGTGTGGATTATTCAAAATCTACAGTAAAATTCTACCTAGTTTGCAGGCTAGGCAAAATATCATTATTTATAAAGATCACAATTGCCACTTAGACTGTCATCATTAAAGTGTGTGCTTTTATTAGAAAAACGCTAGGAGCACTAGGCTTTGACTATTAGCCTTGTAATTGTTTAAGAATTTACCATTTTCATTATTGCAAAATAACACAATTCTGGCTGCATCATGTTGCTTGCTGCTGAGTCTGAAATGCTACATTTCAAGCCAGGGCCCAATCTAACTCAGTGATTTGCTTAAACCTAGTGTGCATTCCAATGCTTTCTTGGTAACAGTGAAGGAAATATATCAGGGAAATTACTTATTTATACTTAGTCACTTAGTGTCAGGGTAATTTCCCAAGTGTGCTTTCACACTTTTCTTTAAAAAAAGTAGAGTTAGGTGAAAAATAGTCTTTGTTCCAAAAAGGCAAGGCATTTATTTCTTTAGTAAATCTGAAGAATATTTCAATTTCACCAATCAGAACATATGTGCAATAGCCAAGGAAAATAGGGGTTATCTACATGTCACAGAGTATGGAACTTTATACCAAACACCACATCAAACACTGCAGGATTCTGAGAGAGAGCATGCTTCATTGAGCTGGTGAATTACAGCTAAGACCTTAATAGGCTACAGAGACTGGGGAAACACCTATATGAACCCTTGAAATGATTACAAACACGTGGTCACAATTCAGTTTTGCAGAACAAATTATGTACGATGTTGACATAGAAAACCGATACAGGGCAGTACAGAGAAAACGTGTTATTATCAAAAAGGAGAAAGTAGTTAATTGTTCGTTTGCCTACTCAGGACTATATATGTGAATGTGTGTAAAAGTATAACATATATTTTGTATAATATATATTATATTACACATGTGTATTTGTAATATATTTGCATATATGTATGTACATATACATAATGGAATCTCAATGTTCATTTATAACCTACATCTAAAAAAAGATGGAATATGGATCAAGTCATTACTTGATTAGCTCCTGAATTTATTAACTCTAGATTTCTGTTGTTTCTTCTACCTTTTCAGTTTCATCAACTTTCTTAAATACTATGGACTTATTTTATTCTTTTCCCAGAATGCTCCAAATTCCTGTCTTACACATCTGAATCCATTCTATGAGCTAATGATATTCAAAAATATTTTTTTAGTTCACAATTAGTTTAATCTATACAACAATATATGGTTAACCTTCAAATACATAAAACAACACCTCTAACAGCCTTCTGTCATTCAACTAAAGCAACACCGGTGGAATACAAGTAGACTTGGCCAAACTACATGACACAATCTGGCCATTAGGACCAATTTGTGTTCTGCTATACAAGTCTGTTAAATTGCAGAAATGTCCCAGATGTTCTATACTACATTGAAAAAATCTCCACTCTCCAGAGAACATGGTTTGGCTGCATTTTGGGTGACTTTGAGTTGAAACCTGCAAGTTTGCCACTCTTGTCAGTTCATTAACTTATACTAAAAAATGTAGTTAGGCTTGTTATATTATGTTGAAACCAGATATTGTGTTACCAGCTCAGGTTTTACATAAAAAACATCTTTATCGTTCCACTGCAAGAGCTTTGCAGATGAGCTGAGCTGTTTGCTGTGGTTGTTGATATTTTTTTTTCTAGTAAGCAGATTTATAAATATCTAAAATCAGAATCTGATGAAAAGATAGTTTTAAAAAATAAGTGAGTGAATAAATGAATAAATAAACAAGTAAACACGTAATGAAGTATTGCCCAGACTGATGAATATGTTACTCTGAAAAAAATTACAATCAAACATAATAATAATCTCATTGGTCCTAAATCTTAACTTTAAAGAATTATCAAATGAAAACAGAATTAATGAATAAAGATGTGATGACTATAACAATAAGTTGTTATCTTCCCATATTGAAGTTAATCATTAAGTTATTTGGGAGAAACAGACCAACACAGGATATGAGAATAAAGAAAAAAAAACCATAACTGATGGATGTAGTTCTGAAGGTCAATATCATTGTAGCAAATTAGCATTTCACAACATGAAGAAAGGAAAAGCTTTAGTATTCTAAGAGTTAACTGTGTTGGCAGATAACATACAGAGCAAGATCAGAAATGTTATGGTGAGGGGTGTAGTTAGTTACAATATGGCGGCCATTCTAAATTCTTTAATATCTTAGTCTTTTCACACAGTTTAGTTGTAAAAACTATTCAAAACATACATGTCAAAAAGCATATTTCAAAAGTGTAGTATCTTTGTCTTTGCTGATATGCTTAGTGAAAAATAAAGTAGACACCTTAACCAAACAGATAAGTAAGAAAGAAACTGTGAAATAGAAATATAAACACAGCTCTAGTGCCTAGTCCATTGAGTGTTCCCAGTGAATCTTACCAATAACTCAGAGATCTAAATGAAATGATTTTAATCCACCCGATGCCTGTACATGAAGCAAAAAAAAAAATTGTTTAAATAGTAAAAGTGAGATAGAGCTTACTTAACTATTTATTACACACAAATCCAAGATAAACTCTCAAAATACAGAAGGAACATTTATCTAACAAACTAGTGACTAAGAAGAACATCTAATAGCTCACCTTAATTTGAACCATCTCTGTAGCACCCAGAGTTGGGCAATGTATACTCACCTATCAGTACCTACAAGTCTAAAGATGAGCATACCTACATTAAGAAAAAAATGACAGGTTATCTTTTATTTGCTTTGTGAGACTCTGTAGATCAATACACAAATATGAGAGAAATTACTCAATAAGTCACACTCTATGGTATCTACTGAATAAAAAATTTAATAGTTGATTAAGTGATTAAGCACACAGAAGCTTGAGACTAGGACCCTGATATGATGACTGTAATAGTTCGATTTTAAAGATGTACACAGAGAAAGTAGAATTCATGTGATTTAAGTAAAAATTATTGAAACTTACATAAAGAACGTAAGTTAGGCTCTAGCCATAATTTATGGATAAAAAATCCTTGAATATGCTGGGCATAATGCCTGTGAAAAGGAGAGTCAGGTAGATCTGTCAAGGTGTAAGATTCAGAATAAGGTGGAGGTATTATCTGGAAAGAAGAAATCACTCACCTCTCTGACATTATTTAGTTAGAATATTCTGACATATATGTAAACATTAGGTGCTCAATGACATGTACAGAGGAGGCATTCAAGGAGATGTGAATGAAATTGGGTGTGAAGTTCCTTTCTGCTAAGTTCTGCTAAGTTCCTTTCTTTTGTGCACCTTTGGGTAAGTGAACACTTTCTCTCTTAGGTAAAGCTTGTCTTTGAAAATTATTGTCTACCTCACTCAAAAGCACTCATAGATGATAATATTGCCTGCAACAGGAGGCAATTTATTGATATATACAATGAAGGAAAAGTAGGGAAAATAATATTAAATGGCCATTTTGGAGAAATCAGGGTATCAGGGCTGGAGAAGTAGCTGAGCAGGTATATATATACTTTCTTTGGAAAACATGTAGACCTGAATTTGACCCCATGAACCTGGGGTAGAAGGAGAAAACTGACTCCTGAACAGTAGTCATCTGACTTATATGTATGCTCCCTGACACATGAGTGCCCCCATAAATAAATAAACATGTGAAAAATGAGTAAAATTTAAACAAATATAAGCAAATTATCAGAGCTTTGTTAATCCTTATGTAGGTTACTGGATTATTACTTAAGATATAATATCTAGTTGTGGATTTTCTTCTCAATTTTATCATGCTTAGTTATTAACATGATACTATAATATACATGAAAAAACTTAAGAAAATATTTAAAAGGATGAATAAAATAAAAATGGAAGCTTTATCATTATGACTAAATTAATCAGGAAATGACTTTGTGAGTTATATTCTCACTAATTCATTGACTTTTTGAAACATATTTGCATATAATATGTATACAGGATGCAGATTTTCTCTAATAAATTTTCTTTAGAGAAAAAAAATTCATGCTGACTTGAACAATTATCTTTAGTTTAATGTTGACTGCTTCAACTATTTTTCATCCTATCCTGGATTTTATGTAGACTTGTCTCATATTTCTGTTTCTTTCTGTGTCTCCCCCACTCACATCCCACATTCACACACTTGTACCGCAAATGAAGAATCAATCAAAATATATATTTCTTCTATTATTTTTTTTTATCTTTTACATCCAATTTGAACTAATTGGTTCAAAAAAAGAACTGAAAATTCTTTTCAAATAAAAAATAAAATCTCATTAGCTGAGGAGTGCTTAGCTCAGGGGAATAGTTTCTATGAAGTCTGGCTTTGACTAGGGATGGCTTCCGACGCTGTCAGACCTGGTGGGCCTCAGTTGGATGAGTGCAGGTAAAGCTACCTCTTTACTAAAAGTATGACAGGCTTTTGTCAAAATAATGATAATTTTGCTTTTTATAATAGGATAGGAACTGACAGATTTTAGCTAGGAAAATTCTGAGCATTCTATTTCTGTATTTGGCCCTCTAAAGTAAGCAAGACTGGGGCCTTGCAAGCATGAGCATATACTGTATTACACAGGACTTGACTTAACAGGATTATTTTGAGATTGGCAAGTCTAAAATTCATGCTGTCACAAGAACTGTCTTTCCTAGTTCATGCTGTTGGTTTCAGTTTGCTTCAAGAATTCTCCTTTGATGTGAAAAAAAAAAAGAAACTTCTGAGTAGATATTACTCTGTAAAATTTAAAGGTGTTTTATAAAAACCTGTTTGCACATGTGTGTGAGAGAGAGAGGACATGTGAAAATAAATTATGGACACAGAGTCTTAAATCCCAGGTCTGCTGCTGCTTGAAAGGACAGAAACTTCACAGCCTAATATCTGAGTAACTATTTTAGAGTTTTTTTCTTGTCTATGAATAAAGACATGATTTTCCTAACTATAATTTTATATGAATTAGCATGAAAATTTATTTTGTAACTAGAAGCACTACAAAATTGAATTTAGTCCTTGTTATTGAAAATAGGTTTTACTTAAACCATTTTATGATATGAATTTTTCATACCTTCACAATGATATGTATACCACTTTCCCCCATCTTTTATTAGAAAACAAATAAAATAATAATAAAATAAGATAAAATAAAAACAAACTTGAATGATAGAAAACAAGCAAACAGAAGAAGAAGGATAAACACAAAGCAAAACAAACAAACAAAAACAATCCACATATAAATACAGTGACATACATATTTGTACACACAGAAATCTCTTAAAAACACAGATTCAGATATTGTAATATACCCATTTGCTTTTATTAAACAAATGCTTATTAGGTGACCCCCACCCATTGGTGCTGTTTGCTACAATATATTTGATATTTTTCATAGCTAATTGCATATAATGGACATTTAATGTGGAGAAATAAAATATTTTTATGTGGCCATTAGTACTACTATCTTTAAAGGTCATTTTTTTATCAATGATATTGAATATTACAGACTTAAATGAAAAGTGGACTTTAAAGATTCTTCTTGGCCCATAGGAGGAATAAGAAAATGAACTAACCAGTAACCCTAGAGCTCTTGGGACCAAACCATCCATCAAAGAAAACACATGGTGGGACTCATGGCTCCAGCTGCATATGTTGCAGAGGATAGCCTAGTCAGTCATCAATGGGAGGAGAGGCCCTTGGTCCTGTGGAGGTTCTATGCTCCAGGAGAGGGGAATGCCAGGGGCAGGAAGCAGGAGTCTGTGGGTTGGGGAGAAGGAGGATGGTGGAGGGGATAGGGGATTTTCAGAAGGGAAACTAGGAAAGGGGATAACATTTGAAATGTAAATAAAGAAAATAGCTAATAAAAAAACCAAGATTTTTAAAACTAAAACAATTTGGGGGTTTAAGTATAATGTTTGCCTGTTTTTATTGAAATGCTATAAGATTACATTAAACTCTAAAAATGTCATTCTGTACCAAATCATTAAACTACACATTACCACCTTTCAACTTATAAATAAATAAATAAATAAATAAATAAATAAATAAATAAATAAATAAAGTAAAAAGTTTCTTCTTTGTCTGGGAATCGTGCAGGTTTCTTTCTTTGGCAAAAGATACTTTGCTCATTTCTAATTAAGATTCTAAAAGTTGAGATGATGCATCCCTAGATGATCTAGGGCTCAGAGTACTGTCATGCACATTTAAAGTTGTTAGTCTTTAAAAGGTATTTAAATACTCTTATCTTTGCTTCAAGAAAGGAGAGGGTATATGCCTATTCACACTTTTACCCTCTGAGCACTATGGAGAACTTCTAATCTACAAGTATAAAATAATGCATTTTTTTCAGTGACATCCACACAAAGTCTTTGAGCACCTGATGAACAAGACAGCTAACAATCCAAGAATTATGGGCTTGATCAGTATGCAAATAAGTAGAATAAACTTTAGGTTTTTAGAATATCAGGGACAAAAATTAGTCACAAAAAATGAATCCATTGAATTAAGAAATAATTGCAGTTGATAGAATTTTGAAACAGCTATAATTTCTATGTGGACATTAGGAAGTAGGAATTTCAGATAAACAGCATTTTGGATGAATAGACATGCATAAATTGGTCATATATGCTCATATGGTGTATATATATATATATATATATATATATATATATATATATATATACTTGAAATTACAGAATCATGTGCAAGTAATAGTACTTGTTATAGTAAATGTATAGCACTCAGTGCAAGTGTCTAAATAAATACATAAATAAATAAATAAATAAATAAATAAATAAATAACGGTTTCCTCTGTCACTTGCTTATGTCTTGCTGTTCCATGAAGGACCACAGTTATCCTTTGGATCTCTTTATTTTGGTTTTAGTGCACATCTTTTTTAAACTTGCCACCATCTCAGAGCCCAACAGCTTTCTCACCCAGCATCTATTGGTATTTAAAGGGGATTGTGCCCTTGTTTCTATCATCACTACCTGTTAAAGGATCACAGAGCTGTTCCTATTCTAGTTAGTCTGAAGCTGTTTGACTGAGTGTTAGGAAATAAGCTGTCCATCACTGTTCCTGTTTTCAGCACAGGTCTATTTGGCTTTTCAGATACTAATAGAAGAGTTCTTCTGGATAGTGTGACTGCTTTCTTGCTAGATTAAATTTTATTGTTGGTATGGAAATCCATCAACGTAATACACTATATAAACAAACTCAAAGATAAAAACCACATGATCATCTCCTTAGATGCTGAGAAAGCATTTGACAAATTCCAACACCCATTCATGATAAAGGTCTTGGAAAGATCAGGAATTCAAGGCCCTTACCTAAACATGATAAAAGCAATCTACAGCAAACCAGTGGCCAACATCAAACTAAATGGAGAGAAGCTGGAAGCAATCCCACTAAAATCAGGGACCAGACAAGGCTGCCCACTTTCTCCCTACCTATTCAATATAGTACTTGAAGTCCTAGCCAGAGCGATTCCACAACAAAAGGAGGTCAAGGGGATAAACATTGGAAAGGAAGAACTCAAATTATCACTATTTGCAGATGATATGATAGTATATATAAGTGACCCCAAAAACTCCACCAGAGAACTCCTAAACCTAATAAACAGCTTTAGTGCAGTAGCTGGATATAGAATCAACTCAAACAAATCAATGGCCTTTCTCTATACAAAGGATGAACTGGCTGAGAAAGAGAGCAGGGAAACATCACCCTTCACAATAGTCACTAACAATATAAAATATCTTGGAGTGACTCTTACGAAGGAAGTGAAAGATTTGTATGACAAGAACTTCAAGGAAGATCTCAGAAGATGGAAGGATCTCCCATGCTCATGGATTGGCAGAATCAATATAGTAAAAATGGCTATCGTGCCAAAAGCTATCTACAGATTCAATGCAATCCCCATCAAAATTCCAACTCAATTCTTCAAGGATCTAGAAAAACAATTAGCAAGTTCATCTGGAATAACAAAAAACCTAGACTAGCAAAAACTCTTCTCAACAATAAAAGAACCTCTGGTGGAATCACCATGCCTGACCTCAAGCTGTACTACAGAGCAATCGATATAAAAACTGCATGGTACTGGTACAGCAACAGACAGGTAGATCAATGGAATAGGATTGAAGACCCAGAAATGAATCCACACACCTATGGTCACCTGATCTTTGACAAGGGAACTATAACTATCCAGTGGAAAAAAAGACAGCCTTTTCAACAAATGGTGCTGGCACAACTGGCAGCTATCATGTACAACACTGGGAATTGATCCATTCTTATCTCCTTGTACTAAGGTCAAGTCTAAGTGGTTGATGGACCTCCACATAAAACCAGAGACACTGAAACTTATAGAGGAGAAAGTAGGGAAAAGCCTTGATGATATGGGCACTGGGGAAAAATTCCTGAACAAAACAGCAAAGGCTTGTGCTGTAAGATCAAGAATTGACAAATGGGACCTCATAAAGTTGCAAAGCTTCTGTAAGATTAAAGATATTGTCAACAGGACAAAAGGGCCACCAACGGATTGGGAAAGGATCTTTACCAATCCTAAATCAGATAGGGGACTGATATCCAATATATATATAATGAACTCAAGAAGGTGGACACCAGAAAAATCAAATATCCCCATTAAAAAGTGGGGCACAGAGTTAAACAAAGAATTCTCAACCGAGGAATACCGAATGGCTGAGAAGCACTTGAAAAAATGTTCAACATCCTTAATCATCAGGGAAATGCAGATCAAAACTACCCTGAGATTCCACCTCACACCAGTAAGAATTGCTAAGATCAAAAATTCAGGTGACAACAGATGCTGGCGTGGATGTGGAGAAAGGGGAACAATCCTCCATTGTTAGTGAGAATGCAAGCTGGTTCAACCACTCTGGAAATCAGTCTGGCAGTTCCTCAGAAAATTAGACATAGTACTACTGGAAGATCCTGCAATACCTCTACTGGGCATATATCCAGAAGATATTCCATCTGGTAACAAGGACACATGTTCCACTATGTTCATAGCAGCCTTATTCATAATAGCCAGAAACTGGAAAGAACCCAGATATCCCTCAACAGAGGAATGGATACAAAAAATTTGGTATATTTACACAATGGAGTACTACTCAGCTATTAAAANGGGATCCATCCCACAATCAGCCACCAAACATAGACACTATAGCATATGCCAGCAAGATGGTGCTGAAAGGGCCCAGATATAGCTGTCTCGGGGGAAAATATACCAATGCCTGGCAAACATGGAGGTGGAAGCTCACAGTCAGCTATTAGATGGAACACAGGGTTCCCAAGGAAGAAGGAGCTAGAGAAAGTACCCAAGGTTCTGAAGGGGTCTTCAACCCTCTAGGTGGAAGAATAACCATGAACTAACTAGTACCCCCTAAGCTCATGACTATAGCTGCATATATAGAAGAGGATGGCCTATTTGGCCATCAGTGGGAAGAGAGGCCCCTTGGTCATGCAGACTTTATATGCCCCAATACAGGGGAACACCAGGGCCAAGAAGTGGGAGCGGATGGGTAGGGGAGCAAGGCCGTGGGGGGGGGGGTATAGGAAACTTTCTGGATAACACTTGAAATGTAAATGAAGAAAATATCTAATAAAAGTAGAATAAAATTTTATTGTTGGGATTAAGCACTTTTCAAACAAAGCTAAGGGAAGTAAGTCATGTAGAAAGAATTCAGAAGAGGACACAGAGATTTAAAGCTGGTTTTCATAGTCTACCACCCTAAATACTGAAAAGTAGTATTAAGGCATATAGGTGGATGATGGCTTTGGACAAAGGGAGTAGTTAGGAGGACAGGGAGCTCAATTATGTTTGAGAGGAAGGCAGACCTATGGCATTGGTTCAAGGTACATACAAACAAGAGCAGCTTCCATGAAGCCATATAGATAGTGACCTTTGTGAGGATGGGAGAAAGAAAACTGGCATGAAGTCTTCATGATGGGAAACTGTAATGCGAACTTCTGTTTGTTTTAAAACTGGGTGAATTAAAATCAATTTGTATCTTTTGTGATCAATTTAAAAACTGTATTTTTCTAAGAAGAGAAAGAATTACCTTGTGTACTGTATATCTGGAGATAAAGTTTCACTTTAATTTTAAAATATGTACTTAATATTACTGGAATATGTGTCAGTCTCCCAGGACCTGTGGGAAATGTAAAATAGAACTGATTTATTCTGAGATACAACTTTTATTCATAAAATTACAAAAATATCCAACTAAAATTGAATGTTGATAAAGCAGTAATTAGGTGCTTATATAGATAGGCTGGCCGTCAGCAACTAAAGCTCCAAGTATGAAACAAGAGGATGAATATTCTAGGGCAAGGGAGAGAAAGGACTCAATATCTTTTCTGCAACTAAGAGTCATATTCTTTTTTTTTCCAATTTTTATTGGATATTTTCTTAATTTACATTTCAAATGCTATTCCAAAAGTCCCCTCCTCCTTCCCCCCTCCCTGCTCCCCTGCCCACCCACTCCCACTTCTTGGCCCTGATGTTCCACTGTATTGGGGCATATAAAGATTGCAGTACCAAGGGGCCTCTCTTCCCAATGATGGCCGACTAGGCCATCTTCTGCTACATATGGAGCTAGAGTCATGAGTTCTGGGGGTTCTGGTTAGTTCATATTGTTGATCCTCTTCTAGGGTTGCAGACCCCTTCAGCTCCTGGGGTTCTATCTCTAGCTTCTCCATTGTGGGCCTTGTGTTCCATCTTATAGATGATTATAAGCATCCACTTCTAATTTTTACTCTTATTGCTGTTTTCAGAAATTAAACAATGGAATTTGAGCATAGCTCTCAGAATTAGCTATTAATTTGGGGAAAGTTCATTATTGTCTTTTATTATTTTACATATTAGCTCTTTGTTGAATATTCTGAAGAATATTTAACATCTTAACAATATAATTTAGTTAATCTTTCTGATGGGTGTGTTTTGATGTCCCATTATTATGATGGCAGACTTTTCTATTTCTCTATTAATGTTGTTAAATGTCTTATGTACTGTTGCAATTTTCTTAATTTATTTTTAATTTTTGTAGTTCTCAGATGATACCTAATAATATTTTATGATGAAATTGTAGCTTATCTCTAAATGGCATATTAATAAAATATTTCATTCTCATCTGCAGAGTTGTTAAGGAATCATAATTCTTTCTCCACCTCCCTCATTACCTCCCTCCATCCTTCTCTTTCTCTGACTATCTCTGTTTCTCTGTATCTGTCTCTGTCTGTCTCTCTTTCTGAATGTATATGTATATATAAATTCAAATATATGTATCTGACTACTTAAAACTTTTCACCATATTTCTGTTTGAATAGTGACGTCTTTATGGCTGTCATAGCATATAAAGTTTTAAATGAAACTCTATGATATTTTTCAGTGAGATTGACTTACTTTACAGTATGTGACCATCTTTCTGATATTTTCACTAGTTACCTGCAGATGTGTTATGCAATGTGGTTATATTTCCAACAAAACCAAAAGAAGTAGCTATGTGATTCTAGAAATATTACCAGATTTTTGTGACAATTCACAAACATACAGATATGAATAGACCAAAACCAAATTATTTTCAGCATTAAATACATGTGAGCATTCTCTTGTTTGAAGCAAACAAAGCACTCCATTGCAGAAGGCTGGTCCTGGTGCCTCCTCCTGACTTTTCCACCTGTCAATGAAAATAGTATGTTCTCTTTATGACAATCACCTTCTCATTTATTTTGCCACATTATATCCTGAACTTATGTCCACAAAGACTGTATATTTTCCATCTTTCAAGTTTTACTTTATTAACATTTAATCTCAACACATATGTGTTGACCTCAATTATTTCATTTTTCCTGTGTAATTTTGCATATCAGATATTTATGTTTGAATACAAATACAGCATAAATAGGATTATATACTACCTGCCTTTGTAACTGTAGGAAATTCCGTTAACTTTGCTGTATTTCAAGTTCAGCTCCTCAACTTGAAAATTGCATTCATTGTAAAAGTACTAATGTAGGGGATGTTAAGAAAATTATTATACTTTATAAGATGTTTGAATTTAATCCATATCGCAGGTGTTCTTAATCCAAAATATCTGAATGTATTGACTCTGTGAGCCAAATATTTTAATGAAACAGTATTTTCAAATCTTAAACAACAAAGGTCCAATTAATACAAGACTATCTGTCTTGTTATCTTCAGTTAACAGTGTTCAAACCTTTTATAACCTCTCACATCCAATGCTTGTCACTGTGTGGCACAAGTCAGTGCCAGTATCTTGTTCTGTTTCATGTGCCCACAGCTGAGGGAAAACAACAAAAGAGCATTTATCAACGCAGATGCTTTTCTGGTTGCTAACAATGCATCTTATTCAGAACAAGATAATTCTAAATCCCTGTGTTGCTTCATGCTAAAAACAAGCTCAAATTTTTGAATATCATGATTGTATTTTTTCTAAATTATTGATACATATTGTTTATAGACAGATATGAATAACACAGATACTAAACCTGAACTACTTTGGTCTTGACTGTGGAAAAAATGTACTATCTAGTAAGTGCATGAGAATAGATACTTATTTCTCATAGTTTTTCAATTTAGAAGTTCAAAACCAAGGTATTGACAGAGTTCTTTACTTCTGTAGTCTCTTTTTTATCCTACAGAATCCATGGCTTCTCCCCATTTCTTTCTGTGTGCCTGTGTCCTGATCTTCTTGTGATTGCATTGCTTGTCTTGGGTTCGGAGTCTAACGACATCATCTGAATCCACTTAAACACAAAAATTCTCCAAAAAAAAAAAAAATTTAGTCATGACATTCTTGGGATTAGTAATTGAACATGTATTTCGAAGATACAATTGTGATTGTAACACCTATATTCCTAGACACAAGTTTTTTATTTTGTTTTAATAACAATAAGATATTCTACTAAGACATTTAACATTCATTTTTGACTAATCTTATTAAAATCAATTTAGTTTTAATTAAATAATTATGTGGGTTAAAGTTTATGGAAGTATAAATAGTCAAGGAATATTTGCTCATGGAATCATTTATCAAAGATATCATGTTTTGAGTAGAATTCTGTTGTGAAAGTAATTTTTAGTTGTACAGGTAACCTCGAACTTAAATAATTTTAAAAGGCATCTAAAAACAGTTAAAATAAGTTACAAATTCTTTTTTCACAGTAATCCATTGCTAACAGACCAGCACACCTCATATCTGCTAATATTTTGATTTGTATAATTTTGTTGTTTGTTTGTTTGATTGATTGATTGATTGATTGATTGATTGATTCTTAGACAGAGATTCCATGTGCATCCCTGACTTTGTTAGAATTCACTCAATACACCAGGCTGACCTTGAATTCACAGGGATCCACCTGACTTTGCCTGCTGAGTGCTGGGATTAAAGGCATGTACTACTAATCCCCGCCTTTATTTGTATTCTTCCAAAGCATTATATAGTCCAACATTCTGTGATTTTTTTCCTCTTTCTATGTATTCAATATGAATGATGAGGTAGTCCTTCTACTCAAGGATACTGAGCAGTAGATATGTAATGAACATGAAAGAGGAATTGAATTTGTAGCTATAACTTTAAATGTATGCAATAATCTACTCTACATACATACAGCATGTGTTAGTAAGATGCTTTTGAATGTACTAATATTGGCCTATAAATATAACTGGATGTTTTTAATGTGTTATTCCATGTCTATTTATATTGTACTTCATGTATATAGAATCTAACAGATCAGTGCACCCGTGCATGAATATAGTTATGAGATAATTAAATGTCTCAATATTACTTGACTACCATTCTCGTGCAGACAGTGAAAATCAATATGTTTAGGGAAATCGGTAAATCTTAATTGGTTTAACAGGATTTAAAAAAACTACATGATCTTTTATCTTTTTAATATATTATTTTGGTCTTTCAGCACCTACTATAATAATTCATATTATTTTGAATGACACATAACCTCACTGTCGGGCAGGTAATGCCTGGGATCTTTTTGATAGGGCCATATATTGAAATTTTAAAGAAGCTTGTCAAAAAGATAATAATAAGAACATGTCTTTCTATTTATAACTTTCCATTCTGGAAAGTGTTTTAAGTGCAGTGTTGCTAGTAATTGTTCAGTAGCTGTCTGTACAAGAATTGAAACTGTTACTTTGAATAATGTAGGAGAGGTAAAGCATTAACTCCACCCTCTTTGTGGCATTGCTTGGGCCTCTGAATTAAATTGATATAAGGTAAACTTACAGGAGAAAAACATATTAATTTTATTTTTAATGATACACAGCATGCCGAAAGAAAACAATGTACCCAACAAATAGAAAAATAAAATACTTATAAAAGATAGTAGGTTGGACAAAATAGTTGCAATTGTATAAAAGTAACTAAAATATAAGATGAGGAAGAACTTTAAGAGATTAAAATGATACAAGTACACATCAATTGAAAAATAGATGAATGAATGACAGAATAAAGAATATATAACATGTGCATACATATGTATTATAGATATATATTGATATGCATACATAGTTATGGTACATGTATACAATGTTGCTTTATTCAGTCTTAATAAGTAGTTATTTGTAGTGGAACAATATTGAAACAGCAAATGTATCAACTGTTATAAGCAGGCATAAAAAGACAAATATTGCATATTTTCTATCATATATGCAAACCAAAAAGTGATAATTTGTAAAGAAACTGATTCCTGGGGAATGAGAAGGAAGATATTGGTAAGAGGTAGCATAGATTTAAAAGAAATAGAGTGATGAGCAGTCTGTAACACATCAACCTGGAGGTAGAAGAAAGACAGAGGGATGAACAGTCTGTAACACATCAAGGAATGAAAATATCAGAGCAAGTCATTTTCATCTCTATTAAGAACCATTAACAATTAAACAATTAACAGTAAAAGATATAACAATTTGTCCCAATTTATTAGTGATGGTTAGTTTTTTGTTTTTTTTTTAATTAATTGATTTATTTATCTTACACTCCACATTTTATTGGCCCCCCATCCACCCGCCTACTGTTTCACATCCCATACCTCTTCACGACTCCCCTGTCTCCACATGGATTTCCCCCCCATGCCATTTGACCTCTAAACTCCCTGGGATCTCCAGTCTCTGGAGGGTATGGTGCATCTTCTCTGAATGAATACAGACCCAGAAGTCCTCTGCTGTATGTGTGTTGGTAGCCTCATATCAGCTGGCGTATGCTGTCTGTTTGGTGTTCCAGTGTTTGAGAGTCCTTGGGGGTCCAGATTAATTGAGACTGCTGGTCCTCCTACAGGGTCACCCTTCTCCTCAGCTTCTTTCAGTCTTTTCCTAATTGAACAACAGAGGTCAGCTGTGTCTGTCCATTGATTGGGTGCAACCATCTGGCTCTGACTCTTTTAGCTGCTTGTTGGGTCTTCCAGAGTGAGGTCATGCTAGCTCCCTTTTTGTGAGCACTTCATAGCCTCAGTATTGTGCCAGGCTAATTTTATATCTATACAATCTAGACTTACCTAGAAAGAGGACATTAATGAGACTTTCTGTATTAGGTTAGCCAATGGTCATGCCTATGAGGAATACCTGATCACCTTACATGATATCAGGAGATGCACCTAGTAAAGCTGTCATAATTCCTTAGCCATGTCATCCTTGGTGGATAATACTTGATGAAATAAGATAAGTACTACTAGCATGCACCCATCCATTGTTTATGATGCAATGGTACACTATAACCTGGAACTGTGAGCCTCAATACGCCTTTTCTACCCTAAATTGATATGTTCTATGTAGTCATTTTTACAGTGTTGTGTAACAGAGCTAAGAAAATATCCAACATGAATAATCATGTGAGAGATATTTTAAATATATATATATATATATATATATATATATATATATATATATACACTTAACTCCCCTTCCTGGTGCCAAGAATGCTTCCCATCTTTAAGACAACATATGTGTATGATGCTTTAGCAACAATTGAGGTAATCTGCTGGAATACAGAAATGAGATTTCCAAGCCAGGATTGTTGGCTCTTGAGAGTTCATAAGTCACCCCCCCCCCCAATAACATCCCAAACAATGTGAACTGATTTCTGATGGGGATACCAATACTAGGGATGCTCAATTATGGACTATAACACAACTACATTTTCTAATATCAGAGCTGTTTCAACCTTAGGGTTCCTTGCACTATCACTGGAGACCATTTTATGTCTCTGTAGCAGTGTATTTCTCTATCAGCTCAGTCTTGTTTCCTTTACAGCAAAATATTTTCTTCTTCTAGGTGAATGACCACATCAAACTCATTTGAATTTCTGGAGGATACACTTAGACACACATCATCCCTAGTAATAAATATAATATGTATATATTGTTGATAAAGGAGAAGGATCAAATGCTGACTGATAGTTAGGGAGCAGAGAGTTGGAACATTCTCTAGACTCAAAAAGAAAGGACAGCTTGGGAGAAGAGACACGGAAAGACAAAAGTTTCAAGGAGTGAAGAAGTGGATGAATCAGGAATCAGGGAGTGTTTTTGATTCTTTGAGCATGTGTGCATGGCTAGATAGAGATCCAATAAGAATAAAACAAAAAGAACACAAGCCAGAGGGGAAAAGTCTCTCTAAACAGAGACATGGAACCCAATTTCTGTACAAAAGAATGGTAAATAAAACTCTAGCATTTCAGGAGATAGTCTTTAACTGATTTAAAAGAAGGGTAATGCTGTAATTACTTTTAAAGGTATCTTTGTAATATTAAATGTATAATTTTAAATCTGGGACAAATTTAAATTATGAATTTATGTTCCTCCATCTCTGCCTTTGTAGAACACTCCCAACTCAATTTGGAAAGCTAGTAAGCAAAGACTATTAGGGCTTGCCCTTGTTTAGAAATATCAAAAGCAGTACAACAATCTGGACATAGTAGGAATATCTTGGTCACAGTTCAATCCTGAATCTCAATTTGTACAAATCTTAAGGATTTTTTTTCAACTTTCTGTTTCTCTCCCTTTCTTTCTCTTCTATTGTTTCTTAATCTAATTTTTCTGTTATTCTAGAATAATTACTTTATGAACACAATGTATTGAGTTTGTGAGAGGGAAAACAAATTTCTACCCTTGTAGAGGTTCAGACTAGAATGAAAGAACAAACCAGTATAAAATATTTAAACTTGGTGATTTGTGATACTTGTGGATTTTATGACAGAAGGAAAACAAAGTGAGAAAATGGAGACCTAAGATTTTAAGTGTTATAGTCATCAGAGATTTCCTAAAGAAGAAATACATAGGCAAACAACTAAATGAGACTAACGCACAGGGTCTTTTCATGATCGGAATAAAAATTAGCCAAGAAAGCGGTGCGAGACACAGGTTAGGCAGTGCAATCCTGATGAGACCTTGTGAGAATCATCAAAGTAACATGGACTGTGGTAAACTGAATTATGGAGACAAGCATGAAGAAAGGAGTTAGTTAGAAGTAGATGACAGGCAGAAGAAAAGCTACTGAGTATGGATAATATGGGTATAGTTTAGCTTATATGGTCAATATATATAAAGTAAGAAATGGACATGTTATTTCCATGTTAAATGCATCAGACTACACCCTTACACTAATGATTGTATGCAATAGGATGTCGTATGAGATGTTTAAAAAGATCACTGTGTCCTGGATATTGAGAATCTGTCTAGAGGTAATAAAAAAAAAGGCTGGATAAGTAGTTAGTGCAATACCCAAGGCCAAGGATAATTATATATTTAATTTAGATGTGTACTACATAAGGGTAAGATATGTCATTTTGAAGATACAACCAACTGAAACTGTAGTCAGAGAGGATACACATGAGAGGTGTGTGTCATGAGGACCTCTTATGGTTTGGCTTTCAGGATTCTAAGATCATAGCTGACATAACCTAAGATAAGAATGGAAACAGGAAAAGTAGGTCTGGAAAAATGATGGAGAACTTCAACATGTTATATATGAGATAGAAATTAATCATTTAAGTGACTTTATAATTCTAAGGTTTTAGGAGTATATCAAACGAGATAAAAACAGTGGGTCATGCATTGGTCAAAAGTATTTATATTATGTTTTGGGTGAATATGGATAGAAACCTTGAGCTGCTGAATCTTGAAACACATTCTAAAAATAAAAGTTAGAATGGAGTTGAGCATGGTAGGAGCTGAAGGGGTCTTCAACCCTATAGGTGGAAGAATAACATGAACTAACTAGTACCCCCTGAGCTCATGTCTCTAGCTGCATATATAGAAGAGGGTGGCCTAGTTGGCCATCAGTGGGAAGAGAGGCCCCTTGGTTATGCAGACTTTATATGCTCCAATACAGGGGAACGCCAGGGCCAAGGGGTGGGAGCGGGTGGGTAGGGTAGCAGGGCCGGGAGGGGGGAGGATACAGGGAACTTTCTGGATAACACTTGAAATGTAAATGAAGAAAATATCTAATAAAAGTTGAAAAAAAAAACAGTGGGTCATGCATTGGTCAAAAGTATTTATATTATGTTTTGGGTGAATATGGATAGAAACCATGAGCTGCTGAATCTTGAAACACATTCTAAAAATAAAAGTTAGAATGGAGTTGAGCATGGTAGGTCATGCTTGTAATCCTAGAACTTGGAATGCTGAGTCAATGTGATTGTGAGTTCCAAGCCTGGCAGGACTGGACATCAGCTTGCAGGAGGAGCCTGAGCTATATCACAGAGCCTGTAATACAAACAATAGAAAACATGAAGAAGAAAGACTCACAAAGAAGCAATGGTCAGAGAAGTGAGAAACTAGGGTGGAAGTTGTTGTGGCAGCCAATAAAGAAAGTATTTTCCAGAGTAAGCAGGGCTGCATAGCTGCTGACTTGTCCAGTTAGAAAGGATTGACAACTACAGTTGCATAGAACAGTGCTTTTACTTTGCCAGCATTTGCTTTATTTTTCTCTATTAACATGTGAGCTAACATCTATATATTCCTCTGTATATACTCCTATGACATAGATTTTTTTTTTGTATTTGAATCCAGGATATTCATTTAGCTTGTATAAATTTGTTAACTTCAAGACTTAGGCTGGATTCTTAAAAATAAATTTCAGTAACCATTTTGAAAAAAATATTGATTAGACATACACATTTGGCATTGCAAATATGCAAACCATGAAAGCCTTCTCTTTATTCACAATTATTCTAATGAAACTATAGAAATATATCATAAATAGGATCAAGATCTTTGGAAATCTAGTACCCACACTTAACCTGTTTAATAAAGTATTCTTTTAAAATAGTTTCACAAATCTTGTAATATTTAAAAATAAGTTGTAAGTCCTATATTAAAGGTTAAATGAACATTTTCTGTAGAAATTAGGAAACTACATATGCCTTATATAAATAAAGTAAATGACCAAACATGGACATTCTTTAATAGAACTCTGCCATTATAAAACTTACGTAGATACTAATCCCTTAATCAAGACAAATCCTTTCACCAAACAGAAAGTTCTGTGCTTGCTGTAATGGGCTACTCTTTTATTCTGAATCACTGCAATGACTATTTGGTCATAGATATCCAAAGTATGGGGCATTTTCAGACAAACATCAGTAGGATGCTCTAAACCATTCAGTAGGTCCTTCTAGACTTCATTAACCTTCTGTACCAGCATGGCTGACACTGCATGGCTGAAGGGTGGGCAGAGTTCCCAGAAGCTCTGTCTAAATACCCTAGAGTGTAGCTCAAGCACGTACAGGCTGCTACATAGGGAACCCAGAATGCTGAACAGCTGAGAATGAGTTTAATTGATTATAACCTGAAGTGTAGTGGCCTATTTGATGAGGGCAAGAGAAAAAAATAAACCATGCACAGAGGAAGGTTTGCATCTGAATCTCTCTAAAGGAATAAACTCTACAGTAGTCTATATGTGCTATTACCCTTTCCAACCTAGTAAGCTGTGAAGTAGGTAAAAAGTGCAATCATGGTTTCTGTAAATAAAGAAGCCAACTAAATTCACAGTGTGGCAGGTCTCTAGTGTAGCATTGAATAGAAAAGAAAGCACTTTGTATGTGAAATACACTCTTGCTGCAGAGTGTGGTTGCCTGCTGAATTCCTTCAATATAGGCTTGATAAGACCTGAAGCATGACATATCAGTCTGTACTGCAAGATTTATCGCTGAATTTTTTTTTATACTTTAGAGAGTATTCTATTCATTCTGTTTGTTTGTTGTTGTTTTTTCTAAGAAATCTTCTGCTCTTTCACGTGGACATGGACAACATCTCCTTTACTTTTAAATAAGGAGTAGATGTTATTTCTCCCAAAATATCTCCATTTTCAAAAAGCATAGAAAAGAAGTGGTCTGTGTGTATGTGTGTGTGTGTGTTTTGTGTGTGTGTGTGTGTGTGTGTGTGTGTGTGTAAATACTAAAATTCATGATAACTATAGAATTAAAAACTTATTTAAGATTCTTAACTGCAATCTACTGCCTGTGCTATTCTCGGGAGAACTTGGCACACAACGCAGAGCTCAAGAATATTTATGCAGCCTGACTATAGAGTTCACTGTAAGCCTAAAGCTAAAGCAAAAAAAAAAAAAAATTTAAAGATACAGAACAAGATTTTCATCCCCAGGTCAATCCATGGAAAATATTCTCATGGGATTCCATAGAGCAAGATTCTAGCTGCCAGTAATTGTTTTCAGATGACTTCAGAGGGGCATATTTGCATTTTTAATACTGTGCTGTGCTTGTCTCACCATTTCCATACAAGGTACGAGCAATGAAATTAATCAGGGCTGCTGGATCCCTCATGCCATTGACAGAAAAGTCGCCCTGACACTTTTTCTTTAAAGCTTTCTCTCTGAGGCTGTCCACAGTCCATCACTTCCCTTCATTAAATCCATGGTGAAGGCAGCAACGATCACTGGAAGCCTAGCAATGCATACCAAGTAGCATCAAACATCTTGGTAGCTGCATGTCAGCTTATGTGCAAGCACATAGAACATCTTGGTAGCTGCATGTCAGCTTATGTGCAAGCACATGGAAGCATTAGTGTAACCTAGACATAATTTTAGTAGAGTTTCTATTAATAAATATATTTGGGCTCATGGTACCTGAGCAACCTTAAGTTTATAATAATATAAAGACAACATGTTGTGGTTCATTCAACTGGCTCCTTATTGTATATCAACTGTATATTCTAGATCTCAGAGATCTAGAATTGTAATGTTTACTTAGTATAGCTTTTCCCACACATGCATGCTTTTAGAAACATTCTTGTTGATATATGTGTGCATCTAAATGTGGCTAGGGCTGTTGGTTACCTCTGTAGTTGGATATAAAACTGACTTGTTCACTGCAGGTGAAGGTACTGTGAAGTGAACTTCAGTCTTCTGAAAATGCAATACAGTGTTTTAACCACTGGGCAGTCTCTTCAGGGCTCGGGGATGAGATACCTTTAAAGTATGTTACTTAATTGATAGCTGCTTTTAATCATTAATTGTCTTCTTAAAATCAGTAAATGTTAAGCTCAGACTCTCAGACAGTTCATGATCAACTGATATTCACAATGATCCCTAGGTCTCTTCAAATTTAGCATTATACATATGCATGTTTTAGTTTAAATACAGGTGAATTGTAATGTTTACTTAGTACGTCTTTTTCCACACATGCATGCTTTTAGAAACATTCTTGTTGATACTGACTTCATGACAGTTTGGTTGTTTTATAAACTAAATTTCAGCCCGTCACACCATATTCCCTGGAACAAAGAATGTCACTAAAACTAATAGATTTTATAGATTTTTCCACATTGTCTTCTGGAGGTTAACTGATAGTTAACTATAAATCTAAAAATTGTTTCTTTCAAGAAGAAAGGTAATAGCATTTGTTAGTTGTAAGGAAAACAATGGTAGTATTGTAACAATATGCTGTCTTTGCTATAGTGTTCAACTATTCTTTAGGAAAATGAATCACACAGGACTTTTGTTTTTATACTATCATTCTTTTTTATCCAACTATAAATACTTAATTCTTTTCTCCCCTCCTTCTGACTTCACCAGCCCTTTGCTCCTCCCATGACTGATTCCCCTACCTTCCATTACACTAGTTCTGTTTGTTTTTGCTTTTTTTGTTTTTGTTTGTTTGTTTGTTTTGCATCATTGTCACACATATTGTGAATTGATTCAACATATTAAAAACAACTTGATGACTCCATTTAGTGTTGCCTACATGATTTTTAGGGCTGAACACTAGGTATTGGATAACTGATTATGGCATCAGAAGAATTTAGAAGTTTGTATTATTACATCAGGAAGGAACATGGCTTAGCCAACACTAAAAAATAAAGTATAGCAAGTATCCCCAAAGTTACTTTCCATAGAATTGTTACATAAGCTCTGTTACATGCCATTATATATAAATAGTATTGAACTTTGGTGGATGGCTTTGGGCACAATGGTAATACCTTGTTGGAGGATAGGCCTTTGTATTTAAACATCTGATGGTCCATTGGGGAACTGACTAATAAACAGAAGGAAAATGGAAGATAATCAGTAAGAATTTGTTTTGTGCATCCAAGATGAATGACATTGTGTTCTTTGTAGAGTTTTGGAGGAAAAAAACTGCAGGTTTTCACTACTGAATATAATTAATTTTTTTCTGTTATAGAATTTTATGAGCTGACTTATCTAGGCAACAAGTTAAAAAATAAAAATTCCTTTGGGGAAAAAGTAGTAACATATAAAATTTGAGCCCATGGTTTCAGTTCCTGTTTACTGTGCTGTTTTGTGCTGGGGGCAAGGCAGAGCATTATGGAGAAAAATGCATAGTAGAGCAAAGCTACCCACCTTGTGGTCATGGGAAATAGAAAGAAGGAAGAAAATTCCAGGCCATTCACGCCTCCTATCATGATGCTTCCCAAACAATGCAGACTCATTCCACTGAGTTTCATCTCTTAAAGGTTTCATCTTCTCCCTGTAGTACTACAGGCTGGTAAACACTGACTTTAGCACATGGACCTTTGAAGGACATTAGAAAAGGCCGTTATTTATGGTCACTGAGCATATAATCCCTATGCAAGATTTTATTAAGTTACATTTTTTTGCAGTAAAAAATATAATACAAAAGCAAGTGTATAGTGATATACATAGATGCAGTTTACTGTACTGTCTTATTTTTTCTATACCATATTTAATTAGTTTCTACTAAGGACAAATAAATTGTATGCTGACTACTTTATCAAACGGTGTATTATATGAGCTGAACACAAAAAGTTGCTTAACATTAATATTTAATACTAGACTAAATATGATTATTTCTACAAATTAAAACAATGAAATTAGGTGAATACAAACAAAGACAATGAAGGTCTGTGATATCATTCCTACTGAGCAAAAATAACAGTCATTTGACCAGATGTACTAGGCACTGGTTAGATTCAGAGTTTTCCAAATTCTGCTGTGGGGATAGTTAGGATAGAGACAGCTTGCTCTGCTTTATAGAACAAGAGCAGAGTCAGTCAAGAGATGTTTAGTAGTACCCAGAGCCCACATCTAAGCAGATAACTTAAAGAAATATATACACACATGTTTAAAAATAAGGCCATTAATGTTTTGTTGAAAATGTAATAATATTAAAAATATACTAGAATGTAATGTAATCATATGCATGTTAATAATAATGCATATACTTTCTAGTCTTCAACATATTATAATTTGACAAAGTACCACCTGGATTTATGATCCATTATCAACAAAGCCAAGATTAGAGAGAGTTGTGGCTGTCATTATCCAAAATGGAAATGCTGGAGAGAAGTACACAGTCACAGCTGCCTATGCACAAAAACTATGAGCACTCACCATTCCCACATGATAATTGTAGATATGATCCACAAACAATATAAATAGTGAGCATATTAAAGGACTGATTATATATTTTGCTGTGTGTTTTATGCAGATTATATTGCATTAGAATCAAATGAAATCACAAATCCAATTTAATTGAAAACTAAAATGTATTAGAACGGACTGCCTATTATTTAAAGGGAATATAATGGTCAAAAGATATTCAAAAGGTAAATGAATAATGATATTGAAGATGAAGTAATTTTAGGATCAATAAATCTTATCCTTCTTTGCTTATACGCTCCTTTGAACTGGTTGAGATGTACACTTGTGAGTGAAATACTATAAATATTTATAGTCATGGCTTAATGTTGTTAACAGGTGTGTAAGAGTCCAGATTGAATTATAATGGATTGATCAGAAAACAGTAGCATATTGCAAGTTGGAAGTCATACAAAATTCCTGAAATAGATCTCAAAATGTTAGCAATCCATGATTGAGTAGTGTCCTTTGTTGAACACTTACTATATGTAGAAAACTGTTCCTGGGACTTTGCAAGATTTAATGTGTTCATCTCCTATACTGCTTCTGTTTTAGTTATGTGGTTTTCTTTCTTTGTCTCTTTATCTTCAAGAATGATTTTCTAAGCACAGACTGTAAATGATGAGAGTCATGGCATGACGTGATTATAGGAAAAATACCTATTTACAGAATTAGTAAGGGAAAAAGCAATGTGATTTCATATACATAAGAACACCAGCTACTCTGGGAAAGCTTACAGGGTTTGAGAATTCTGACCATGAAACCCTGATCACTAGAATGGGCTACGGAAATAATAGCCACTGTTGAATGAATGCTGCAGAACTATGTTGCCAAGGGGATGAAAATGAACACTGAGAAAGTAACACATCCACAGAAAGACAGAAATGTTTTGCTTAGTGCAGCTCTCATTTGAGAACACCTTTCGTTCCTACAAATCGATATCCCCTCACTGAAGCACACTGTTAAAGCATTCATAGCCTCCAGGTATTGGTTACGACCAGCAGGATATGCTATGATTCTTTATTATTTATATTTTTATTTTACACTATAAGTGATTTTCTTTTTGTGTTTTTGTTTTTTATTAATTTATTATTTTACACACCATATTTTATCCAACCCCGTCCACTTTCCTACTCTTCCACATCCCACACCTCCTCCCCACCCCCTGTCTCCCCCTGGATGTCCCCACCTCCCACCCCAACTGACTTCTAAAGTCCTTGGGCCCTCCAGTCTCATGAGGGTAAGGTGCATCTTCTCTGAATGAACACAGACCCAGAAGTCCTCTACTGTATGTGTGTTGGGGGCCTCATATCAGCTGGTGTATGCTGCCTGTTTGATCGTCCAGTGTTTGAGAGACCTTAGGGGTCCAGATTAATTGAAACTGCTGGTTTTCTTACAGGACTGCCCTTCTCCTTAGATTCTTTCAGCCTTCCCTAATTCAACAACAGGGGTCAGTTGTTTCTGTCCATTGGTTGGGTGCAAATAACTGCATCGGACTCTTTCAACTGCTTGTTGGGTCTTCTGGAGAGCAGTCATGCTAGGTCCCAATTTGTGAGCACTCCATAACCTCAGTGATAGTGTGAGGCCTTGGGACCTCCCCTTGAGCTGGATCCTGCTTTGGGTCTGTCGCTGGACCTTGTTTTCCTCAGGCTCCTCTCCATTTCTATCCCTGAAATTCTTCCAGACAGGAACAATTATGGGTCAGAGTTGTGACTGTGGGATGGCAATCCCATCCCACACTTGATGTCCTGTTTTCCTGCTGGAGGTAGGCTCTATAAATTCCCTCTCCCTACTGCCTGGCATTTCATCTAAGGTTCCTCCTTTTGAGCCCTGAGAGTCTCTCACCTCCCAGATACCCGGTGCATTTTGGAGGATCCTCCCAAACTCCTATTTCCAGAGGTTGCCTGTGACACTTGTCTTTTCTTAGCAAAGGTGAAAGCAAGGGAATGCAGTAAAGGATATGAGTGCCAGAACATCATCAGGAAGTAATTCTCTGTTAAGAGTTTCCATAGAAAGCAAACAAATGCAAGCATAATATTTTACCTTTCTTCTACTCAGCCCAGCACCATAAAGCACAGGAAATGCTCAGCTTTCAATCTTCTGTGAAAAGTGGACAGCATCAATTCTTGAGCAATGGTACATTAAATAGCGAGAAAGAGACCCCGGGGATTATGTGCTGGGCTGCATCAGTACACTGACAATAAAGAAATGCCTATTTTTGTACAGAAGTCCAGGGCATCGGGAGATCATGAGCAACGGCAGAAAATTTTAGTGTGCGAGTTAGGCAGTAGAGAGTGTTGCAGAGAGGTCAGCAGAAATATCTTTAAGAGACTGTTCCTCGACATTTTGCTGGGCTTTGAGCATGGAAGTAACAAAAGGCCAGCAGGAGCAATCTGAGAGGTCAAAGGTCTCTTTATACCAATGTTCCTGTCCAAATCAGAGTCTCAGGAACAGAGTCATAAAGACAAAAATATTCTGCAGATAGAAGCTCTGGCTGCAAATAATAAGAAAATGATTGTAAGGTGTACAAAACATACATGTTGTAAACAAATGCATGTCCAGTTGTGAGGTTAGCCGCATACAGTAACAACATCCTTGCTAATATCAATGCATAGAAATAAAAAATGCAAATGTAAGAGGCAGACTGCTGAAATGATGCAGATCTGTATGACATGACTTCTGGGGAAAATACAATAAAACAGTTTAGAACATGTCAGTAGGATGGCGACACATTCTCTTTGGAGATTATAATTGGTTTTATTGATCTGGTTGATCTAGTTAAAACCGTGTTTTGATGTGATTACACTACATATATTCAAATTATACCTTCTTCCTAGAGGAAGGTAGACTTAATAGCTCTTCTACTGCTGCAGGTTTGCATTTATTTCATTCTTGAAATCAGAGAAGCTCATCAGGGAACTTAACATGTAATGGGCATTGCCCAAGGTACTTTTGCAGGACTCTTCTGTAATACTCATACTGTATGACTGAACAGGAAACTGGGACCTCTTTCTAAGGTCACAAGGTTGGAAGTAGCAGAGTTGAGATGTAAACTTGGGTTCCCCTGGGGCCTGAGGCTGCTATCCATTAGGAGATGCCCCATCTTTCACAGAATACAGAATAGCAGGACAAACAAGGAGGGTACTCAAGACAAATTCTCAGGGAAGAGACCTGAGAGATGATAGACAATCCTGGTACATCCTAGTACATCCAAGTACATCCAAGAAGACAGTAGATCTGAGTTGACTTGTGAAAAGCCCTAGGAGTAATATATTGCATACTGAGAGTCTGTTTAATTCATCCTATGAGGAAAAGCAAAGCCTGATCATAATAAGGATAGGATTTAAAGAGACACTAGCCTCGGAAAATGTGTTATTGGTACATTCCATAGATGTAAGCAATCATAAGAACAGTTTTGTCCTCTCAGCCTGTTATAATTCTGGACATATAAGTAGGTCCCTAATACTCATCTATTTGATAAAAGATTGAAAAACAAAAGATCAAAGTTTTTAGCTGTAACCTTATGGATAGAGATGTGCAGGACAAAATTTTCCTATGTGATTCTGTCAAAATCAAAATAATATTTAAATTATCTTATTGAAAATACATTTTTTCATACAATATGCTATAATTATGGTTTTTATTCCCCAAATCTTCCCAGATTCTCCCAATTTCTCTACTCATCCAAATCCACATTTTTTCGATCATTAAAATATGAACAAATATTTTTAAAAAACTACCAAGGGTAAAATAAAATAAGAAAAAAAACACACAGAAAGTCAGAATAAGACAAAACAAACAAAAATCCAACACAATAAGTAACAAATGAGGAGGACAGAGAGGTTGTAGGAGGAAGTGTGCTACAAAACTGGAGATAATGCTGAGGAACTGGAATTGGGGGCAGGAATTATATTTGGATTTTTATTTCATGCTAGGTTTGATGCTAAATTTACAAATGACTCTGAAATCAATATGCTCAATTGATATCTCCTAGTAAGAGATGAAGTGATTTAAATTAAGGAAACAAATGAAATTTGTGAATTGTGCAAGAGGTACAAACCTCATGTAAATACTCTTCTAGACTTTTGCATGTTCTGTTAGAAACAGCCTGTGTTATCTATCTTTTGTAAGTTCCTCATCTTCCCTTCCTTGTTGCACATTTTACCTTTGCATAAGTCTGTTATATTATTTGTACATTTGAAATTGAGAAAGAAAATAGGCTATTTGATTGATCTCATTCGTGACTAAAGTTTATGTAACTCTTTGAATTATTTGGGGAAGATATGAAGGACCCAGACAAGTATAATTAGAACTAGTATCGCTGATGAAGTCCTTAAAAGCCAGAGTTTTGGAGATTGCCTGTAGCAGTCTAGTGCTGATAGATGACATGCATTGTACTCAATAGTTAATGCAGAAGTGAATTCACTTTTTAAAAAAAATTAATTATTATTTTTTTACATACTCATGTTATATATCCCACTCACTGCCCCCCTCTTTACCACCCCCTCCCACAACCTATCTCCCTCTCTCCTAATCTTCTCTTCTGGGCAGGTGGGGGTCCCCCTTGGGTATCCTCCCCACCTTGGCACTTCACATCTCTGTGAGGCTAGGCACTTCTCCCACTGAGGCCAGACACTGAAGCCCAGCTAGTAGAACATATCCCACATACAGGCAACAGCTTTTGTGATAGTCCCTGCTCCAGTTGTTCACGTTCCACATAAAGGTCATGGTGCACATCTGCTACATATGAATGGAGGGGCTAGGTATTGCCCAGGTGTGTTCTCTGGTTGCTCCAATGGTCCAGGTTAGTTGACTCTGATGGTGTCCTGTGGAGTTCCTATCCCCTTTAGGACCCAAAATCCATCCCCTATTCTTCTATAAGAATCCCCAGGCTTCATCCACTGACTGTCTGTGGGTGTGTGTGTCTGAGTTGGCTGTTGGGTGGAGCATCTCAGTTGACAACATGCCCCTGTCCGCAAGCACAACAGAGTGTCATTAAAAAGGGTTAGGGATTGGTGCTTGCCCATGGGATGGGTCTCGAGTTGGTTATTGGTTAACCTTTCCCTCAGTCTCTGTTCTATCCCCCATACCTGCATTATTTGCAGAGAAGATAAATTTTGGGTTGAAAATTTTGAGGGTTTTGAGGATGGGTTGATATCTCTATCGCTCCACTGGGACTCCTGTCAAGGCCCAAGAGGTGGCCTCTTCAGGTCCCATATCTCCAATGTAGTGAGTCACAGCTAAGATTGCTTCCATAGATTCTTGGTCACATCCCTTCTCCCAGGTTATGTCTTCTCCTGGACATGACTTCCACATTATACCCCCATCAGTTCAGATGAATTCTCTTTTAAAGGAGGAACTTTTGACTTCATGCACTGGCAAGAATTTCTACATTAAAAGAATCAGATTTATTTGGATTTTTAATATTCTATCATTTGCAGTGACAAAACAGTTACAAAAAGCTATTAAACAAATCAAAAAACTATAGGCATAATATAAATAAATTATTATGTCTCTATTTGTGAGACACAGAAGCTTAAAATGTTAATTTAATGGCTGGGGGTGTTATGACAATCACATCAACTATTTAGCAACTATTGCAAAGTAAACACAAAATATTATAAGGGCTGGTATTGACTTTTGTAGCACCATGTTTGAAAGTACAAATAAATAGTCAAATTTATAAGTAATTGAAATTCTTTACTTATAATTAGATAGAAAATAATAATTTTAAAGGCATTTATAGGATAGCCATTATATAAATGACAGAAACTTATTTCCTACAGTTCTGAAAACACATGAGAACTTTCTCCTCATGGAGAGCTTGTTTGATGAAAAACTGCTGTAGCAGAAACTATGGAGGAATCACTGGGGTCTCAAACGGACATTCTTACCTCAAGTCTGCACACTTCCTTACTGTATCACCCAGAGAGAGAGGAGTCTATCTTCTGGGAGTTGAGGTAATAGAAACAATAAATCTACTCATTTAGGAGTTAAGTTGTTTAAGCATAAAAGAACAACATTCTTTTAAAGATTTTTTTTTTTTTTATGTAATAGGCTGGGTCTTATTGGCTAGTAATACTAATGGGGCCCAATGCTAAGATTCTAAGTTCTTTTATTTATATTTAGAATGTGATTGGTACACAAGGTGACTTTTTCTGTAAACATGCATATGATGTGAGCATAAAGCTAAAAGTATTTCAGAAAAGTGATGACAAAGGGAAATAACACATTGGAAAATTCAATAAGAAATTCAAAAGGCAGATAAATGAGTGCTGACAGATTGTGAAGGACATGCTAAATTTCATTCAAGTAACATATTGGCTGAGCAGAATGTATCTATGAATTTAGGAATAGGTATAAACATGTATATAGATATATATCTGGAAAAATAATAATTGAACAAAATAAGCTATGAATTTGAAAGATAGCTAGAAAGATAGAGAGATTTGGTAGGAAGGGAACTGAAGAGGTTTAATGGTGCAACCCTAATTTTAATTACTTACAAGATCTTTATTTTACAGTGTGCATTTTTTAATTTTCTTTTTTATTATTATTCTTTAATCTTTATTTTATAGTCAACCTCCTGGTCTACCTTCAAACTATTCCTCATCTCATACCTCCTCCTCTCTCTCCAAGATGATGCCCTACCCCCACCCCACTAGACCTCCCACATTCCTGGGGCCTCAAGTCTCTCAAGGGTTAGGTGCATCTTCTCTCGCTGAGGCAAGGCTAGTAAGTTCTCTGCTGTATATGTGTTGGAGGACTCATATCAGCTGGTACATGTTGTCTTGTTGGTGGCTCAATGTCTGAGAGATCTTGGGGATCCAGGTTAGTTGAGACTGCTGATCTTCCTAAGAAGTCGACCTCTTCTTTAGCTTTCTCCAGTTTTTCCCTAATTCAATCACAGAGGTCACCAGCATCTGTCTATTGGTTGGGTGTAATTATCTGCTTCTGTCTTAGTCAGCTGCTTGTTGGGCCTCTCAGAGGGCAGTCATTCTAGGCTCCTGTCTGTAAGCACACCATAGCAGCATTAATAGTGTCAGGCCTTGGAGCCTCCCCTTGATCTGGATCCCAATTTAAGCCTGTCAATGGCCTTCTTTCCCCCCAGCATCTTCTCCATTTTTTTGTCCCTGCAGTTCTTTTCAAAGGGAACAATTCTGGGATAGAGTTTTTCACTGTGGGATGGCAACCCCAACCCTCTACTTGATGTCCTGTCTTTCTACTGGAGATAGACTTTACAAGTTCCCTCTCCCCATTGTAGGGCATTTCATCTAAGGTCCCTCCCATTGAGTCCTGAGAGTTTCTCAACTCCCAGATATCTGGTAAGTTCTAGAGGGCCCCACCTCCTACTTTACAAAGTTGCTTATTTCTATTCTTTCTCCTGCTCCTCAGGGCTTCAATCTTCCTTTTAAAAATCAAAATCATTTACTACTCCCAAGGAACATAACTTATATACTTGTCATACTAACTTTTATAATCTTTGACATCCTTAGAACATGATAAATGATATTTATCTCTTATTTAAGCTCCAAATATTTTACATACTTCACATGTGTCCTTAGATTTCCTTAAGGATAAAATTAAGAATCCACAAAGGTTCTTTGAAGAGCTAATGGTGTATACGTGCACATAAGTACCAATTCATTTGGGAATAAAAATTTATATATCCAATAATATTCAGTTTATAAATATAATCAGCTATTAAGTCATACATATTAAAATGATAAATGGAGATTTGTCAGTACATTCAATAAAGATCCTTTTGGTTTCTTCCTTGGGCTGGTAAGGAACAAAATATTTTAAAAGATAATGCTTAGGTAGAAAATAAACATAAGTGAACACACCCACAAGCATGTTTACAAATTAGTGATTTTGCACATTTTTCTATAAGAAAACATTACTGTATGTAAACTGGAAAGTGAATTTTTGTCATGTTATCGTTGTTTACATCTTGAGGAATATAACAAAAATAATGTACGACCCAATTGGTGGGAAACTAGTTTCTAATCATTCTTTAGCAAGGAATCTTGATTTGATTAACATAAAATAATGCTTTATGGAATATGTTACATGGCATCTTAAAGACTACTGATAACTAGACCCTGGCTTGTTGTTAGAGACTGAAGTTCCAGTTTGAAATGTTTAACCCCAGAGATCAGTGGCTTACTGATTTTGGACTATTCTTACATCCTTCATTTAAAGAACTAGGCATATATGTAATGACATCTATGGGACTACACTGTTTCTGATTTTTCATGAAAACAATTTATGTTTAAATAAATGTAAAATTGGTGAGCTTAACATCAAAATGTATAGCTTCTAGCCTGCATTGAAAGAATTAAGTTGTTGGAAAATGGAATGAATTATTTACACGATCATGTGCTCTTGCACACATTGCATTTTTGTTGTTGTTTTCTTTGTGGGTTTGCGTGTATAGTCGTCATTGTTTTATATAAGGGGTGCTTCTAAAACCCAGTTAGTATACCCAGAATTTCTTTTTGTATCTACTTAAAATTTATTTTAAGTATAAGTTTATATTTTATATAATCTCCTCTATTTTACTGAAATAAATTAGCATTGAGATAAATTGACAATTGCAGTCACAAGGTGAACTGAAATCTACAAGCTTGTCTCTTCAGTGATTCTAGATAGTAGCTATAGCAGACAGGAGCTGGATCAGGGATGTGTCTTTTATATTAAGGACAGTACTATCTAAGGACAATCTTTCTGACTTTATTTCACTTGCAAGTGTACTTTCTCTACATATAAGGGAAGGATTGTCAGTCCTTTAAACACTTTGGTCCTTGGAGCACTACAGCCAGATAGCAGAGACAAACAAAGCCCAAAGGACTGTAAGAAGAAGAGAGAGCCAACTTCTGAGCTGAGATCATTCCCAAAATAGTAAAGCAGTGTCACAACTGTCATGGTCCTGTGCTCCATGTCCCGTGGGGAACAATCAAGACCTTCTTACTGTCAATGTCTGAAAATACGCCAATGCTTCACTAATCCTGCACATTCTGAAGTAATTACTTTACTCACAGGTCTGTTCATAGAACTGTGAGAACCATTTCCCTATGCATGGAGAAGTGTTTTTGGCTTGTGAATGACTTATAAACTAGTATAGAAAGATAACAGGTTCAGAAAGCTTAGCATTTTATTATTAACTTAGTTTATTGGATACAATTCTTTTTTTAAGCCTTACTTTAATTATGTTTGGAGGTATTGATAATGCTAACCTTATGTTTTAGTTTTACATATTAAATAAAATTGCATGTTTGTGTGTGCATGTGTGCACGTGTGTGTGTGTGTGTGTGTGTGTGTGTGTATGTGTGGTAACTGGGTAAATTTTAGTATATAGAAAATGATCAATACATTACTTATCACTAACAATATATTTTGAAAACATTCTTTAAATTCAAAGTCATTGTCTTTTGGTGCTCTGATAGTGATAGGTAATTCTGTGGTTGTAAGTCTGTAATTATAATTATCACTTCTGTGTTTTATTTTAGATCAGAATCAAAAAATGTTCATATAGAAAGGCACTGTAGTTTAGACTGAAAATGGAAATCATTACATATCTTTCATTATATTTTATATTATATATAAATTTATTTATATAAATGTATATAACATATATAAATATTTCATATTACATATAAAATAAATTCAGAATGAAGCTTACAAGGCTAAGAAAAGTATGTCTTTACATTGAACACGTTTGCTGTGTCTTGAGATTATATCCAAACTCTTAAACATCAATACTGAACAGTGTATCACTTCTCTTTTGCTAAAGAACAAAACAAACCCTTTAAAAGCAAAGTCAAGAAGACAAGCTCCGTGAATAGCATAAAGAGTGGCCCCGAGATGAAGTCAACCCTGAGCTTCTCTAACACCTTTGATTGCTGTCAAGTAAAATTTTCTGCCCGGAGGATTTCTATGCTGACCCTGAAAATGATTCCTGTATCTTATCTTGCCAATGGTTTCTAAAATTGAATTATAACTCAAGTAGTATTAGATGGTAGATGATTTAGTAATTGGGTAATTACATTAACAAGCAAAAGGCATAATTTCATTAACCAAAGTGAAAAACTTGATAAACTGCCTCAACTGAATGTAAAACAGAGTTTTTTTTTTTTTTTTTTTCCCCAAAGCATAAACTAAGTCTCAGTGGCTTACAAGCTTAGAACATATCAAACAAACCAGCAACTAGGGCTTTCGCAAGAATCAAAGGCACATGCATCATTCATAAGGGGTCTCAGAACATCATCATTAGTTAGTTAGCCCTGTATTTCAATGACAGTATAAAAACAGTTTTAGTTCGAATGCAACTCCATGATAAACTATGTATGCATAATATGATATTTTGAAATAATATTATTTTGCCTCTGCTAGTTGTTCTATGTGTTAAATGAAATTCCATGTGTGTTTTTTCTAGATTTGCATATTTGTATTTAGAAATGTGCAATAGATTTAAGTTGTCCAGAGAAAAACAGAAGAATAAAATCAGGTCAAGTAGGTCCCTGGATAGATTTGTGTTTAGTTCTTACTCTAATTTGTTCTGAACCACAATACACTGATCATGCATCCTAAGTGGGAGAGAAAGATGCATGCAAGATGGGGAACAGTTCCAGAATATTGCTGTGGAGTTGATACTTTTACTTTTTCCGCTTACATGGTTTATAATGTCATTATTCCCCTCAGACTATAAGTAAAAGAATGAGAAATCAGGTTGCATAATTTTTCATTAGTTGACATGATTTATTTGATACTGAATTCTGAGTATGTTACTAGAACTTATTGTATATTAACTTTTTTCTTCCTTCCATGTTAACTGTAATAGTAACCTTCAGAACATGTGACTGTTAAGCTTCATAGGAGCTTTGTCAATAAAGTGTTAGCTCTTGGCATAAAATAAATTTCAGTGGATTTCTTTTACTGGTGATATTATTGTTCATTTTGAATTAAGAAAAAGGAAAATAAAAATGTTATTGTCTCTGAATATATATGGATAAAAATGAGTACTGTATTGGAAATGACTTTTCTATTTATTTTGTCAAAAATATGTAACAGGCTAGCATAGAACACACATTGGTTAAATACACAGTATCAGCAACTTACTGATAGTTTCCTACGTATCCTCAGGCCCAAAAATTAACAGCACTGAGTCACCTGATACTTTACACCTGTGCTCTGTGGGTGAAAGTACGCTGAATTCTTGAAGATCTCATTTTTTAGTGTTTCTTGAATTAAGTAAACATTAAGTATTTACATACCTGTATGATTCTCACTAACCTCTGTGTCTCTTAATTAAACTTTGGTAGTTATGTTTCCACTTCTACCTAGTTGCTAATTAGATTTTAAATGCTGTTTTTTTTCTTATTACTGTGACATGAGAAAATACTGAAAAATGAACACAAGGAAGAACAGTTAAATATTCATATGGCCCCTGTAAAGATACAAGCATTACTGGTTTCTTTACACATAGTCTTTTAGTTCTATGACTCTCTCTAACTTCAGAGATTATACTGTATCTATTGCTTTTCCTCCCATAGATGTGAAGATGGAGATTTAAATGACATGTTCTTGTGCTTACATATGCTAAACACCTCCTATGACATTTATCTGCAGCTCAAAGAGGAAAGAGGAGGGATGAAGAAGGAACCTCTGTAGTAACTGCTGACACGTCCCTTGATTTCCCTAAATCTAGATCTTGGATAGTTGCCAACGAAAATCACATTAACATCAGAACTCATATTTAGAACAATATTAAGGAACTAAGACACTCCCCTTATTTGTTTCTATTTTAGATAGTAAAGTAATAAAACAAATCATCCTTAGCTGTTTCTCCCCAAGTGACAAGAACTCAGAATTTATCTTAATTGAACCAGTCTTGTGACCTTTCCCTGTTATAGAGCAATAGAATCATATTTACACATTGCTTACATTAATGAAAATTAATTTGGATGCAGTCCCAAACCAATTCTTTAAAACACAAAAGGGGATGAAATATTTGTGGTATTCTAAATTGAAAACCATTTTTAAAGGATAGTAGGTAATAAGCACAAAATATTTGAAAACTCTGACTTAGTTCTCTCGCTATATTTCTATTCCAAATAAAATTTATAAAGATATCTATGTAAGCTTCATCAATTAAGAGTAGGTTGCAAAAGAGAAACAGGAACATTCTAAAAGTATGGGTTTCAGTGATTTTTGAAGCCTAGTGTTCTCACACTCTTGGATGATATATATTTGCTTAGTAAATGAAACAGTTTTTTTTTTCAACTTTTATTAGATATTTTCTTCATTTACATTTCAAGTGTTATCCAGAAAGTTCCCTATATCCTCCCCCCTCCCGGCCCTGCTACCCTACCCACCCGCTCCCACCCCCTGGCCCCAGCATTCCCCTGTATTGGGGCATATAAAGTCTGCATAACCAAGGGGCCTCTCTTCCCACTGATGGCCAACTAGGCCATCCTCTTCTATATATGCAGCTAGAGACACGAGCCCAGGGGGTACTAGTTAGTTCATGGTTATTCTTCCACCTATAGGGTTGAAGACCCCNGAACATAGTGGAACATATGTCCTTATATCCAGATGGAAACTCTTCTGGATATATGCCAAGTAGAGGTATTGCTGGATCTTCCGGTAGTACTATGTTCAATTTTCTGAGGTACCGCCAGACTGATTTCCAGAGTGGTTGAACAAGCTTGCAGTCCCACCAGCAGTGGAGGAGTGTTCCCCTTTCTCCACATCCACGCCAGAAAGGTGGTCTTCTAGTTTTTATAATCAGATAAATGTAATCATTGAAATTAAGTAGTGAAAACTTTAGTTGAATGCAATTCAAATTGATTAGGATTATAAGTAAGGTAGTGAATTATAGATGTGAATTTTGATTTTGTTAATATTAATTTTCTAAATTCTTCAAAATTCATATACACTATTTCTAGAATCAAGAAAATATTTAATTTTAAAATAAAGAGTATAAAAATAGTGATTAATAGTATAGGTTCATGAGTTATTCTTCTAAGGTTCCAATTTGATGAACATAGATAATTTTCTAAATTATTATTTGACAATAAAAGTACTCAGAACACTACAAGAGATCAGTCAAACAGTCCTAATTGTTACAGTTACTTAATATTCATTTGAAAGGCTTCAGATCAATACCAATGTCAAACAAACCTTGGCTGTAGGTCACTTCATTGAGGTGATATTCATAAGTGTGCAGAAATTCTCATCATATTATTTTAAGTTACAATGCTCTTACATTTTTAATGATAAGTCACTTTGCTATATTGTGTGCACTAGCCTTAATTCCATTTTGTAAACATTGCATGCATTCAGGAAGGCGTGGCTTTTTCACAGAGAGGCTACAGAATAGACTATTGCTTAGCATTTCATTTGCATCTGAATAAGAGTCCTATGTTGTGCAATACATACAGTATTCATTATTTCCCTTAGCTTTATTTTAATTATTTATTGCTATTCATCTACTATTGGTAGGATCATTACAAAAGGGAGGAATCTCTTTCAGTACATTAATACTGAAGCATATGTCCATGAGTTCCTAAGGCCTCTATTTCTACATTGATATAATGTAATTGTCACAAACTGCTTAGTATCATCACAGTGATTCTTTGAATAAGAGTAAGTGCTTGTAAACACTCTCTAGTATCAAATTGGCATCTCTTTCCCAGTACTGTTCTGAACCTGGTTCAGGCCCAGGAATTTTTATTATTGTCCTAAATTATTACCAACATTTCAAGATTTTCAAACTTGTCTAATTTAGTTGGGAAGTAAAAGATGGAAACATTTTATAGTACTCTAACCCAGAAGTAATTGGTTTAACATGGAAAAAATATGTCACTGAGTAATCAAAGCAGTGTTATAGCATTTTTTTCTTATCTGTTCTATTCCAGGCTCTTCCTTGATGCTCTCTGATACTGGTGCTAGCACCAGCATAGGACATTATACTAAGAGTAGTGATGGTCACTACAGCCTGAAACACACAATTCCTACTCTTTTAGCAAAGGAAAATGAAATCAGAACATGATAAGACACTAAATCAGAAAGCCATGGCTTCACAAAGGATGAGAAAGGCAGGGTATATGCAGCAGTACTAAAGAAGAGTCCAGCAGGCAGAAATAAAATATCTTGCAGAAATTTGAGCTCTATGAAGCGAGGAAGAAGGTGAAGGAGAATGGTGGAGGGACTCAGGAAAATGTATATACACAGTGCTCCATATTTCTCAAGCAATTCTGCCTGTGCATGGACTACTGAGTAAATTCTGCAACTTTAAAGTTGTCAGTTTTCTCAGAGTAAATCCACTCTTGTTAATGATAGAGTTTCTCATAGGGATTGATAGGGGTTTAGGATCATGTAATCATACTAAGTATGAAGTAGTAAAATATTTGGTATGCAATTAACACAGAAACTACTAGCTACTATTGCTCTGAAATAATATAATGTTCTAACAGATAGTTTATATAACAGTAGAATTTTTTAAGGACACATAACAAATGAAGGTCACAAATTTGAAAAGGGACGAGGGTGTAGAAGAGGGTTTGGAGGGGGAAAAGAGAAGGGAAGAATGATATAGTTATAGTATAATCAGAAAGTAAAAGAAATAATTTCTAAAAATTCTAAACTTGCATATGCGAGAAGAAACCAATTTTTAAATGTATAAAACAAAAGTGGGGTACTAAAATTACTGGAGGGGGAATGCTGAATGCATTGTGCCTAAACACATATGCATATATAAACATTGACTAAAATATTCAGATAAAAAATTAAAAGTCATGAAGTGGAGAAAGAAAAGGAAAACATTTTTGGAAAGAGTCTGTTGCAGCAAAGCCAAAGGACTCCCTTGAACCTCTGAGGAGAGGAAAGGGAGGTGGGGAAGTACACAAGTGCTGTGTTTATAGGACTTACGCCCAGACACTACTGTTGAAAGAAATCTAAACAAAACTTGGGACTGGGGCCACTCGAAGAGTTTGGAAATTTGCTGTCCTATACTCAAATGATTTTAACTTGAACTCATCACTCCTTTGTTGAGAGTCGCTAACAACATTGTTTCAAAAACAATTCTGCCACTGAGAAAATAAAGAGACAAGTAAGGACAGAGCCTCAAGAGCTGCAGAGAAAAACTAGTTAGGAGTCTTGGGCTGCTACCTGTGAAGAACATTCTCTCTGGTCACCGCAGGTTCAGAAAGGAGGTTTGGCGTCACAGAAATGAGGACACAGAGAGGCTGAGATTAGGAACCAGAAAACCCTGAGATGGAGAGTCCGGAGCTGAGGAGATAAGGGCGCTGGTGGGCTTTTGCATGAATTCAGGCTCTGGGGCTGTCCATTTCCATGCCTAATGGCTTGCTTTCAGCAAATCACCTTGCTATTTTGAAGGCCAGAAAAGTAACAAACACCTACTTCTTCGGGCTTTCTTAGATCTACTTAGGGTAAAAGCACTAATATCCTAAATGGAGTTCCATTAATACATCAGGTACTCCTGAAGAAAGGGCTCTCTACTTCCCTCTTTAGAAGCAGGTTGTTTCCTATAAAGATGAAAATTGAGGTGTTAGCAGCGATAACATGACCATGTTTCACTAAAGGAGATGGGCAGGACTGAGCAAATTCTGCTCTCTGATGAGTTAATTGCTCAAGAGTCTTTTTGTTTAGAAGCTCTCTTGTATTAGAAAGCAAGCTGTTCACTTAGGATTTAAATCAGAATAACACACCCCAGGCTTGTTAGAAGCTGTAGTAAGATCATTTGTACTGTTATTATCAGTAGGCATATCGACAGAGAGGGCTCTGTAGAGGAAATTAACTTTCCTGTTCTCTGGGATGAATGATGGTGGTTGGAGAGAAGGAACCATGAGATTTGAGCACATATCAGACCTGAGTTGATCCATCTATTTTATAAAGTGTCTTCATTTTAAACATCGAGGCAATAAGTGGTTGGAGATACACTTGAAACCCTACAAGGTACCTGGTCAGCCTTGATTTGCTGTAATTGATATTAAGTCATCCTGATGCTGCCTTATAATTATGAATCTTGAAATAAGATTCTAAATAAGACAAGATAAGACTGTGAAATGTCTTCGAGGATATTTTTCCTGTCTTATATTATTTCTGCCTCAAAAATAAAATTAATAAAGCAAATCACGGAGGCCAAAACAGAACGTTGTGATCCTCCTTTTGATTTACTGTGCTCAATAACTGATTAGGCTAACTGGCAGGGTAAGGCTTCTTTTCCTTTAGAGGTTATTCTTACATTGGGGCTAGGCAGATTTGCAGTGAGGAAATGCAGAATTCTTGATCTAATGTCTAAATAAGAAGGAGCAGTGTGACAAGCATAGGACATGACCCTGGATTTTATGTTTCAGAGTTCTTCTTTTCACATATCAGTGTGGGTTTGTGTGAATGAGGGGATCGATGCGCTGATCACAACTTTCATGATGTGTTGCATTATTTATATACATCAACCACTAGCAATCTAACTGCTGAATTGTCCTCTCCAGTCAACTGAAGAACTGCAACATTTGTTGAGAGAAAAATTCACTGGGCTGTGATGCTTACATAATTGTTAGATATGTAATTTAAAAATACACTATTGTACAGTATATCTAATGTATTATCTGTCAATCAAGCTGACTGAGTCTGATGATCATGCTAAGCTCCCCAAGCCTTGCCTCACCTGAGTGCTGAAAGCACAAGCCTGGCTCTGACTCTCTTGCTTCCCCTAGCTCAGTTTTTGTCGGCTTTTCCAGGAAATGGTTCTCTGATCGATGCAGGTAAATGTTAACTTCTTTGTCCATTCTTACATTTTTAGCAAAAAACCACATGAAAACACCAGATGGGAACTCTTTCAATTTATGTCACAGCATCTACAAACATATGGACATCCAGCCCAAAGTTCTCTTTATATTGTCTCACTGATCAAGTAAAACAGCCCTACATGTGCTCTGAAAGCTTTTTTCCCCTCACTTTCTACTCCTCTGATTTTTCCTTTGCTATTGTTATCTATAACCTCATTTCTGTCTAAAGGTGTTTCTTGTTGGCACCAAACTACTGCAAGTTTCCTACATTTTAGAGTCAATTTCAACTCTTACAAACTTCTTGGTGATTTGAGTAGCTTTTGTTAAAGACATTTTAATGTAAAGAACTTTTCATTTGAGTTTTACCAGTGATCATTTTTCTCAAAGAAGCCAACAGACATATAGAACAAAAAGGCCACAGCATTGCAGAGTATGAGGTGGAAGCTGGCCCACCTGGTGTTCTGTCAATCACAGTATGATGTTCCATACCGTGTGTAACAATGTATATGTGAACCACCTGGGGGAAAAATGAAGACTCTTGTTTCAGGGCTGAGTATATGCCTCTTTGTACCTGAAAGGCTTGAGATTGAGAACTGAAAATTGAAGCATATCAATTAGTCTCTTGAGTGCTAGAGTTACAAATCTTTGTGAATGCAGCCAATACTCCCATTTTAATCATCAAGGTGGCATCCACGATCAAAAGTTCCTTGACTCTTTCTTTATCTAGGTCATTGAAAGCCAGCAAAATCTCTAAGAAAAACCAATAGTTCTGGATCTAATCTGAGCTGGGTGACACTGTTGGCCACATGGTTTCTATCTGGAAGCAACTTCCTCTTCAAAGCCTTCCCAGATCCTATGTCTGAGTTCACCCTACTTAGCTCTCTTGTCTTATTTGTATGTACTTCTAGACTGTGAGGACACATAATTTCTATACTAGGACTTCAAATATGTAACTTTTATTGGCACAAACAGCTGATACAATATATATCAGTTGAATAACTGCATAGTCAGAAATCAAAAAGCTTTGTAATTTTATTTTATTGTCAAATAAAAATTATCTGGTTGCTCTTAGAATTTTATATCCTTTGTTTATACAAATACAATGCAGTACCTGCTAATATCAAATTATAATTATTCTATATTCATTGTACAGCATATGTTGTATTTATTATTTGGTTTATAACTTACTGGAAAATTTTTATTTCCTAACACATAGAACATTAACAAAGAAAGCTTGGAAGTGAAGTGCCTTCTCCCATTATCCTGCCTAGCTTTTGTATTTATGGACTTTTTTCTCTTCCTGCTTTTTATTATTTTCTCTGTTATTTTCCGCCTTCCTTTTGTCTTCTCCAAGGTACAGAAGCACTCATATGAGTTTTAAAAGTGTTGAGCCTTGGATCCCATTCCTACTATCACTGACTTAATTGGAGTAGGCACCAGGCATTTGAAGAGTTCCCCTGTGCTTCCAAAACACAGCAAAGTTTGAGAACCACTGGGTTAGATCATTTTTAATGTTCCATTTAGTTCTAAAAATTCTAGCTTCTGTTATTTTAGGAGACTCTCTAGAGTGCTTTAAAACACAAAATATATCAAGGATTCTCTTTGTTGGAGTCTGAAAACATATTTCTACCTACTTATACAGAAAGCATTGACTGACACTTCATGAAATCAGATGTAATTTTAAATAGTTAACAAACAACAACTATTGATCTTTTCCTAGATAATCTCAGTCCTCTAGGCTATTTGGTATTTGAAAACAGTTTGAAGAAGAGAAAGTGTCCTAATATACTAGGGAAAAGCTTTGGAGTGCATTGAACATAGTGCTTTAGAGTAGCATCTGCGGAAGTTTAAGTGAGTGCATCTGTGTCTAAGGTTTCCTTTGGTCAGATACTTGTTAGGAAAACTCGGCATTTCCTGTGACTAATTTTTAACAGCATTGCCACTGAGGTACAGAATTGGGTGGCCTTTCCTGATTAGCATGGTAAATGATTATCAGTGAAATGCTACTTTCTCTTATTTCTACATATCCCTAGGGTTTCCTTCTATTTCAAATAGTTTCTTTTTCTTTTTTAATTACTCATGATATACAATATTATCTAGAATTTGTTTTTAATTACATGATTATTTTGTCTGTATATGTATCTTGTGTGCTGACGTGCATATGTACCCATTTGCTTGTACTGTGATGGGCAAGTGGAGGTCAGAGACAACTTGGAGAAGTTGGTATTCTCTGTCACTATGCAGCTTCTGGAGATGGAACTGGGGCTACTTGGCTTGCTCACAGGTATTTCTAGTCTAGCTATCTTAAAGAGCCTATACATTATTTTTAAATCCCTTTCCTTTCCTTTCCTTTCCTTCCCTTCCCTTCCCTTCCCTTCCCCTTCCCCTTCCCCTCCCTCTCTTTTCTTTTCTTTTCTTTCTTTTCTTTCTTTTCTTTTCTTTTCTTTTCTTTTCTTTTCTTTTCTTCTTCTTTTGGTAACCTACAAAATTCAATGTGTACTGCCCATTTACTTGGATGAGTAGATTTTCCCTGTGCTGTGGTCAGCTTAACAAGGAATACACTCTTTTTAAAATTTAATTTAATTTTATTTTTACTTATTCACTTTATATCCCACTCACTGCACCCCTTCCAGACACCCCTCCCACAATCTTCTTCCTTCTCCCTTATCCACTGAGTGGGTGGAGTTACCCTGGGTACCCTCCCATCCTGGCACATCAAGTCTCTGCAGAGTTAGGCATTTCCTCAACTACTGAGGCCAGACAAGACAGCCCAGCTCAAAGAACATCCCATTGACAGGAAACAGCTTCTGGTTTAGCCCCAGATCCAGTAGTTCAGGACCCACCTGAAGACCAAGATACACATGTGCTAAATATGTGTGGGTAGGTCTAGGTCTAGCCCATATACATTCTTTGGTTGGTGGTGCAGACTCTGAGAGCTTTATAGATCCAGCGATATAAACTTAAAGGAAAGTGACATTCCCTCTCCCTACAGCTACCAAATGAGAATACTCTACAACTAGAGGTACACCTTCTTCCTTCTTACATACCTCCCCTGTCAATGGTGTGTGTGTGGGTTTTTTTTTTGTTGTTGTTTTTGTTGTTTTTTTTTTTTTTTTTTTTTTTTAGTTTGGAATGAGCTTCCTGAGGTCCTATGCATACATTAACAACTGCTGGGGTATGATGATATGTGAGTCAAAATGATAGTAATGCTTATAATCATCTACAAACTCCAACTCCTAACCACTTTATTCCCCTTTCTGGAATGAATGGTAAGCATTTGGAGGAGGAATTGGGATATGAATGCCTCATTGAGGGTTGAGAATTCTGTGGTCACCTATTCTTTACCTTGGCAGGTTGTGGGTCTTGTGTTAATCACCATCTACTACAAAACTTCTGTGATGAGGTTCAAGAGACACATTTATCTATGGGAGTTATTGTAAGCCACTAGGAACCAATTAAATACTATGTCACTTTAGCAGAACAAGAGTCACAGGTTCTCTCCTAGGGTTTATGACCTCTTTTGCCATAAGTTCTTGACCAGTCAATGGTACCAGGTAAGAGCTTCATCTTGTGGAAAAGTATTTAAATTCAATCAGAAAGTTGTTGGTTACTTACACGACATTCTTGTCAGGATTAGGCATATCAAAACAAGTCAATGATTTTAGCTTACAGAGTTCATATCTAAAGAAAATAGATGATTGTGTTTTTCCACAAATGACAAACAAAATTTTCAAGACCTATAAAACCTAGAAAATAGTTTCCAAGTGAGTGCCTGCATAATGTCTCCATTTTATATGGTTTAAGTATGTGGTATCTTCAGTTATAGCATCTTATCCACAGGTTTTGGAGAATCACAAATAGCATTGTCAATAATTTGTAAGGGTTGGGGTTCTCACTGTCCCAAAACTCCACAGAAGAAAACCTATTTATGAAACTGAGATTTTACCTGTTGGCCTCTAGCATTTAACAGGGTCATTGCCATCCTAAGTATTGAGTAACTACATTTTCACATGATCACACACACACACATATGTATATGTGTGTGTTGTATAGTAATATGCAAAGTTCTATATGAGTTTTTAAATTACATTAGTATATATATTCCTCCTCATTCAAGTGGCAATTCCTAGCTTTTAATATAACTTTTGAAATATACAGTGACTAGACATAATCTTTAATATGAGAGAGAAGGGTTTAAAATCAAATTGTATGCATTTAACTCATTAGAATATATAATACAAACTCTTTCTCAAAGGGTAACAACTAAAAAAGGTTCTTGTCAATTTAAAAGTAGACATATATTGTTCCACAGTTTCATAAAAAATATATCAAGAGAGTGTTAACATTTTCTGTAAGGTTTGCCAGTTTGAGTATGCAAATTCTCATGAGCTTTATCTCATTTTAACTAGAGTGATTGCTCATTTGTATACTAGATTTGGCTAGTTATTCTATGTACTTAATTTATAGTTGTTTCAAAATTGTGACTTGTGCAATTGAAAGCAAAGGTTTTGCTTTCTTTCAGTTCCTTAATGAAGTAACATTATGACTGTCATGTTCAATGGGAGAGCCATAAATTGAAGATGGCACAGCAGTGTATGAGCCCACATTGCTGTGTTGGAGAATGTCAATTCAAGCACTCCCTGTGTTCTATTTACCCACAATTAAATATGAGTGGTAACATCCTACACAATTACCATGCAGAGACACTGAAGTGATTAAGTAATAAGTCGTGTTCATGAGGTAAGAGTATAGGTAACATATTAGTTTCTTATTTTTAGTTTTACATCTGTGTAAAAATGTGTTTGTCAATGTAGAGAAAGCCTAGAAATAACACTGAGGGTATGGAGTAGTCTTCCTAGCACATCTAGTTAGAAAAGATAAAACAAGACTCATTTATTCTTCTATATAAATTTATAATGTATTTATACTATTCTGCAAACATGAAAAAGACATTAGTATCACTATCAGATACATTAATAAAGTAATAGAAATACATAAATATGCAACAAATGGAAATAAGTATATTTTAGATGTTTAAGATATATAAACCAAAAGCACTATATATATTGTCCTGTACATAGGGAATATGAACGTCATCTTACAAATTATATATGTTTCTATGAAAATTGTTGTGATAACAATATTAAAGAGATATTGATTACTGTGTAGTATATAAACTGGGTTCTTTTTTACTGGTTTGCCTTCATCACATTGGAGCCTATCATGAGAGTCATCACTTGCATTCTTTCTAAAAAGAATACAAAGGAGGTAAAACCATTTAGTGGAAAAAGGACAGCATTTTCAACAAATGATGCTGGCTCAACTGGCAGTTAGCATGTAGAAGAATGCAAATAGATTCATTCTTATCTCTTGTACAAAGCTCAAATTCAAGTGGATCAAGGACCTCCACATAAAACCAGATACACTGAAACTAATAGAAAAGAAAATGTGGAAGAGCCTTGAGAACATGGGCACAGGGGAAAAGTTCATGAACAGAACACCAATAGCTTATGCTCTAAGATCAAGAATTGACCAATGGGACCTCATAAAATTGCAAAGCTTCTGTAAGGACAAGGACACTGTCAATAGGACAAAACAACAACCAACAGATTAGGAAAAGATCTTTACCAATCCTACATCCTATAAAGGGCTAATATCCAAAATATACAAAGAACTAAAGAAGTTAGACTCTAGAGAACCAAATAACCCTATTAAAAAGTGGGGTGCTGAGCTAAACAAAAAATTCTCAAAGGAGGAATACCAAATGGATGAGAAGCACCTAAAGAAATGTTAACATCCTTAGTCATCAGGGAAATGCAAATCAAAAGAAACCTGAGATTCCACCTCATACCAGTCAAAATGGTTAAGATCAAACCTCTGATGACAGCCAATGCTGGAGAGGATGTGGAGAAAGAGAAATATTCCTCCATTGCTGATGGGATTGCAAGCTGGTACAACCACTCTGGAAATCAGTTTGGTAGTTCCTCAGAAAATTGGACATAGTACTATCTGAGGACCCAGAAATACCACTCCTAGGCATATACCCAGAAGATGCTCTGGAAGGTCCCAGAAAGAGACCCCACTCGAGTCTCAGGAGTTCGAGAACACAAGGAATCATGAGAGACCATCTTGATGTAATACACATGAAGGAGGTTTAATCACGGAGCTCCGCGGGACGACACCCACCCCATGCAAGAGGTGGAAGAGTCAACCACGAGGCTCCAGACTAGAGGCTTATATAGTAAATTGGGTAAGGGGTTGGCATGGTTTCACATGATTGGCTAGTTCAAACATCAGCAAATTTAGTAAGATGTATGTGCTCCCCGCGGAAGGTGAGAGGTTATCGGAGCCAGCAGAGCCAAAAGGAGTCTGGGAGGCCCCAGGCCAAATGGCTTATAACTCTTAGAGATAATTGCCTAACAGCCCCCCTCTATCTTTACGACTAGTTAGTTCCTGGAATGAATCCCACATTCTTTGTTCAAGCTTATCTATAAACTTCTGGAGCAGCTGGCATGTGTCACAAACTTTGGATTCTTCTTTCAGCTCCAACATGTAATAAGAACACATGCTCCCCTATGTTCATTGCAGCCTTATTTATAATAGCCAGAATCTGGAAAGAACCCAGATGTCCTTCAACAGACGAATAGATACAGAAATTGTGGTACATTTATACAATGGAATACAACTCAGCTATTAAAAACAGTGAATTCATGAAATTCTTTGGCAAATGGAAGGAACTAGAAAATATCACCTTGAGTGAGGTAACCCAATCACAAAAGAACACACATGGTATGCACACATTGATAAGTGGATATTAGCCCAGAGGCCCGGAATACTCAAGATACAATTCACAGACAACATGAAGCTCAAGAAGAAGGAAGGCCAAAGTGTGGATACTTTGGTCCTTCTTAGAAGAGGGAAGAAAATATCCATGGAAGGAGTTACAGAGACAGTATGTGGAGCAGAGGCTGAAGGAAAGGCCACACAGAGACTGCCCCACTTGGGGACCCATTCCATATACTGACACCAAATTTAGACACTATTGTGGATGCCAACAAGTGCTTGATAAGCCTGATATGGTTGTCTCCTGAGAGGCTCTACCAGTGCCTGACAAATACAGAGGTAGATGCTCTTAGTCAGCCATTGGACTGAGCACAGGGTCCCCAGTGGAGAAGCTGGAGAAAGGACTCAAAGAGCTGAAGGGTTTGCAGTCCCAAAGAAGGAACAACAATATGAACCAAACAGTATACCCCCAGATCTCCCAGGGACTAAGCCAAAGAGTACAGATGGAGGGACTCCAGGGTCCAACCGCATATGCAGCAGAGGATGGCTTTGTCAGTCATCAATGGGAGGACAGGCCCTTGGTCCTGTGAAAGCTCTATTCCTCAGTGTAGGAGAATTCGGGGGCCAGGAAGCAGGAGCGGGTGTGTTGGTGAGTAGGTGTTGGCAGGGCTAGGATAAGGGATTTTCGAAGGGGAAACTAGGAAAAAGGATTACATTTGTAGTATAAATAAAGAAAATATCTAATAAAAAATGTTGAGTATTATTTAAAAAAGAAGTATTTTTCTCTTTTGACATTGCTTCTTCCTGTTCATCTTTCAATTTTCAGCTGAAATAACCATCTTACTTGACTCTCTATATTGAATAATCAATTATATATCCAGCATTCCTTATCAGGCAGGTTTCCTCCTGGCTTTGGTTTTACAGCAACAACACTTGGTTTGCTTCTTTGTGAGGTTTCCATTATTCATTTCCTCTACAGTATAAACTCAAAGAGTGCAGGAACGTTATGTGTTTCATCTCAGCTGTGCTCTGGTATCTCAATGTGGTGTCTGGCAAATGAATCTATGAAGGATGAGTCAGTGCTTTTCTGGTATGCAAACTGAAGATAGACACAAACTCAACAGGAAAGTGTAGCATACAAACCATTGGAGAGCTTAAATGTCAATGAAATAAATTAGCCACCTTGTATGCCAGAATCCACCATATTGTCCTAATATAAGATTCTTCTTTATGTGAATTAGAAGTATTACATTTGTATATACCAATATCAATGAAAATGACATTAAAATGTACAAAATTTTGGGGAATTTGTTGGCTTGTCATTACTTTTTGTTTGGCACTGTTCTATACAATAAGAGGTGATAATTAAAGTACCTGAAAATGTTACTCCAAAGGTTCAAGGATAATGGCTTGTGAGGGGAAAATTAGAGAGAATAAGAAATATATGTATTGCCTTCAGTATAAAATAACTAACAAGAGGTAGGGGTCACTGGGAAAAATAAAGCTAAAGTCAGTGCTTTCAGAACTCTAGAGTGGGTGGAAAATGAAGGCAAACAGTAAGTTAAATTTTGCCTGCAAAGATTTCCTGCCTCTGGGAAAAATAATTACTTCTTTGTATTACCAAAAGGCAAATCAGCACCATCTTAATTTGTCTGATTTTTCCAGAAACAGCAGATGGAACTATAAAACATAGAATAAAATTAAACATATCTGTCCTGAGCTAAAGCAGGTGAGACAGGATAGCCAAGAAACCTCAAGGTGTCACACTGCATAGATGCAACATGCAGACCTATGGCAGAGGCCTTGCTGAAGGTGGAATAACAGGTTATTAACCTGTTTTTTAATTTTAATTGAGTCTGCCTTCTTGTTCTAACTGCCATCATATTTTTAAGATTGATCAAGCAAGGGGATAAATAAGTAGATTACAATCATTTATTTCAACTCCAAGGACTTAGTAAGCAGTAAGTAAGATTTTTTTCCTCTTCAAGTAGGTTATTTTCTTACATTAATTTGAATTAAAAAGAATCATTTTTGACAGAGATATCAATTAGACATGAAATTTAGGCAGGACAGTGATTTTATCTTAAAAATGTCAATCTGCACCTATGCTATTATCTTGATAACAGCTACATATAGAAAATAGCAGGATAAGGTGCTGGCTTTGATGAACATGACAGTAAAGCAGGGTATTTTTGATAATGAATATTATTGTGCCCATGGGTATATAATTTCCAATCTAATTTCATGGAACAACATGCTTTTAGATTGCTATGAGCCTACATCCTCCTATGCAGAACTTGTAGGATGCTCCCCTTGGACTCTGTCTCAACTGCATAAAACCAATAACTATTCATAGTGAAATCGACAGTTCCAAGCTGTTCCTGCATCAGAGGGATTCCACCACAGTGGCTTTGCTCTTGGTCTCCCTACTGTATTGTTGTGTCAGCATAAGTGGCTATTGCTGGTTATTCCTACCTCTCTCCTCTTTGTCCTCAACCTCTAGGCACCTCTTTGCACAGGTGTAAGGCATATATTGCAAGAGCAAGTCTCTCTTTCTTCGCTTTTAGATTTTCATCAGCCCATCCTTCCTAGGCATTATATTTTTTTATTAAACATTTTATTCATTTACATTTCAAATGACATCGCCCTTCCCAGTTACTCCTCCACGAGCCCCCACCCCATCTTTCCCTTTCCCCCCTTTCCTATGCTTCTATGAGGGTGCCCCTATTCCCACTCACCCACTCCTGCCTCACCACTCTAGCATTCTCTACGTCAAGTCTCCAGAGGACCAAGGTCCTCCCCTCCCATTGATGTAAGGTAAGACCATCCTCTGCTACATATGTATCTGGAGCCATGGATCCCTTCATCTTTTTCTTTGGTTGGTTGTTTAGTCTCTGGGAGCTCTGGATGGGCCAGGTAGTTGATCCCAGGGGATTGCAATCCCCTTCAGCTCCTCAGTTCTTCACCTATCTCTTCCACTGGGGTCCCCAGGCTCAGTCAGATGCTTGGTTGTGAGTGTTTGCATATGTATTATTTAGGTGCTGATAGAACCTGTCAAGGAAGAGGCATACCAGGCTCTGCTCACCAAGTGCCTCTTCGCATCAGCAATAGTGTTGGGACATTATATTTTTATGTTTGTAATTTTAGCAAAATGATTGTTTAGTATGTTGTCATTATTTCTTAGTAAACATTTTTATTATCTTTTTCTTCTTTTGCTTTTAGGTTTTGAGTACAGGACCTTCAGCCTGTCAGACATACACTCTACCACAGAGGCATATCTCAGCTAGCTAAACTTGTTACTCTTAACTTCCTTTTAGTATTTATATCTTGGTCAACACAGCTACAACAAGAATACCCTTATAATTGGGTATGGCAAAAACAGACTCATATCCATATCAGCTCCAGTTGTTTTCTTTCATTCCTTCTTCCTCCCTTTCTTCCTTTATATCTGTCTCTCCCACTCTCTCTCCCTCTCTCTCTCTTTCCTTCTTTCTTTTTGTGTTTGTTTTCTGTTGTCTATGTTTTGTGTAAGTCAGAATTTCATGTTCAATTCAGACCACCTAAGTCTGGGACACATTTGCTAACATCTGGCTGATTTTTGACATTAGTTTTCCCTTACTACAGTATCACATTTATACTGAAGATTACCTACCACTTCTTATATATTTTCAAGAGAATCTTCCTTTGTCTGCTATAATATTTACTTATGAGCTGAGGGATCTCTCATTTTCCATGTCCTGTTCTATCTCTGCCCTTAAGTACTCACTGATATTTAATAATTCATATTGAAGGGAAAGTCCTTAAATTCAATACTTGCATTATTATCAGACATATTTATTTGAGGTGTTCTGCAAACTTCTCATATGCAATATTTCCTTTAAAACCAAATGCATTATACTTCCTTTTAAAATTGACTACTTATGAACTTATTTATGAACTCTAAATTTCGTATACTGACCTCAATTTTGTTACAATGCCATTTTGACTTATTGCATGCATGTTAAAGTACTTTTATGTCATTTCAACCTTTTAAATGATGTGCAAATATTAATGTGGTGAATAAGATACAAAATAGAGAAAAAGTTTAACAATATGTTACAATCTTAGGCTTGAGAAAGAAGCTCAGTGACAGAGCACTTCTCTAACATTTTACAAGTCCATAGACTAAAGATCATCCAAAAATAATAGACAGAGTACAAGTACATAAAACTTAAATCACAAATATTAAATTTACAAAATGCTAATGTAGTAGATGTAAAATCTGGTAAATATGTATGTATGTAATTATCAATCTAAGTTTTTATTCTACTAGGTTGTATTCATTAAATACATAAAATTTTATGTCACCTAAAAGTTTTTACAAACTTTAGTTCATTAGAAATTAGTAGGCATGTGTTAGCAAATTTTATGTCAAGTTGACACAATCTAGAATCATCAGAGAGGAGAGATTTTCAATTGAAAAAAATGCCTCTATATTTCCAGGTTGTATACAAGCCTCTGGGGCATTTTCTTATTTATTGAGGGATGTGGAAGTTTCTAGCCCATTGTGGGTGGTGCCATCCCCAGGCTGGTAGTTATAGTTCTATAAGAAAACAGGTTGAGCAGGCCATAAGGAACAAGCCATTTCACAGCATCTTTCCATTGCTTCTACATTAGCTCCTGTCTCCACGTTTTTGTCGTGTTTGAGTTCCTCACCTATGACCTGATGATCATTGAATTCCTTCAGTGGTGAAAAGGAATGTGGAACTGTAAGCCAAATAAAGCCCTTCTTCCCCAAGTTGGTCACCAAGTTTCATCACAGCAATCATAACCCTGAGAAAGTTAAACCATAATAAATAAAGAACAAAAGTTTAGCAAGAGAAATAACAACAGCAAAGGTCCCCTAAATAACAACTAGTTGCTATGCATGTGACAAGGAGTAGGCAGATCTTTCTCATTTTAACCACAGACACATTATATTACTGATACATATTAATGATTAATATTATCATCTGGAAATGACAGTATAGGTGCCAAGCAAGGTTTCAATTCATATCATGTACATGTAAGTGTAAGTACATGTGTCATAATAGTCACTTAATAGTCATGTGCTGGTGAGAGGATATCCTCTGGTATGGCCTTCACCCTCAACCTTGTTTGAGGCAAAATTCCTTCCATGTGACAACCATGTGCACAGTGGTCTTGCTGTCCCTTGTGCTTCTGGAGATTCGTCTGGATCTCCCTCCAATCTGAAATGAGAAGCACTAGGATTATTGATGAATTTAAGACAGCTTTGACATACATGATGGTATTGAACCTTAATTCTTCACACTAGCAAGAACTTCATTCACAGTGCCAGCTCCCCAGACTCCAAGAATGCTTTATTAAGAAAAACTCCAAAATTACTGGAAAAGCAAAGGAACAAGAACTGCCAACCTTATGTAGTTCTGATTCTATCTGTCCACCAATATCAGTACTTCTATTGTGTACTTTATATTATGTGTTATGAAAGAAGGAGATCAGTTTGTGTGTGTGTGTGTGTGTGTGTGTGTGTGTGTGCTGCATAGAGTCTCAGCTGCTACAAAGAAGCATGTCAGAATGAGATTTTATTGATTTTTAAGTGAATATGTAACTATAAGCCTCTAGAATATCTCTCATTCTCTGACTCTCACCGAGATACTGCTTTCTGTCAATACAAATAAGAGGATACAAATATCTTCAGCTTGCCTTGCCCCTATCAATATGTGTTGCCTGTGGAAGTCACACACCTTTTTGGGAAAGTGCAGAAAATACATGGAATTATGTTGGACACTGCAAAATTATTTTGGTGACTGTTCACACTAATATTCTTTGGATTTATTAGATGATATTGTTGATCATATTTCTTCACTGAAGCTGTCTTCACACCAGAGGCATGTTCTTTCATACCCTTTTTTTTTTTTTTTTTTAGTAATGGAAGAAAATAGTATAAAATTGTAGTCTTCATGATGCTAAAGTTGATGGTGATTATTCGTCCTCCCAATTGCTTTAGTCCTCCCCCTTCCCTCCCCCTTTCCTCCCCCTTCCCTTCCCCTTTCCTCCCCCTTCCCTCCCCTTTCCTCCCCCTTTCCTCCCCCTTTCCTCCCCTTTCCTTCCCCTTTCCTCCCCCTTTCCTTCCCCTTTCCTTCTCCTTTCCTTTTAGCCTTGAAGGCATCTTAACTGATAAAGCTCCCAGAAGCATTGGGATTACTGATGAAGTCTATGAAATGGTCTGATGAATCTAACTCAACTACAGTTTCTAGAATAAGTCATGCTCCTCCACTCAGGAGTTTCCATAAAAGCTATTACTACTTTTGCATAGAATCAGCATTGCTACTTTGGGTATGCCAGCCTGCTCAAGTATAATTCTCAGGATTTTCTAATTACTTTGATTTTCTAAGTGGGCCTTTCATGCTCCAAATGAGATTTCTGTTCTCCTTGACATGTCTCTTTTCTTTAGGACCTTGTCATGTGCAGATGTTAAGCCAACTGACAGTTTAGCAGTTTGTCTGGAAACCTTATTTCTCCTACCCAAAATATTATCACATACATGTTCTGTTTTACAAGTTACTACAGGCTACAGCTTCACCAATTGCCATTCTCTGTTCCATATCGGTGGCCATTTTTCTAGCCCAAATCCATTTTTAGAGAAGAGAATTCTATCTGTCTTGCTACAACAGAGATGAAACCACAGTGCTGGCCGCCTTTGCTTTGGTGCAACTTACTTGGTTGCAGTTTTTCTCTGGACTTCTAATGCATCTCTCAGTTCAAGAAGTTCAAGAAGTAGATTGGCCTGAATGTACCTCAAGTTGAGTTGGAAAAGAGCAATTAAATCCAATATGTTTTTGTCCTTTGTTACCTTCAAGTCTATTAACATCCTTTTGCTAATGTGAGTACACATGTCAATTCCATATTTTAGCATTGTAAAATATATCCCAGCATATAAGAGTACCCAAAAAGTTACAGTGAGAAGAAACACGTAGCTGTAAAAAGAACATTTACCGAACAAACTAAAGAAACCCAGCTGCTCCTGATTTGGGGGAATCAGCCTGTAAACCAATCAAGTGAGCTGGTATTTCAATCCTAAAACAGATATAAAAAAGTCACACTCTGATTCTGTTCCTCAGGTGACATCTGCAACCCCAATCCCTGTGAAAATGGTGGCATCTGTCTGTCAGGACTGGCTGATGATTCCTTTTCCTGTGAATGCCCAGAAGGCTTCACAGATCCAAACTGCTCTAGTGTTGTGGAGGTTGGTAAGTGCAAGATTTAAGCATCTCCAGAGTCATCATGTTTACTTTTGTGAATGGCTTTCAGATATGACTCTTGTATGGTGAAACTATTTTTAAGATTGTATTGAACTGTCTTAGTAATATATTACTTTCAATTTTATTGGTTTGATTTTGTTTTTTAATCATATTTTATTGCTGATATCCTTAAATACTTGATGGTTCCTAGTTTAGTGATTGGCACTATAATTGAAAAAAAAATTGAATACAATGAATTCCCCAATCCTCTGATATAAATGAAAATTATTTTTATGCAAATAAAGGAGATAATTCTAAAGTTTACTCAGGTAAAATCATTTATGTAAATCTAATAGATCTTTTAAATGAATTGATAATATGTACTAGTATTTCATAAATCTTCTAAATTATTTGTTTTCTAAGAATATGAATATACATCACATTTTAAGATTATGAAAAATATGCACTATTCCAACTGCAATCCTCACCAAAACCTTTCAAAATTTTCTTCTTTGCAAAAACTGATTCCTGTCACTGATTACATTCAAAATCATGTTTTAATTTGTAAAAATGTCATTGTTGTAGAACTTTGTAATAGTCATAGTTTCCAAACAGCTCCCCCAAAAGAACATGGGCATATTTTCAGGGTTTCTAAAAGACTGACCACAGTCCAGTGGACAGTGCCGCACCCTGAGCAAAGATTGGAGTAGATGACTTGTTAATCTTCAAAAGGAAAGAAAAGGAAATTGGATAGAAGAGAATTGGAGACAGATCTGGAATGAATTAATAAGTGAATTTGATCAAAATGAAGTTTATAAAGTTCTCAAAGAATTTTAAAATATTTTTAAAACCACCATGTGTAAACTTCTGTGTAAAATTTTTTCTGAGTCAAAGCAGCACTATGATTAGGTGTGAAAACAATAATTTTCATAGCAGTAACAAAAAGTGTCCAAAATGGTCTATATTTGTTAAATAGGAAATCTAATAATACTAAATAAAATTTTGTCTGTCTTCATAATTGCTAGAAAGTGGACACTTTACTGGTTTTTGGAATAACAACTTGGAAAAAAGAAAATTATTAGCTTTTGGGGCCAATAATGAGTTTGTGTTACCTATCATTGTATCTGATATATAATACCAAGAAGCTGTGTTTAGTAAAGGCCAATAACTATTAGCTATTAGCTAAATAACAGAAGAATCACTTAACAAAATCATTAATTTACTACACTTGGACAACAATTATAGAATTTAGTGTACTTTGCTTTTTTTACATGCTTCTTATATTTTTATATTATACTAGCATGATTATATCTGAAAATTTTGATTTATGCTTTTGCTTAGTTTGTCATTTTATTTCATATCATAGATAAATCTCTTTTAAAGCTTTTAAAGTCAAGAATATTATAGGTAGGTTGGCATTATTCTATAGAAACAAAATTGGTGCAATCACTCTGACTTCATCAGCAGATATATACAGAAGCATTTTAGAGTTTAATATAAGAGTCATATATCAGAAATCTACAGTACCAAGGAAAATTATAGCTATAAGTAATTCTACCAAGAATATTGGATTCTAATTAAATTTTAGTATCCTTATTTTAATTCCACCCATACCGAATTTATAGTTCCTTAATAGTATTTAATGTGTTTGTAAACAACTTGAAAAGGCAAACTCAAAATCAGAGATAAATATGATAAATATTCTTAAAGTATATACTATTTTAATTATTAATTCAACATCTGACTATTTGCCAGAAAAGTGGTATAAAAGAGCAAGCATATTACAGTTCTCTGCTGCTGTGGCATTGGATGCTTATGAAGTTTTCCCCAGGATTATTGCTATGCAACTAAAACACAATAATTGGATATTTGGTAGTTAAACTACAGTATTTTAAACTATACTTGGTATAATATGTTTCATACAACCATATCCTCTTGTGAGGTATTTTTAGCAATTCTTGGAAAAGGTTTATTTTTATTTCATCCCAACAATGTACCTTAAGCATAGATGTTATAACAATTCTAGAATCAAAATAATAACAAAGGACCATAAAACTCAAATGTAGCAAGTTAAAATGCTGGTTTTTGTTTTTATTAAAATGAACCTTTTTATTACTTACATATAGACTCTCCACACATAGGATCATTGTTTGTTATTCACATCTTGCACTTAATAGCAAATAAATTACAAGTAAATTAAGCTTGTTACCTTGGCCCTAGTTCATCTTGTTATTAATTAAATTAAACTTAAAAGTTGATATGAAAGAATAAAAATATATTTAATCAATATATCCACACAGGTAAAATAAATATAAAATGATAATATGGGTCTGAATCTTTTTTTTTCTTTTGGAATAGGTAACATGGGGATATATAATGACATTTTTAAATGTCTACTTTTAAAAATATGATGTATGTAAACATATAGTTCTGGTCACAGTGATATCTCTTTGAACCCTATCCCAGTTGTAGTACACAACATGGTCTCTATACCTTTAGGTTCACAATGGACTCAATTCCCCAATAAAAAGAATAACGGACTGGATATGTAAATAGGAAGGACCCAGCATTTTCCTGCATACAGGAAACACACCTCAGTGACAAAGACCTCAGAGTAAAAGGTTGGAAAACAATTTTCCAATCAAATGGTCCCCAAAAAACAAGCTAGAGTAGCCATTCTAATATCGATTAAAATCAACCCTAAACCAAAAGTTATCAAAAAAGATAAGGAAGGACAGTTTATACTCATCAAAGGAAAAATCTACCAAGATCTCAATTCTGAACATCTATACTCCAAATGCAAGGGCACCCACATTCACAAAAGAAACTTTACTAAAGCTCAAAGCACACATTGCACCTCACATATTAAAATGCTTTTTGAGTGTTACCTGGCATTGCTGTTTTATAAAATGACCTTCACAAGTATGTGTATGTACCTGCTATGTACATATGTGATAGAAGAGCATATGGTTGGAGGGCAAAGGAAGACACTCATTTTTTTCTTCTGTTATCCACGTCATCATGGTGAGTGAGCCTGTGGCTTTTCAGGTAGACTGGTGGGCAGCCAACCTTGGCAACCGTTCTGTCTCCAGTCCAATGAATCTTTCAGTTATAGGTACATGAAGCTACTCTCAGTTTTGTATGTGAGTGCTTGGGATTCAACTCAGGTCTTCGTGCTTATGCATCCAGCACTCTATTCAACTGAATATTCTCTCCAGCCCTTTCAAATATTTTGATTTAAAAAGTCAGAATTTAGGATAAAATGATAATTTTCAGATTAGATACTTTCATAAGTCAAGCACAGTATTTTAGTTTCTGCATTTTTTCTCTAGCCTGTATTTTCTAGCATACAGTAATGTCATACCACACATGTATTGAGTAAAAATACTGATTTGTAGTTCTTTAAGTATCTTTTCCATTTTAGAGTTTACCCTGTTTTTAAAATGCAAAAAAAAATATTTGAACCATTAAACCTCTTTCTCTGTCTTTTCAATTGAAAATTAACAGATATTTTCTTAGTCACTGTTTTTCCATATGAGGTAAAAAGAGTGAAGAAACCATGGGTAATGACGAGATTTTATATATAAAAAAGCAAAACTAGAGAAGTGGGCATATTAAGACAATAACTTAAAATATATAAAGCTATGAACATTTCCATATATTTACTTACACATTAATATTTTATTTAGATACACACATTTATTTTCATATTCTTATTGAATAATATATATTATACAGTTACATAAAAGTTTAAATCTATTCTTATTCCACAAGATAAGAAAATTAACTTACTCAAAGTTATGTATAGAAAATTTGAAGAGCCCATGAAGCTTCTACTATACAAAAAATAACTATAGGCAATGGAAAAAAACTATCGGCAGGAAAGGGTTTTTACTTTTCCAGGAAAGAACACAACAAATTTTTGTCCATTGCTAAATTAAGCCTTGAAAACATGCATATAAAAAGAATATCCATGCATGCAAATGCTCTTAATAGCAATGAAAAAAGGAGGGTATTACTTGAAGGAAGGTGGGGATGCTATATGTCACACTCAGGAGGTAGGAACAAAAAGGGGCAAAGTTTCAAAATTATATTTACCCCAGTAATTCTACAGTCTGCAAGAGGTTACTTAAAGCATATGTCTAGAAAAGTTATTTCATGTTTTTATCTCAGACCTTAGTGATTTGCTACAACCCCATTTGGAGTTCTTCATGCTACTCAATTCAAAAGACCTTCTCATCTAATTTCATGCTTTTATTTTTTCCCAGTAAAACTTCTAGTATCAAACTTAGAATACCTCCCAACTTTGCTATCCTCCTATCCATTACATTTCTCAACTATGACTTGGAGGTTACCAAAAGAAACTTTCTCAGGCTTGGAAATCCTTCATTAGGTACCATGCTGTCTTTTGAACTCTCTTTTATATAATTCTCTCTTGCTCGCTGGCTTACCCACTTTTGCTCTCTCTTTCTCCTTACCTCATAAACTGAGATTCTTATAGACATATCTACTCATCCTCTTCCATATACTAAGATACCTACAGATAGCACTAGAAAAGTTCCTCTCACAACAAAGCAAAACATCTCACATAATACCTTGAAGTTGAAGACAAAGTCTATCAAATGAACTAGACCTTGCATAGAAAGGCCCTGGATGCTGGGCTCTACTGGGAACTGGTAGAAAAAAGTGAATAGTGTAGAGTTTATTTTAGGATATCTTAAGATATCTAATTTGTATATTACAACTCTGTGTATTCTATTGGAATAATTAAAATATTATTGATTGTAACAAATGTAATCACAGCCATATAGTATATTGATGAAATAAAAAGAAATTTAATAAATAATTTATTCTTTAAGAAAAACCATAATTTTTATGACCACTGATATAATTCAAATCAACTTCAAGAAATATCAGCATTACAGCCACAGAAACAAAATTGATAATCAATTAATCATTCAATAACAAAGTTTAATTATCTTTCAGTTGTAGTCAGATACTTAGTTATTAATAATGGAGATGAATGTTAAACTCACAGGAATTACTACCTAATTTGAAGGAAATGAGATAAATTAATGGTAGATGATTGTTGGGAACAAAATAAAGGGGGGGGCTGGTGGCCCTGGGAAAAGTAGGGGAGGAAAAGAAGCCCACTGCCCCTCTAGAGTTTCCCTATTCTCTGGTCAGTCAGGCGTGGGAAGGCTGCTACTTACCCTATCCACTCAACCCTGGGTGGGCATTCCTCTATCCCACTCGTCAGGGGGTGTTCAACGGGCAGCCCTGCCTGGAGACCCCCCTGGAGCTACTTAGCTAAAGCCAACAGGGATGTGGGAGAGAGGGAATAGGGGAAGAAGTTCCCAACAATAACCAGAGTGCACAGTGGAACTTGAAGGACAGAGACTGTCTATGGTTTAAGAGCTTTATTATAGAAATACAGGGGAAAGAGAGAAGATAGAAGAGAGAGAGAGAGAGAGAGAGAGAGAGAGAGACAGAGAGAGAGACAGAGACAGAGACAGAGACAGAGAAGAGGAGAAAACAAAGAGAAAGAGAGAGGAGACAGAAGTTAGAGGACAAAGGAAAAAGGGTAAGAGAGCAAGAGTAAGAGAGCTAGGTGTGGGCTGAGCACCCCTTTTTATGGTCTTCACTGTTGCTAGGTAACTGGGGAGGAGTTTAGCCTGAAGGTCAAAAGCTTGGGCCATTGCTTAAGTGACCACTGACCATGCTTCTCCTGTGGGGGCTGTGGGAGGTAGCACCTTAGGCAGGAGCTGGAATTCCAGGAGCAAGAGGGAAAGCCTACTGTGTCATGTAGGTGAATTATGACCATCGGGGTTCAGACCTCAGCTCGACTGGAGACCAGCCTGCAATTCCCCTCAATTCCTCCTCTTTTTTTATTAAAAAAATGAGGGGGGCACTGATGTGACTGTGTCATTAATTGTGAAAATTTAGAATGGAGTGGAATTATCAGAAGAAAATATACAGCCTAGAGAAATAGCAGAACAAAGCCAGAACAGTAGGGAGAGTTAAGGGTAAGAGTTAAGAAGGCAAGAGATTGAGTTGAGAAGGCCAAATATTGAGAAAGCAAGAGATTGTACAGTCAATTGTTTCATGGGTACATGTACAATTTGAGAGTAATAACATCCATTTTTGAACAGCAATTAATTAATCTAGATAGATATTATGCTTTTATCACTATCATATAACTTTCCCCAAAGTTCAATAGCCATTTGGCTTTAGCAAAGGAGTCTATCTGTAGCTGGAAGGTCCCAGGTCTGTCTTCTATAGTTCAGCATTTGTCTCGGGAGCCCTCAGTCAGATGAGAATTTTGGAGGAAGGCAGCTTTGTCTGTAGGTCCCTGTAGATGGCGCTTTCTCAGGTAGAGCTGTGGTAGCAGGTCCTGTGTGGAGATAGACCTGTAGAGTAATTATAACAAAGGAGCAGAGCACCAGCCGCAGATATCTGCATACTGTGGATAGCAAAAGTTATGCCTTCAATGGTTTGCTCAGGAGCACATCCCAGATTCTTTGGATGGCTAAAGATGAAAATATCATGTTAATTGTGTGACTAGAGTAGGCAGTTAACAGTTCTTCTGTAAAAGAAAACTAGTTATTAATTAACGATTGGACTACTTTTGTACCTTAAAGTAAATCTTAAACAAGTTATAAGAATTTTTAGACATAAATCATGAATATTAGAGAGAAAAAAGAGCTTTTAGGAAAAGAGGCAAGAAGGTTTTTGTTAAAAGGCACGATTCATGTATTCCTGTAGGGGGGCGCAGCTTCGATGCTGGGGAGGGGTATAATTCCCCCTTTTCTTTTATTTTAACTGGAGAGTGAAGGGTTAAGTGGAAGGCTTTTAGCAGGGGCCTCCACGCAGCTGTCAATCACTGCCTAGCTGGGCCTTTTACAGCTCAAAGCCAAGCACAAGGAGGAGGGGCTACAGAAGTTAAAAAAAAAATCAACTTTCTTGTAGTTAAACCTATAACAAAGAAAGGGAAGGGGACATCACGCCAGCCAGCCAAGGAAAAACAGAGCTCTGGGCAGTTACTACTGCCCAGGTAGGCACTGCCACCTGGCAGATCCATTCAAAGCCAGGAGCTAGAGAGGAGGGGCTACAGGGCTGGGGAAAGCCAGAAAGCCCACCAGCCTTTGCAGTTTATCCTGAGAGAGAGAAAGGGGACAGGGAGGAATCCTGGCCAGGAACACTTTGGAAAGAGAGAGTAAAAGTCCAAGTTTTTGAACTCCATCATTCATGGTCTCCAGAAACTTAGTAATCTCCTGTAGGTCTCTGTAGGAAGCATTCTTCAGCTTGTTCTGTCTCTCATAGATGGTGTAACCATCCTCTGCAACCAGTTGTTGGGAACAAAATAAAGGGGGGGGGGAGAGCTGGTGGCCCTGGGAAAAGTAGGGGAGGAAAAGAAGCCCACTGCCCCTCCAGAGTTTCCCTTCAGTCAGGCTTGGGGAGGCTGCTACTTACCCTATCCACTCATCCCTGGGTGGGCATTCCTCTATCCCACTCTTCAGAGGGTGGTGAAGGGGCAGCCCTGCCTGGGGAGCCCCCTGGAGCTACTTAGCTAAAAGCCACCAGGTTTGTGGGAGAGAGGGAATAGGGGAAGAAGTTCCCAACAATAACCAGAGTGAACAGTGGAACTTGAAGGACAGAGATTGTCTATGATTTAAGAGCTGGAACACAGGGCCCAAAAAGGAGAAGCTAGAGAAAGTACCCCAGGAGCTGAAGGGGTTTGCAACCCTATAAGAAGAACAACAATATGAACTAACCAGAACCCCCAGAGCTCTTGTCTCTAGATGCATATGTAGCAGAAGATGGCCTAGTCAGCCATCATCAGGAAAAGAGCCCCTTTGGTATTGCAAACTTTATATGCCCCAATATAGGGGAACACCTGGGCCAAGAAGTAGGAGTGGGTGGGTAGGGGAGAAGGGCAGGGGGAGGGTATAGGAAAAATTTTTTAACAATTTTTTATTAGATATTTTCTTAATTTACATTTCAAATGCTATCCCGAAAGTCCCCTCCCCCCTCCTCCCTCCCTGCTCCCCTGCCCACCTACTCCCACTTCTTGGCCCTGGCGTTCCACTGTATTGGGGCATATAAAGATTGCAGTACCAAGGGGCCTCTCTTCCCAATGATGGCTGACTAGGCCATCTTCTGCTACATATGGAGCTAGAGTCACGAGTTCTGGGGGTTCTGGTTAGTTCATATTGTTGATCCTCTTCTAGGATTGCAGACCCCTTCAGCTCCTGGGGTTCTATCTCTAGCTTCTTCAATGTGGGCCCCGTGCTCCCTCTTATGGATGACTGTGAGCATCTACTTCTGTGGGAGTCAGCTATATTAGGGTCCCTTCTGTAAACACTTGCTGTCCTATGCAATAATGTCTGAGTTTAGTGACTGATTATGGGATGGATAGCATTTGAAATGTAAAATAAGAAAATATCCAATAAAATTTAAAAAAAGAGCTTTATTATAGATATGCGGGGGAGAGAAGGTAGAAGAGAGAGAGAGGAGAAAGAGAGAGAGAGAGAGAAGACAAAGAGAAAGGGAGGAGGAGAGAGAAGTGAGAGGACAAAGGAATAAGAGTAAGAGAACAAGAGAGCAAGAGTAAGAGAGGTAGGTGTGGGTTGAGCACCTCTTTTTATGGTCTTCACTGTTGTTAGGTAACTGGAGTGGAGTTTACCTGAAGGTCAGAAGCTTGGGCCATTGCTTAAGTGACCACTGACCATGCTTCTCTTGTGGGGCCTGTGGGAGGTGGTACTTTAGGCAGGAGCTGGAATTTCAGGAGCAAGAGGGAACGTCTACTGTGTCATGTAGGTGAATTATGACCATCAGGGTTCAGACCTCAGCTCCACTGGAGACCAGCCTGCAATTCCCCACAGATGATCATAACTATTGATAAGTAGGTAATAAATAGGAATACTAGTCTAAGTACAGGAAGCTACATGTGAGAGCCCTGTTATAAGTAAATGTCAAAGAATTTATGAATTAATGAAAACTGCAACATATACAAATAACTGTGAAATAATTATATTCTAGAAGAATAGCAGCAAAACTTATTCTAGACAAAAGACCCAATATGTTGGAAACCAAGGGATAACAAGGTACTAACAGGGCTCTGTCCTCTGCCATTGGGTCTCCTTCTCCTACCTGGACTGTCTGGTTAAGTAGGCCTCAGTGGGAGATGAGCCTATTGTTTCTGGAACTAGACTTCCCAAAGTGAGGTGGTACCCAAAAGAGACTGCCAACTTCTCTGAAAAGGGGAGGGGTCAGTGGGGGGAGGGATTTGTCAGATTGGGACTGGGAGGAGAAAGGGGGGGGCTGTGATCAGGATGTACAATAAATTAAAAAATAAATTATTAAAAAAGTCACAAACAAATGTGTATTGCCTACCAAAAACAACAAAGATGTTTGATACAGAGTGAAGATTATGCTGCCGCAATATGAGAAAAACTATAGTAAATGTAGCAGGGGAGCAGGTTGACAATGATATAGTTAATCTGACAACAATGATGTTCTTGAGTGGATAACCAATAACTTAGCAGAAACTAAGCACTAATGGGGAAAGAACTCTCAGAATTTACAGGATTCAGTGGATAATTTATACAGTGGGAAAGGGGTTAAAACAAAACTATTCCTATTTTTACTTTTTTATAAAAATATTTTTATACTATTTTGTTTCCATCATTGCAACATGGGTGTGTGGGTGTGTACATTTGTGAGTGTAGGTAGTGTATAGTCCAAAAGAGGAAATTGTTTAAGTCATCTGTTTCTGGAGGTAAAGACAGGTGTAAACGGCCCCATATGGGTGCTGTGAACTTAACTCCGGTCTTCTGGAAAAACAATAAGTGCTCTTAATCACCAGAGTACAATTTTCTGAGATAATAAAAATTGTGTACAAATAAAAATGCAAGTAAAAATTAAATTCAGCATCTCAGATAAAAAATTTGAGGAATTAGCTAAATACATTTTAATATGCCAAGCATAGATTTGGAGGTGATAATTGGACATATGGTTATTAAAATATGCACAGATGGGAGTGTCTGTCCTTAAAATTAGTAGAATTTATTCAATTACTAAAGCAAATATTCCTCAATATATTATTTATTACTCATTCATTCATCAAATATTTGAGTATCAACTATGTGTACAGAGCATATGGCTGTTAAAATATAGGCTTTGTCTTCAAAGATCTAAGGGATTGATAAAGGGTCTTGGAGAGACTGAGAAGTTAGCATTTAATATAAAACTTAATAGAAGTTATGAGTTAAGGGCCAAAAGAGGTAGAAATGTGGATTGAGGATGGTAAATAGAAGTAGAATTTGAACACAGGGATGATTTTCTGATCAGATGTATAATGTAACATACAGAACAGTACTTAAGATAGACACTTGCTGTTTACTATAAATAATCTATTAAATAGCTTAGAGAGATAAGAGTTTAATATTGAGCATGAATATATCACCATAAAACATATCACATTTGAAGATCTATCAACATTTTGGAAAAAGAATTTCTTTAGAAAATATTTTCTTGGGATCAGTTCATAGGAACAAATCATGACATTCTCTGCCCCTGCATCTCAACAGGCTGGTTAGCATTGAAGCAGGCTACTCATTTCTAATAATCAGAGAAAGAGACATGACAGCTTTTAAGTCACCTAGTCTACTCTTTCCCAGCCAAATCTATTTTCAGCTTATAAATGGTATTCTTTTTCTAACATAAATTAAGATTCTATTTAATTTCTGACCCTCCATTTCTTTTTTAAAATTTTTATTAGATATTTTCTTCATTTACATTTCAAATGCTATCCCGAAAGTTCTCTAAACCCTCCCCTTCCCCCGCCCTGCTTCCCTACCCACTCACTCTCAATTCTTGGCCCTGGCATTCCCCTGTACTGGGGCATATAAAGTTTACTAGAGCAAGGGGTCTCTCTTCCCAATGATGGCCGACTTGGCCATATTCTGCTACATATGCAGCTAGAGACATGAGCTCTGGGGGTACTGATTTGTTCATATTGTTGTTCCACTTATAGGGTTGCAGACCCTTCAGCTTCTTGGGTACTTTCTCTAGCTCCTCCATTGGGGACCCTGTGTTCCACCCTATAGATGACTGTGAGCATCCACTTCTGTATTTGCCAGGCACTGGCATGACCTCACAAGAGATAGCTATATCAGGATACTTTCAGCAAAATCTTGCTGGCATATGCAATCGTGTCTGTATTTGGTGACTGATTATGGGAAGCTGGAAAGAATCCAAATGTCCCTCAACAGAGGAATGGATACAGAAAATATGGTACATTTACACAATGGAGTAGTACTCAGCTATTAAAAACAATGAATTTATGAAATTATTAGGCAAATGGATGTATCTGGAGGATATCATCCTGAGTGAGGTAACACAATCACAAAAGAAGTCACTTGATATGTACTCACTGATAAGTAGATATTAGCCCAGAAATGTAGTATACCCAAAATACAATTTGCAAAACACAGGAAAATCAAGAAGAAGGAAGACCAACGCTTGGATACTTATTCCTCCCTAGAATAGGGAACAAAATGCCCATTGAAGGAGTTACAGAGTCAAAGTTTGGAGCTAAGCTCACCATTTCCAATCTTTTTCATTGTTCCTGTATCATTGTGAAAGAAAAATGGCTCTTTATCCTTGAAACATAAAGATTGTTCTACAGATTGAAAACAATTACAAGCTGAGTATACATTTGATGTCATGTAATTAGCCATATTCGCACTGTTTGAAAGTGACTAGTGCTAGAATATGGAACAATATCCACTCAAACTGCCTAAAAGACTTCTGGTTATGAATGAAGTTCTAGAATGATAACCAGTTTTAGGTAAATCTGCAGGCCTTTGAGACTATTTTAGACTTCCAAAAATTGGTTATCAAATAAAGGTTTTATAAACTTTGTTCACCTCTTAATATTACTTCTTGGACCAAGAAAATTGAATCCATCTTATATGAAATTATCATAATCCATCTCCCTCCCGAGCCCAGCAGACGCTCCTAAGGGCTTCGGAGTGCTCTTTACACTACCAGGATCACCTTGTGATCATGGGTGAGTGGAACTCAACATCAGCTTCAAGAATCATGGAGGGTCTTGTGCCAGCAGGAACAGGGACAAAGGAACCCCGCCTGACCAGAGGCTGGGGTCTGTTCCAGTTGTGGCCACCCCACCATCTTCCTTCTGAGCCTAGTGGAGGCTGCCGAGGGCTCCAGAGTGCTCTCCACTCTGCAGAACCTCGGTATCACAGGTGAGTGGAACGCAGACTCAGCTTCAGAATCACAGAAGGTCTTGTGCAGGCAGACGGACAGTATGCTAATTAACAAAATCAGAAATGAAAAAGGAGACATAATAACAGATCCTGAGGAAATTCAAAATATCATCAGATCCTTCTACAAAAGACTATACTCTACAAAACTAGAAAACATGGATGAAATGGACAACTTCCTAGACAGATTCCAGGTACCAAAGTTAAATCAGGATCAGATTAACAATCTTAACAGTCCCATTTCCCCTAAAGAAATAGAAGCAGTCATTAATAGTCTCCCAACCAAAAAAAGCCCAGGACCAGATGGGTTTAGTGCAGAGTTCTATCAGAACTTCAAAGAAGACCTGATTCTAACACTCTTCAAAATTTTCCATAAAATAGAAACAGAGGGTACTCTAAAATCTAACATCCCATCATGATAAAAGTCATGGAAAGATCAGGAATTTAAGGCTCATACCTAACCATAATAAAAGTAATATACAGCAAACCAGTAGCCAATATCAAAGTAAATGGAGAGTAGCCGGAAGCAATCCCACTAAAATCAGGGATTAGACAACTCTGCCCACTTTCTCCCTACCTATTCAATAAAGTACTTGAAATCCTATCAAGAGCAATTCGACAACAAAAGCGGATCCAGGAGAACCAATTGGAAAGGAAGAAGTCAAAATAACACTATTTTCAGCTGATATGATAGCATATATAAGTGACCTTTAAAAATTCCGCCAGAGAAATCCTAAACCTCATAAACAGCTTTAGCGCCTTGGCTGGATATAAAAGAAATCAGCGGCCTTTCTCTACACAAAGGATAAACAGGATGAGAAAGAAATTAGGGAAACAACACCCTTGACAATAGTCACAAATAATATAAAATATCTTTGTGTGACTTTAACTAAGGAAGTGAAAGTTCTGTATGACAAGAACTTCAAGTCTCTGAAGAAAGAAATTGAAGATCTCAGAAGATGGAAAGGTTTCCCATGCTCATGGATTGGCAGGATTAATATAGTCAAAATGGGTATCTTGCCAAAAGCAATCTACAGATTCAGTGTAAACCCCATCAAAATTCCAACTCAATTCTTCACTGAGTTTGAAAGAGCAATTTGCAAATTCATCTGGAATAACAAAAAACCTAGGATAGCAAAAACTATTCTCAACAATAAAAGAACCTCTGGGGAAATCACCATGCCTGACCTCAAGTTGTACTACAGAGCAATTGTGATAAAAACTACATGGTACTGGTACACTGACAGACAGGTAGATCAATGGAACAGATTTGAAGACCCAGAAATGAACCCACACACCTATGGTCACCTGAACTTTGACAAGGGAAATAAAACCATCAAGTGGAAAAAAGACAGCATTTTCAACAAATGGTGCTGGCACAACTGGTGGTTATCATGTAGAAGAATGCAAATTGATTCATTCTTATTTCCTTGTACAAAGCTCAAGTCTAAGTGGATCAAAGAACTCCACTTAAAACCAGAGACACTGAAATTTATAGATGAGAAAGTGGGAAAACCCTCGAAGATATGAGCACTGGGGAAAAATTCCTAAACAAACAGAAATGGTCTGTGCTGTAAGATCAAGATTTGACAATGGGACCTCACAAAATTGCAAAGCTTCTGTAGGGCAAAAGATAGTGTCAATAAGACAAAAAGGCCACCAACAGATTGGGAAAGAATTTTTACCAATCCTAAATCTGAAAGGGGACTAATATCCACTATATACAAAGAGCTCAAGAGCTGAACTCCAAAATTTCAAATAACCCCATTAAAAATGGGGTACAGAACTAAACAAAGAATTCTCAACTGAGGAATACTGAAGGGCTGAGAAGCACCTGAAAAAAACGTTCAATACCCTTAATCATCAGCAAATGTTTTGCAAATCAAAACATTTCCACCTCATACCAGTCAGACTAGCTAAGATAAAAAATTCAGGTGAAAGCAGATGCTGGCGAGGATGTGGAGAAAGGAACACTCCTCTATTGCTGGTGGGATTGCAAGCTGGTACAACAACTCTGGAAATCAGTCTGGTGGTTCCTCGGAAAACTAGACATAGTACTACTGGTAGATCCAGCAATACCTCCCCTGGGCATATACCCTGAAGATGTTCCAACTGGTAATAAGGACACATGATCCACTATGTTCATAGCAGCCCTATTTATAATAGCCAGAAGCTGGAAAGAACCCAGATTCCCTCTACAAAGGAATGGTTACTTAAAATGTGGTACATTTACACAATGGAATACTTCTCAGCTATTAAAAACAATGAATTTATGAAATTCTTAGGCAAATGGATGTATCTGGACGATATCATGTTGAGTGAGGTAACCCAATCACAAAAGAAGTCCCTTGATATTCACTCACTGATAAGTAGATATTAGGCCAGAAACCTAAAATACCCAAGATACAACTTCCAAAACACAAGAAAATCAAGAAGGAAGACCAATGCATGGATATTTCATTCCTCCCTAGAATAGGGAATAAAATATCCATGGAAAGAGTTGCAGAGACAAAGTTTGGAGCTAAGACAAAAGGATGGACCATCCAGAGACTGCCCCACCCAGGGGTCCATCCCATAATCTGCCACCAAACGCAGATACTACTGCATATACCACCATGATTTTGCTGAAAGAGCCCTGACATAGCTGTCTCCCGTAAGGCTTTGCCAGTTCCTGGCAAATACAGAAGTGCATGCTCACAGCATCTATTGGATGGAACACAGGGCCCCCAATGTAGGAGCTAGAAAAAGTACCCAAGAAGCTGAAAGGGTCTACAACCCTATAGGTGGAACTACAATATGAACTAACCAGTAGTTCGTGTCTGTAGCTGCATATGTAGCAGAAGATGGCCTAGTTGGCCATTATTGGGAAGAGAGGCTCCTTGGTCTAGTAAACTTTATATGCCCCAGTACAGGGGAATGCAAGTGCCAAGATGTGGGCCTGAGTGTGTAGGAGAGCAGGGAGGTGTGAGGGTATAGGGGATGTTTGGAATAGCATTTGAAATGTAAATGAAGAAAATATCTAATAAAAAATTATCATAATGAAAGGTCATTATTCTTCATGGTCTAAAATAGTCTTACATAATGCTGATAACTTTGTGTGATAATCATATAGATTTCCCAGTAAACCTGAGCTCAAGAGAATTATCTTTATGATTATATTTACTGCTTTTCTAAAAACAATGATTTTTATATATACTTGCATAAACAAATAGGACTGATCAGTTAAATAATACAAAATAATTTTTTGTATTTGTTAGCACATACTACAAGAGAGTAATAATCTGTTTTACATATTTAAAAATGTCCACAACATACCTATGAACACTTTCACTTACTTATTTTAAGTTTCTAATTTTTTATTAGTCACATTGCTTATAACGTATTTGTGTACAAATAGTAAGATCTAGAAATTATGTGTTTACTGGTAGAAAAACCAAAGTAGACCATCAATGTACATTATTTGAACTGAATACTGAAAGCTGTTGTTCTCCATTTGAAAAAAAAGGACTCATTTATTGGCAAAGGTTTAATTAATAACAAAACATAATATAAGCTATTGAGAACATTTTTTATTTATCATCTAAAGGACTGCATTTTGTTCTGAATTGTTTTATGTTAATTGAGAACATGTACATTGTGTACAATCAGGACAAACATATATATATATATATATATATATATATATATATATATATAATTGAACTTTATTTTACTTAGCAGATAATTGCATTTTTTGGATTTGATAATGTGTATGTATCATAGCTTTGTGACTTAGCTGAATGGATGTTACATTTTTATGTTAATTGACCAATGAATTATTCATGTGTTTGTGTAGAGAGAGAGAGAGAGAAAGAGAGAGAGAGAGAGAGAGAGATTGAATGCACAAACCACATACAGACATCAGAGAACAACTTTTAGAAATTGGTCCTTTTCTTTCACTTTAGTTTCTTGGGATCAAACTTAGTTATCATACTTTACCTGTTGTTTTATCTTTCTCTCTCTGAAAAAGTGCTCATGTCTATGACATCTTGTAGATTCTTATTGCTCTCACCTGTGTCAGCCAGAGCAGTTCAATTCATGGTAGCAACTGGATTTCCAAGTTGGTTCTTCTAATCTCCTTCAGGTAGGCCATGCTGACTTCTATACCAACATTGGCCAAAGTACTAAAGAATGGTAATAAATAGCAAATTCAAATAATGAGTACTTTCCATATATAGCATGTTAGAAGCTCCATTTAGGAGCTTTAATTTTATGAGCCATCGTTTCATAATGTAAAGGTAGATTTCTTTATGGTTTAGTCACTACAAAACATTCACAAATATGTACATACATGTGTAGACACTGTATATAACTAATAAAATTAATCCTATCAAATTTCTCTTCTATTATTTCTATACTTAAAATATTAAATTGTGTGTATGTGTATATGCATTAGTGTGTTTGCGTATGTGTGCATATATGCATACCCACTATGTGAGTTTGTACCCAATTAGGGAAGAAATGAACTTCAAATCTGAAGCTTTAGGTTCCTATGCCAACTCTGATTGGACTCTGGGAAATAAATTAGGTCCTCTGCAATAGCAGAGAAGTGCTCTTAACCTCTGAGAAGAATTTTCAGCCACTGATTCTTATTTTTACAATGAAAGAAATATATATTATTTACAAAGAAAAAGTGTTTTATTTTATTTTAGAATAATGTAATGAAAATTAGAGCTTTAATGTAACATTACATTGCTCATTTCATCAAAATTCAAGTGGTTATGGAATTAATGAAATGTACAGTTTTATACATTTATGAAAATGAAAATTACTACTTTAAATTAATATAGCTGGCCATGATTGTGCATACCTATAATCCAAATACTTTGGAGGCTGAAACAGATTTGCATGCAGACTAGTAGTTCAGAACCTGTCTACGTAACAAAGAAAGACATTTTCTTAAAACTACAATCACAGTCTACAGTGAACAATGTTTCTTTTTCCACTTGAACTCCTCCAAAAAGTCATTGAAGATATGCTCAGCAGTCTTGAAAATCTCTAATCTAATTGTATGGGCTTCCCTTCCATATTGACTTTCAATATTAATACATTTTTTATTCTTGAAAATTTTACCTTCTGTTTTCTTCCTTTTGATTTATTTAATGGCGTACTGAACTATAACATCCTAAAGAGATTGAATCATTTAAACACTAATGACAAGGTATGAAAAGTCTACCATAAGTAAAATTGATATGTTTTCAAACTGGAATAAAATTTTTTCCTATACTTATGTAAAAGATAATAAAATAGAATTTACTTTAGATTTTATAGACAATACAATTCTTAAGCACAACCACATTGTACATATAATTATGAAGCCAATATAGTTATACCACATAGTTATAATCACCAAACTTGTGATGCAGATATAGAAAGCTGACCAGTTCACATACAGTCTGGGATACACACAAAGACACTCTATCAAAAAAAAAAAAAAAACCCATCTAATATCGTATAAATTATATAACAAATGCCCCAAATCTTATTATGGTGAGTTTAAATTGAAAATGATAATCATTGGATGTAGGTCTGCTTCATGGTAGTTGTATCTATTTTTAGTTGTTATGTATTGGTTATGTATAGGTTAATATAGAAAAACAGACTGTTATGAAGCACAATGAGAAAACATAAGAAAATTATATCCCTTTTGTTTCACTTAAACCTTCAATTAGTATGATAGTACATAAGTCACCTAAAGGTGACAAAATAAGCCAAAATTAATGTTGAGCTGGGTGTGTGAGAGTAGGACCGTAAGGAAGGATTCAGTCTCTGATTCTAGAAGTATGTGACGAAGGTGACATTTAAGCAAAGTAACCTTAATGGTTTTCTAGAGAATTGTGATCATGGAGAAGCTGAGGTCAACTATGAAGGTCACATAATGGCAGAAATGACCAACTCATCAACACCACTCGGGTGCCAATATTGGTCGATGAGGTAGCATTAGTTTATTCTCTTTCATTGTATCATTAGTGATACGAAAGATGAGATGAGGAAAAAGGGCCATGCAAATAATCCTTTAAAAGTAAATATTTTTGATAGGAATCCATTTCTTGGAAACTCTTATTCCATGTCACCTGAACTTAGTCGACAATAGCCACATGCCGGTGGCATGGTATTCTCTTTGGGAATTATGAAGGCAAAGCTTAAAAACTACTGAAACAAGATGAAGGCATCATTGATTTGCTGAGGAATTGGAAGTAGATGGCATTAGTTGTGGAATTTATTTAGCTACATTGCCTGAAGCCAAAGAAAAACAAGGTGACAGTTCAAGGTAACTTTGTACATTTAAAACTGGATTGTCCGGTATATTTCAAAGCATATAGGTTATGGCAAATGTAGAAATCAATATTCCTTGATGTACAGTACAATACATAGCTTTAAATCAGTCTTATAATGCAAAATAATTAAGATATATTCTAGATATATTCTAGAGCATGCAATCTTATCCTTTAAGTAAAGAAATTAATTACGCTTATGTAGACAACAATTTATATTAATTAACTTGATTTCAGTTACATCTTATAAAATAAAATTGAAAGGATACAACTTAATTCCTCAGAAAACTAGAAGTATAATAAATGTATCTATTCCCTTATATATTATTTTATGGAAAATATGGCAAATTTCAAATAAGAATCAAAGCATTCTTTAACATGTTGATACAGTCATATGATATATTTTCCTCATTAGATTTTCACAGCAAAAACAGTGCTCAAGTGTGTCATTTCCACCACAGAGAGCCATTGGGCACAAAGTTTACTAATGTTACCCATCTTCAGCAGAGTTGAAAACATTTCCAAAGACAGAGCATCTGCACTTTAATTCCCTTCTTTTAATCAGTGCCTCTAGTTCTAACATAATAGAGAAATCATGTACATTACATAAGAGCCTCTGTTTCAATGGTTTATGTCATTAATTATTGACCTATAGACACTCATCGAAATGATTTCTTGACCCTACACAACTGTGAATAGATTCAATGCACATAGCTACTCAGGAAGTGTTGCAGTATCATTATTCAAGAAGTATTGAAAGGTATGTGTCAATGATATTCTATGTGGTTTACCAACGCCCTAATGATGAGGGCATTTTTATTCATTATTATTATCTTATGCTTATACTATCTCACACCACATGTATTATGTGCATATGGAATATATTTACAGATCATAGCCTCTAAATCAAAAGGTGATCTAAAGCCAATCTCAGTACTAAGTGAGAAAGTGATTCTATGATAATATAATGAGTAGACCAAGGTAATAGGGCTCTTGTTCAATGGCAGAATGCTTTTCCAGGCTTTCTCCACAATAAACTGCATAAATGAGGATATATTGAAACAACCTGAAACAAAGTATGTAACATAAACTTATGGCATTGTCCTTCTGTGGCACTTAGCTAACTAAAGGGAGCTGTTCTTAAAAGAAAAGCATCTTGGTGTTCTAGTTAAGAAGCAGAACTCAGCAAGGCTGAGTTCAAATACTGGCCCTCTGTAGTCTGCTGTAAGTGTATGAAAGTTTTAAACACAGGAAATAAGACAGCCATGGATAAAAACTAGCTAAAATGTAAATGTACTAAGCATGCTAAAATATTATCTTATAATTTCATAAGGGATAAACATAACAGGTGTTTATATTGCACTTCCAGTGTTAGTATGGGTCATCTAAAGGAGTTGAAGTATAGTAGAGTGTGTTCCTAAGTAATAAGCAAATGCTGTCTCTTTCTGAAGGGACTCAAGTACACACTTTTTATTCCCTCAGAATTTCAAAGACTGACAACCCACAGATACGTATGAATGACTATACTTTCTTTTTATTATTATCATCATAATTATTATTATTAAATATTTTATTTTTATTATATTCTTCATTTACACTTCAAATGCTATCTCGAAAGTCCCCTATACTCTCTCCTGGCCCTGCTCCCCAACCCACCCACTCCCACTTCCTGGCCCTGGCCTTCCCCTGTACTGGGGCATAAAATCTTTGCAAGACCAAGGGACAAATACCTCCAGATAACTTTACTTTCAGAGAACATATCCCACAGACTCCTCTAAGAAGCTCTACATTTTACGACCACTGTCCCACGATTTCTGTGGATGACTGGACTTTGCTTAGGCTACTTTATTCTACTTGTCTGTAAAATGTAGACCAATACTTTGAAGGTGTTCAATAAATTGTTGTATGCAAAGCTTTTAAAACAACTTCTAAATGACAATAAGTGCCATCTAGGAGTTAAGTAACATACAAAGATAAACCTTATTATAAGTTGAAGAGCTGTGAATAGAGAACAAACGCCTACACTTCTGAATATTTTCCACCCTTTCAGTCAGTAATAACATTTCTGAAGCATGTGGCAAATTCTGACCTATCATTTTTAAATGAGAATTTTTCGGCTTGTATTTGAATATACAAACTGGGGGTAATTTAACTGTCAGATTTTGATGTTATTAAAGTTTTTTTCTTCCAACATATACTTTGACAAATCACCTCTTTTGCTATGAGAAAATAACCCTATGTTTTATTATTTGGAAATATGAATAATGTAAGTAATGTGTGCATAATTAAGAATTAGCCTTTCAGGAATATAGCTTTTCATGCTTAGAGCAAATAACTTATGGTTTGATTTTTTCTTTATAAGATTGCAGAATGGTACTCCTTTAAAAATATAATAAATGCCAAGTCAGAATTTATGACAACACATTAATATTATACTTTAGGTATGATAGATCAACAATAAGCTCTGTATGGCTTTGCATAAATATTGAATAAAGGAAATAGGAACACTCCAAGCTTCTATTTAACAGTGTATGCTCCCCGTTCCTTGATGGCTTTTCTTGACCCCTGAAAGATAATCTTCCCATTTTTAGTGATCTCCGGATAAGATCCCTCCCTTGAGAAGCATAAAAATGAGAAAGGATGTAAGTCGTTACATCAATAGTCATTACACAGTACAGAGACCAGTGAATTTATGAGTGGAAGATACTCTGGTCATTCAGTGAATGGAAATCATGCCCATCCCTACAGACCACACTCTATGACAGGGCTGAGAATTGAGATGAGCACAAATGGGAGTCTAGCTCATCAGATGCAGTTATGCCATTAGAGTGTTTTATGCAAAATATGGTGTGTTTAAAACCGCATATGTAGGAGAAGTGAGAACTTTCTAGAGAAAATTAAATTATTGTCTGCTCCAATTATAAGGTTTTGTCAGGAAACACTGGTACCAAACAAGAAGCCAGTTTGTCCTGAGCTATGAAGACTTCAAGGTACCCCTTTATCTGTTTGTGTTTAATATCCTTTTGTTATATCAAAGTTACCTCAAAGAATATGTTGCTAGAACCTCTTAATATTGGTTATTACTGAAGTTTGAAATTATTACCAAAATGAAATGCAGACTCTATCTTGAACATCAACTGGGGCAAATTTAAAATCGTACCTCATGCTTTTCATTTGAGGTTCGAGTGTTCTAAATTGTATCTGTCCCTATTTATTGCCTTTATTTCTTCTGCTTCCTAGCTTCTTTTCAATCTATCTTCAATTCAATATCTATATTCAATTGTCTTGATTGTTTTTCCTGTGACTAGCAAATTGTTCATTTGAAAATTCAGGCTAGTGACTCATTGGCAGACAATGCTAATACCTAACTTAAAATTATAGCCAGAAATTAATTATTGAAAGGAATAACAATATGATTTTACAGAGTTTTTCAAATGTTGCTTGATAGGGGACAATCATCTCATCCTTTATTCAGATAGAGGGTCTTTTGATCCTGGGCAGTAAAAAGTCATTTCACTGAGAGCTAATGTGTGCTTTTCCTGTTTGTGAATGTTAATCAAGTACATGTGACCAACACCCATTTTGGATTCTATACTATAGAGAAAATGAAACTTTGGAAAATTCTTTTGAGACTTCCCTTGCATTCAAACATTTATATTTATTCTCCACTTTTATACATACTTGTATAGTACATATATTTTGGAAGCCCTTACCTTTAGCACAAGCATGTTCCCTCTTCTGAGCCTTTCTGTTCCCCAGTCCACAAGCTGGCTTATGAACAGGAAGAGAATAAGAGCACTGCTATGGTTTAGATGTGCTTGAGGAGGAAAGAAAATAATTCATTTTCTCTTGAAGTTGCTAATACAAAATCAGGTTGTTTCTTTTAGGATTGTAGTCTTAAGGCAAGACACATTATTTTTTTCTTGGTATTTAAAACATATCAGAGGACTGTTCATATATTTGTTAATATTTTAAAGTATCTCCGCAAATTTGAGATTTTTATTTCAACACTAGGACAATTTGCCACAGTGAAAAAAAATTAATAAATAAGTGAAAATGTAAAAACCAGTAAAAATCATGGAAGGTATGATAGCGGCTGCCAGGGATCCATCCCACAATCAGCCACCAAACATCCCACAATCAGCCACCAAACATAGACACTATAGCATATGCCAGCAAGATAGTGCTGAAAGGGCCCGGATATAGTTGTCTCGGGGGGAAAATATACCAATGCCTGGCAAACATGGAGGTGGAAGCTCACAGTCAGCTATTAGATGGAACACAGGGTTCCCAAGGAAGGAGCTAGAGAAAGTACCCAAGGAGCTGAAGGGGTCTTCAACCCTATAGGTGGAAGAATAACCATGAACTAACTAGTACCCCCTGAGCTCATATCTCTAGCTGCATATATAGAAGAGGATGGCCNTTGGCCATCATTGGGAAGAGAGGCCCCTTGGTCATGCAGACTTTATATGCCCCAATACAGGGGAACGCCAGGGCCAAGAAGTGGGAGCGGGTGGGTAGGGGAGCAGGGCCGGGAGGGGGGAGGGCATAGGGAACTTTCTGAACAACACTTGAAATGTAAATGAAGAAAATATCTAATAAATGTTGAAAAAAACCCAGTAAAAATCATGGAAGTTATGATAGCTGTATGGATATTTGAATAGTTAGCATATTGTTTACAGATATTCGTCTATTGGTATCCAGAGGCCAGATCTGGGAGACAAACATGATGAGCTCTTTTATAAGATGCAGCATGCTATGAAGTAGGAGTTTTGAACAGTTTCTTCCTGCACGGCAGTTTTACCATGTAAACATCATGTTAGCTTTGGACTTCATTTAATTTTTTAGAAGTTGTGAAGGGCCCATTGTTTATACTATGCATTAAAGGATTCAGGAAATAAATATTAAGACTATATATTCACAAAATAAAATGTATTTATTTCTTTATCACATATTTATTTATTTAGTGCTTAAGATAACTTCCAGAGCTTGTGCATATTAAGCTTGTGATTTTTACTCTTGAACTATAAGCCCAGATCTGGGGAAAAATTTATAGAAAATAAAAGAAAAACAGATAAGAAGCTGGAGTCAAAGCATAGCTGTAATGGACCTGTAAAATCATCCAATATCTTCCTCTTAAATTTACATGCATCTATTTTCATTTACATCAATTGTACTTTTTAAAGGCATTCCAATTAAAGAGAAAAAAGTCTGAGGAGACAAGTTGTGCAGAAAGGGAAATTACATTGTTGGTTGATTAACATCTAAGCATAGACATACCAGTTCCCTTTAAAACAAGCCCGGATGATTGGGAAAAGAAAGTCTTTCATTTTAGGTTCAATTTCAACAGTAGAAAAAAGTAGTAGTCCTTAACTCACTGCTGAACAGACAAGGGGATATTTCATTAAGAGAATTCAATGGAGTCTAGAGAACAACCTTATACCTTTGTACTATAAATTAAAACTATGTAAAAGGAAATGTTCCCTTGATCATTAAGAAAAGAACAGGTTTAAAAGAAACATCCTACTTCACTTCAAGTTACATCTTTCACTATATTTTCATATGTTGAGTTTCAAAATATGCTCTATTTAAGGCAAGCATGTGGATTTCTAATGTCATTATTTCAAGCCTTCAAGTCATTTGAAAGTTTTTGTATTATTGCTTGGACTGAACATTTAAAGAAAAATCGTCTTCCTTTAAAGTTTGTAAAATTCAGCAGTAAATGTTTAGAGTTCTGGGATTTTCCGTGTAAGGAGAATTTAAGGGGAATATGGGTTCTCTTTATGTTTAATCTTCTGGAGTTAATGAAGTCTGTAAGTTTAAGAGTTATCTATAGTTTCCAGGTTTTGTGAATATAAGTTCTTTAAAGGATTCCTAATCATCTGAAACTTCTTTGGAATCTAGTCCAATAATCTCATTTTATCCTAAATTTATTAATTTAAATCTTTTTCCTTTTTTTGTTATTTTGTCTGGAACTTCATCACAATCTTATTTTATTGTTTCTAAGAATCAGCTTTTTACTTTGTTGATATATTTCATTTAGTAAGTCTTTATTTCATTAAATTATCCCCTAATATGTTTTTTATGATTTGGATCAACTAGATTAGAGTTTTATTTCCTGTTTATTGATAGACTCAATTTTTATCATTAGATCATTTTCTTTAGATTACTTTAATTTTTATTTTTCTAAATGTGAGTATTCATAAATAAATTTCTCATTTAATACTACTTGTATTATTTCCCAGATGATCTGAGAGTTTATGCTATTATTTTCTGTTGCTTCATTTTTGTGATATTTTAGCTTCTATTTTTTTCTTTTTTCTACTTTTATTATAAATTGATTCTTTTATCATATAGTATATCCTGACTATAGTTTACTCTACTCTTTTGAGTTCCTAACCACTTCTATTCCATATGGATTAACTTTCTTTTTGTCTCTCATTAGAAATAAAAGCAGTTTCTAAAATATAACAATAAAGAATAATGAAACAAAAATATAATAAGCAAAAACTGCCAAGGTCTAGTGTTTCCTTGGAGAGGGGTTTTAAGAGATGGGGTATCTGGGAACGGTGAAGCAAGCCAAGTCAAATAATGGTTCCATGATATCGTTCTGCTCGAGACAGCTTTCCAGATTTCTCTCTGTGTTCTGCTCTACTCCAGACAGCTTTTTCTTGCTGTTCTAAAACTCTCTTTACAGCTTATCCTTTGCAGATCAAAAGTCCAGTTTTTTATCTACTTATCAATTCAGTCATTATCTTGGGTATGTTTTTGATTTTTCTATGAATCAACACGCCAGGCCCCTTAATTATAAGAAAGAAACAAACAGCAAAAGCATAGAGATAGCCCAATGGGACCCCACCCTGAAGTTATCATAACTACCACACCTGGAACAGGTTGACTCTGAACTCGGGAATTTCTTAGCTTTTATAAGCATAAACAAACAACAAAAACCAACCAATCAATAAAAACAATCAAAAACAAAAACAACAAGCTTAGTTGGATAAAATCTTGCCCTGTGATCACCAATCCATAAATCTCTTTATATCTTTCCTCAAATCTCTTTATTTCCTTCCTTAGTATTTTTCTGACAAGTTGGATCAGGATGTAACTGCCTCTGTTCCTTTAAGTCCATGAAATTCCTTATACAATTGATATTATACCCATTTATTTTTGTATAGTTGAGAAATTATATATTTTCAAAGTCATGTTTTCAGTATTCTTTCCCACAGCCTTAAGGGTTGTCCTGAAAGTCACTAAGTTCTACCATTTTGCTAAGATATAAACACATCCTTGCCTCACAGACTCATGCTGTCCTTCATTATCATGGAGTTATAACCTTGGCAGAGAGGGCATTCCTTGAAAGAGAACATGAACATACGCACACTACGATAAAAACAAGCCTTATGCCCACAGCAACCATCAACACTCATGGAGGCCTACAACCTGTTGGCTCTGTTCCAGAAGTAGAAAACCATGTTACATTGTCTCTTACATGGCCAAGTCAGACACAACATCAAACCAAAGCCATCACATGGAATTTGGAGAAGGCAAATCAACAAAAGAAAAAAACACAAATCAGGCACAGGAATCAGAAATCAACTCATTAATAGACTTAGGAGTCCCATAAAAACACTAAACTGAAAGCTACAATATAGGCTCAGAGGGCTTGGTGCGGATCCATGTCATCCCTGTAGATGCTGCCTCAGTCTCTTTGGGTTCATATGAGTTTTGATCAGTTAAATGTAAGGGACTTTTTCTTCTGGTATACTCCTTCTCCTCTGGCACTTACACAATGTCCTCTCCATTGAAGACTGTGAGCTCTAATGGATAGGATTTGATGGAGACAACATTTTTAGAGCTATTTGTTCCAAGTTTTCTCTCTATGCTGAATGTCTGGTTGTGGATCTCTATATTTGATCCCATCAGTTACAGAAGAAAGCATCTCTGATGGTGGCTGAATAAGGCACTGACCAATATATGAGTATAGCAGAATATCATTAGGAACTATTTTTACTTACTTTTATCCAATGATATTTTATTTTAGTCTAGTTCTCTGAACTATCTAGTCATTAAAGAAGTGGTAAGTATGGGTTCCAACTAACTGGGTGGGCCTCAAGTTAAATCAGATACTGGCTGGCTATTATTACAAACTTTATGCCACTATTACCCTAGCATATTTTTCAGGCAGGACAAATTGTAGTTCAAAGCTTTTATGGCTGACTTGATATTTTCTTTTTGGTGGCTAAAGAAAATCTTCTCTCACCAAAAACACTAGAACATAGGGGTGAAGTTTCTATGCAGACAACAGTTTGACCTCTCCATGTTAAATGAATTGTAAAGGTGTTGTCTTCAGAAAAGAGCCTTGCTGTAACTTTGTGGAGAGTGGCCTTTTATCTTGGCAGTAGCCTAGGTTGTTTGCAGATTCCCATAGGACTCCTTTGATCACCAACTCAATTGGATGTAACCTAGTCCTGGTAATGAAGGCTTCATTTGGTGTCAAGAGATGCCAATGGTACTCCATCTCTATTATTTTTTAATACTTTCTTAGTATTTTTTTTACATATTTTAGAACTTTCTCATTTTTCTAGGCTTCTATAATATTCTTCAAATTCCACTAAGTTCTAGATGCCTTTACCCACATCCCCTCATCCTCCAATTAACATACTACATGCTCTGTTTCCATAAAATCTATTCTCTTTTTCTCCTACTAGAGAGATCCACAAGTATCCTCTTGTCCTTTCCTCTATACCTAACCTCACTGGACCTAAAGATTATAAACTGGTTATCATTTATTTAATGACTAATATCTACATATAAGTGAATAAATAGCATATTTATCTTTCTGGGTCTAGGTTACCTCACTCCTGATGATTTTTTTCTAGTTCCATCCATTTGTTCCAAGTTTCATGATGTCATTATTTTTAACGTGTAATATATCATTGTATAATACCATGTTTTCTTTACGTGTGTTGAGAGACATCTAGGTTGTTTATAGTTTCTGGTTATTATGAATACAGCAGTAATGAAAATGGTTGAGCAGGTGTCCTTAGGGTAAAATGAAGAATCTTTTAGGTATATACTCAAGATGGGTATAGCTGAATTTTGGAGCATATGTCAGATTTTGAGGCTCAGTTTCAGGGAAACAATGCATTTTTACGCACATACACAAGGAGATAAGAATGGATAAATTTTCATTCTTCTACATGATACCTGCCAGTTGTGCTGAAAATGCTGTCATTTTTCCACTGGATGGTTTTAGCTACCTTGTCAAAGATCAAGTTACCATAGGTGTGTGGAATCATTTCTGGGTCTTCAATTCTATTTCATTGATCTACCTGTCTGTCACTGTACCAGTACCATGCAGATTTTATCACAATTGCCCTGTAGTACAGCTTGAGATCAGACATGGTGATTCCACCAGAGGTTCTTTTATTTTTGAGAATAGTTTTTACTATCCTAGGTTTTTTGTTATTCCAGATGAATTTGCAAATTGCCCTTTCTAACTCAGTGAAGTTGGAATTTTGATGGTGATTGCATTGAGTCTGTAGATTGCTTTCGGCAGGATAGCCATTTTGACTATATTAATCCTGCAGATCCATGAACATGGGAGATCTTTCCATCTTCTGAGATCTTCTTCAATTTCTTTCTTCAGAGACTTAAAGTTCTTGTCATACAGATCTTTCCCTTCCTTAGTTAGAGTCACACCAAGGTATTTTATATTATTTGTGACTATTGTGAAGGGTGTTATTTCCCTAATTTTTTTTTCTCATCCTGTTGATCCTTTGTGTAGAGAAAGGCCACTTATTTGTTTGAGTTAATTTTATATCAAGCTACTGTGCTGAAGCTGTTTATCAGGTTTAGGAGTTCTCTGGTGGAATTATTAGGGTCACTTATATATACTATCATATCATCTGCAAATAATGATATTTTGATTTCTTCCTTTCTAATTTGTATTGACTTGATCTACTTTGTTGTTGAATTGCTCTGGCTAAGACTAGACTTGAAGTTTTTATTGTACAAATATTTACTTGCTTGGATAGAATTACCCCAAGATAAATATTTTATATTTACCTATATTATTTGGGGCTATTGTGAATGGTACTATTTTCCTGATTCCTTTCTCATTCCACTTACAGTTTATATATAAGAAAGGTATTCATATTTGTGTATTAATTTTAGATTCAATTACTTTGTTGAAACTTTTCTTATTTGTAGAAGTTTCTTATAGAATTTTACGTTTACTTATGCATACTGAAATTTAATCTTCAGATCAACAATTTTTTCCAATTTTTATAAGATATTTTCTTCATTTATATTTCAAATACTATTCCGAAAGTCCCCTTTACCCTCCCTCACCTCCCTGCCCTGCTCCCCTACCCTCCCACTCCCACATCTTGGCCCTGATGTTCCCCTGTACTGAGGCATATAAAGTTTGCAAGACCAAGGGGCCTCTCTTCCCAATGAAGGCCAACTAGGCCATCTTCTGCTACATACGCAGCTAGAGACACGAGCTCTGGGGATACTGGTTAGTTCATATTGTCTTCTACCTATAGGGTTGGAGACCCTTTCAGCTCCTTCTCTAGCTCCTCCATTGGAAACCCTGTGTTCCATCTAAGAGCTGACTGTGAGCGCCCACTTCTGTGTTTGCCAAGCACTGGCATAGCCTCACACAAGACAGCTATATCAGGGCCCTTTCAGCAAAATCTTACTGTCATATGCAATAGTGTCTGCATTTGGTGGCTGATTATGGGATGGATCCCCAGCTGCACCAGTCTCTGGTTGGTCCATTCTTTTGTCTTAGCTCCACACTTTAAATAAATATAATTTGACTCATTCTTTTTCAACTTGTATTCCCTTGACTGCCTTCGCTTGCCTTATTGCTATAGGTAAGATTTCAACTACTATATTGAATAGAAATGGAGAAAGTGGCCTACCTTGTCTTGTTCCCATGTTAAGCAGAGTTTCTTGGAGCTTTTCTCAATTTAAGCTAATATTGCTTATGGACCTCCTGTAAACCACTTTATGATTAGATATATCTCTTGTATTCTTGATCTCTTTAGGACTTTTAGCATGAAAGGTTATTTTATTTTGTCAAAGGCCTGTTCTACTGCCAATGAGATCATGATGTTGCTTTTATTTTCCCATTTGTCTATATTGTATATTAAATTTATTGATTTAAGTATCTTTAGCCATCCTTGCATCTCTGAAATTAGTCCTTGATACTGGTGAATGTTCCTTTTGGTGTGCTCTTGGATTAGGTTTACAAATATTTTATTGAGTAGATGTACTGGCTAGTTTTGTGTCAACTTAACACAGCTGGAGTTATCACAGAAAAAGGAGATTCAGTTGAGGAAATACCTCCATGAGATCCAATTGTAAAGCATTTTCTCAATTAGTGATCAAGGGGGAAAGGCCACTTGTGGGTGGAACCATTTCTGGCCTGGGAGTCCTGAGTTCTACAAGAGAGCAGGCTGAGCAAGCCAGGGGAAGCAAGCCAGTAAAGGACATTCCTCCATGGCCTCTGCATCAGCTCCTGCTTCCTGATCTGCTTGAGTTCCAGTCCTGACTTCCTTTGGTGATGAATAGCAGTATGGAAGTGTAAGCTGAATAAACCCTTTCCTCCCCATAATTGAAACCCTGACTAAGACAATAGATTTGCATCCATATTACAAGGGAAATTCTTCTGTAGTTCTGTTAATTTTCTATTTGACTTTTTTTCTCAATGGTCTTTGTTTATTCAAAGTGTATTATTTAGTAGGGAAAACATGCTTTATGAAGTTTCTATTGATGCTTTTGATTTTGTTTTTTTTTATTTATTTATTTACTACACTGATATAACACAAGCAATTGCCTCTCTCTTTATTTGGTAGGGCTTGTTTTGTGGTGAATAATACCAAGAATTTTAGGGAACAACAATACTGCTCAAGTTTTTCCACATGAAAGAAAAGGAAATATGCTACTGACTTAATTCTATGAAGCAGATACTATCAAGATGTTGAAACTGAACACAACTTATTTTTTTTTCTTTTTCCAATTTTTTATTAGGTATTTTCTTCATTTACATTTCAAATGCTATCCCGAAAGTCTCCCATACCCTTCCCACCTCTGATCCCCTACCCACCCACTCCCACTTCTTGCCCTGGTGTTCTCCTGTACTGGGCCATATAAAGTTTACAAGACCAGGGTATCTTTCTTCCCAATGATGGTCAACTAGGACATCTTCTGCTACATATGTGGCTAGAGACACAAGCTCTGGGGGTACTGGTTAGTTCATATTGTTGTTCCAACTATAGCTTTACAGACTCCTTTTGCTCCTTGGACACTTTCTCTAGCTCCACAACTGGGGGCCCTATGTTCCATCCAATAGCTGAATTTATGAAATTCCTAGGCAAATGGATGCATCTGGAGGGTATCATCCTGAGTGAGGTAACCCAATCACAAAAGAACTCACTTTATATGCACTCACTGATAAGTGGATATTAGCCCAGAAACTTAGAATAGCCAAGATACAATTTACAAAACATATGAAACTCAAGAAGAACAAAGACCTAAGTGTGGAAGCTTTGCCCCTTCTTAGAATTGGGAGCAAAACACCAATGGAAGGAATTACAGAAACAAAGTTTGGAGCTGAGATGAAAGGATGGACCATCCAGAGTCTGCCCCACCCAGGGATTCATCCCATAATCAGCTACTAAATGCAGATACTATTGCATATGCCAGCAAGATTTTGCTGATATGACCCTGATATAGAGTTGGAGTCTTCCATTCTGGAGTACCCAAAGACCAGGTCCCCTGGGGGGCGAACTGGGGCTAAGGGAGACTAGATGGAAGAGAAATTAAAACATTGAAATGAATCACCTATCAAAGCATGACTGAACTTTACTGAAAAATCTGTCTTGCTTTTTGAGAGGGAAGACCCTGCCCACAGTCAGTTCTGTGCAGGCGCCTGGGTTCATTTGGAAGTCTCCTGGGCACTATGGAATGTTTCAGCTAGAGGCAGGATGTGGATGGGGCAAGACAGGCAGGTAGCAGATTCTGGGGAAGCACAGAGGCATTTTGCAGGAAAAAAGAAGCCAGCCTTAACTGGAAAGTCACACTGCTTGTTGCCTCCTGTTGCATGCCTTCAGGTGGATCAGGTCTGAACTTCCAGCCTGGAGTGGTGTGGGGGAGAGGGGACCACAATATGGCTGTTGCTTGTGAGGCTATGCCAGTGCCTGGAAAACACAGAAGTGGATGAACACACCTTCTACAATCATGTCAGTTACATGCTACTGGTGAATTATGTTTTGTTGCAATCTGTTAAACCATTGCTAAAATAATTGTTAGAAAAAAAAAGACTTATATGTAAGCTATATTATTTTATATCATATTATTTTATTAGAGTTTGAAAGGTAAATAAATAACAACAGTTCAGGCAGCTGTAATATTAACACCTACTGGGATTATAAAGATGCATATGAAAAGAAAGTCATTTTTTGAGATAAACTCAATATAGCAGTCAAGTTCAACAATGGAAGGTTGAAACAACTGCACATGGGAAATAAATTTAAATAAAGTGAGAAGACCCTAAACATCAAAGTAGGATTGTATCATAGTACAGGTGATATTGCTGGACACATAAAGTAGAAAAAGGAAAAGCTATGCACTTGAGTTAGAACTCTGAAAAGTCAGCAGCCTTGAAGCCTCTTATGTAATTGCATTGAGGAAGGGGCTTCCAGACCAATAAGTATACATCTTCACAAAGGGCATGATTTAACTATTGCTATCATGTCTCTAGCAAAACTTTAGGTATATTATCTTTCCTGATGGGTGATACCTAGCCAATTTTTAACCAAGCGGATAACCTCTTAACATAAGAGACTAAAATATGTAATTTAATCTTAACTTTTCAGCAGGTTAGAGTGTGTTTCTACTGAGGGTAGAAATCAGGAAGAATTATCTTTTCCTGTCCTTCAACAAAGTAATGATATCTCCTTCCCCCTTTAAGGTGGCATTTTAATTCTTCACTTTCTAAAGATTGTTTTGTTACCAAGGAGATGAGAGATGAGATCTAAAGCTAAAAGTTGTTAGGAGGGAGGGGGTCAATCCTAAAATGACTTCAAGCATGCTAATGCTCATCTAGTTAATACAGTATATTCCAAATCTAAAACCAATTATATAACACTAAGTGGGGAAAAACTGAGAGCATTTCATCTAAAATTTGGAATAACACAAAGGTCTCTACTTTCTCATTTAATATGCTGTTTAAAATATAAGAGAAAGCAATAAGAAAATAGAGATATATAAAATGAGCAAAAGTAGGAAGGAAGAAGTAAAATTATATCTATCACAAATGCCTTGTTTCTGTTCTTACAACAAACTTAAACACTCTACCAGAAAACTCATCAATATGATAAACACTTTAAGTAGAGTTACAAGGTACATTATTAACATAGGAAACCCAGGAGGTTTTATATATACTGAGTGAACTTTTTTAAGAGATTAAAAAAATTAAAAAGAGACTAAATTTACATAAAGAGGTATTTTGTGTGTGGGGTGTGTGGGGTGTGTGTGTATGTGTGTGTGTGTGTGTGTAATACTTTGTAATATTTTACAAATAAAGTGGAATTAACCTAACCAAAGTAGTAACAGATATGCACAATGGAAATCAGATCATCTCTTGTCCTTCACATGTTTCACAAAAATCAATTCAAAATAGATCAAATACTGTTATACTTAGCTTCAATTGTAAGCTTGCCACAATGGAAAGAGGGGATGTTCATAGGGTAATAGCCTCCATCAGACTGATCTGTACTCATATCAGTGGGGCATTTCCTTAATTAAAAATTGATGTAGGTGGTTCCAGAATGATAGACTGTGCTATTCTGAGGCAATTGGACCTGGCCTATATATCACTGAGTAAACCAGGGGGAAAAATATCAAAGAAACATCATCTGTTCACTTCTTGTCTCCAGGTTCACAGTTAAGTTCCTGCCTTTGATTCTTTACATGATGGACTAAATGGAGTATATAGGTGGAAAAAAATATTCCACTACATGCATTGGTTTATTTCTGAGCAAACCAGGACAGATGCCTTAATTTAATACATATGATATGCTGACATTCTGAGGGCAAAACAATTAGATACAGGCAAGGATAGGAACTTTCTGAACAGAATCCAGTAGTACAGGAAAAACACCCAAGAATTAACATATGGCATTACATGATATTCAAGTGTTTCTTCACAACAAAAGAAATAATCAATAGAGTGAACAGATAGTTATCAAAATTGAAAAAATATTATAACAGCTATATTTTAGTCAGGAGGGTTCTGTCTAGAAAATATAATAAAGTACAAGCAAACAAACACTAAATATATTCAAACTGCTAATCAATAAATGGAATAAAGAAAAAAAAAACAGACTTCTTTTCAGAGCAAAGACAAATGGCAATAAATATAATTTAAGTATTCAACATCTGAACTATCAGGAAATGCAAATTAAGACTACTTTGATGATCCACCTCAACTCAATCTGAATGATAACCAGCAAAAATCAAGCAACCAAACAATCAAACAAATAAACATAAAGGATTACAATACAAAGGGGCAAAAATGATGGTAAGAACCTAGAAAAAAGAGGACCATTTTTTATTGGTGGAACTATCCTGCAAATCACTATGGAAACTTCCAAATAAATTTTAAAAAGAGTTGCCATATAGACTTATTTACTTTGCATTGTTGTAATAAGCTCCTTAACCAAAAACAACTTAAAGAGGAAAGTTTTTATTTGGCCTCCAAGTTACAGTCTATTATTGAGAGACTCCAAATCTGGCACTCAGAGCATAAATTGAAAGCCAGGAACAGAACAGCAAAACAATGGTCCCATTCCTGCTTGCTTTTCCTGGCTTGATTGATGTTCTTTCATTACACTGGATAGGCCCACTGACCCAGGAATGGTACTTTCAACAGTGTGCTGGGTTTCTGGACATCAATTAGCACTTAAGAAAATGCTCCACAGGTATGAGATATATATATATATATATATATATATATATATATATATATATATATATATATATATGTCAGACTGGTGGAAACCATACCTCCATTGAGGCTTCCTCATTCCAAATAAGTCAAGTTGTCAGACAATGTCAACTATCACACTAAATGGCCTAGCTGTACCTTCCAAGCATATGCCTTTATCTCCATATTTGTTTTCATTCATACATGCCCATTTATATTTTTGGTTCAATATTCAGAGTAGTATGGAAATAAAGTCAGACTTGATGTCCATCAACAACTGGGAAAATGAATTGGGGTTCCTAAACACAATGGCATTATTTTCAGCCAAAATTTCAAGAAAATAATGGTTTTAGAAAACATTAAATTAGGTTTTAGAAAATATTAAATTAGGCAGGGTAATTCAGACTCAGGAAATACGTGATACATGTCTTTCTCACATGAGAACATATATATGCATTGTTTATAGTGTGTGTGTATGTGTGTGTATGTGTGTGTGTGTGTGTGTGTGTGTGTGTAAGCCATGAATCTACAGAGGTGATAAATGATGCTGATTATCAGAGAGCAAAACATTATACATGTATCATGAAAGTAGACAAGAGGCTATTGTGTATTTTGGTCCAAGGGTCCTGAGGAATGGAAGTTAAAAGGAGAAAAAAGCAAAAAAGCTTTTGAGGATACCACAGGTAAATCAATATATTATAGAGTATAAATTTTAATTGATTTTAATTAAAATATTGTATTTATGGATGAACAGTATAAGAGTGAGAACATCTATTCTGGAATCATGAATTGTACTCCTTATTTCAAAATGACATGAAAGGCAAAGCATGGTGTCCATTATTCTAAGACTCTATTGGCCAAACATGACTTACCTACTTTGTGTCTTGTGATACATAGACATGGGGCAGGGAATCGTTTAGTTACAAATCAATTTTGTTAATATTATTAAAATTAAAGATGTCCCACCAGAAGAAGTTTTAAATATAATATTGCACAAGCTAGGCTGATGATATAGTTTATTAAAAATCTTTATTTATAAAACATGAATATTTTGTATCATGTTTAGGATGTTCCTTACTTAATGAACTTACTAAGTAATACATATAATTCTCATGTTATCATGTTTCAAATAGAATCTGACACGTTTTATAAACATCACTTTCCACAAGAGAAACAGTAGTCTATCCAAGTAGCCTATAGTTAATATATTATTATATATACTATTATATAACAGTTAAATATAATATGCTATAGTCAAAAACTGAGCAATTATTCATTATGCCCATACTCTGCAAATATAATATAATACAATCACTCTGTGAGATATTCTATAAAATGAAAAATGTGTCAGTTAGTTGAATCAGAGATTAAAGGATCTTGATGCTAAACCTGATGACCTGTACTCAATCTCTAGGATTCATGGGTTGAGAAGACCTTCTCCTAAAAGTTGTCTTCTGAAAAAACATATGCATCATCATGATATGAATGCACATAGAAGCACACCCACAAACAAAAACAAATAAACAAACAAATGTAGTAATAAAATGCAAAGATATTTTATACATCCATGCTCTATGATTATTAATCTATTATATATGCTATATATAGCACATATTATGAACAATTTTATGAGTTCCATGTCTTTAATACAATTTCTTGAAAAATGTTTTGTTATTCATTTTTAGTTGTTAACTTAGATGATCTGAGCAATATGCTTTTATTTTCTAATGCAAAAACTAACTCATTATCAGAGTAGAGTTCTTCCCAACTTGTTCAACCCCTTAGTTTCAGCCAGCATTAACATTTTATGTTTAATGATTCTGTGGTTTGCTTAAGTGAATGTTGTCACTAATTTAGGTGCCAATATTGTTGATCATTCCATTACATTGTAGGATTTTTTAGGTTCTTACTTTGTTTTTTAACACATTTGCTTTATAAATTAGGTCATTTGTACAGACTTAAGGAAATGAATTGAGGTTGAATTGAGCAGTCTTCCAGAAAGAAATAAATCCAACGAGCAGGAATCTGATTGCATCAGCCCCACTACTTGTCAAGTCACATAAAGTATCTGGATGTTGTGACCATGGGAACTTCAGGCATAGTGAACATATAATTTTAGGTCTCTGGAATTTCAGACCACATTAATAATTGTTACTATATGATAATTCATCCTTTTCATATTCAATTTGTCAAATATTATGACTACATTAATCCCATAGAATATGAGTAAGCATTACAGATATTTTTTAGAAACTTCTCACAAGCTTTTTCCCTTCAAATTTCTCTTTCCTTCGGCTATCAGTCCTTTAGTATACCTTTGAGATAGCTTCCTACCATCACACACATGGGTAATAATATTCTTTTTTTTTTCAACTTTTATTAGATATTTTCTTCATTTACATTTCAAGTGTTATCCGGTAAGTTCCCTATACCCTCCCACCTCCCGGTGCTGCTTCCCTACCCACCTGCTCCCACATCTTGGCCCTGGCGTTCCCAAGATACAATTTACTAAACACATGAAACTCAAGAAGAAGGAAGATCAAAATGTGGACACGTCACCCCTTCCTAGAATTAAGCACAAAGCACACATTGAAAGAGTTACAGAGATCATGTGTGAAGCTGAATCCAAAGGATGGACCCAATGACTGCGGCTGCCAGGGATCCATCCCACAATCAGCCACCAAACATAGACACTATGGCATATGCCAGCAAGATAGTGCTGAAAGGGCCCAGATATAGCTGTCTCGTGGGAGACTATACCAATGCCTGGCAAACATGGAGGTGGAAGCTCACAGTCAGATATTAGATGGAACACAGGGTTCCCAAGGAAGGAGCTAGAGAAAGTACCCAAGGAGCTGAAGGGGTCTTCAACCCTATAGGTGGAGAAATAACATGAACTAACTAGTACCCCCTGAGCTCATGTCTTAGCTGCATATATAGAAGAGGATGGCCTAATTGGCCATCATTGGGAAGAGAGGCCCCTTGGTCATGCAGACATTATATGGTAATCATATTCTTAAAGGTCAATAAATTTACCCACTGTGTTTCATTTTTAAATCCCTATAATTGGATAAATTTCTAAAATTATTTACCCATTCCCAATTATAAATACCACAAGAAATTAAAATATAGTCATTGCCCTTGAAATAAGGAAATGCTCTGCATAAAAAAGCAAGACTGCAAATTATTGTGGGATGTATTTGATTACTATTGGCTCTAGAGTCTAGTGTGAAAGTCAGTCCAGAGTAGAAGGGAACAATTACATACCCTGGAGACTAATTTCCACTAAGAAAGTACACACATAGAGTTACAAGTGACTCCATGGATGGCATCTGTTTAGCTATGGAAGGAGTATTGACTGGATAAGCAAACTGTATTAACATCACTTAACTATTTGCTAAGAAAACATATCTTTAATAAAGTCTATAATATGGTGTATGCTATACAAATGGCTTGACTTTATAGCTTTCCATGGTTTGTAGTTGTTTTTGTAAATATCAAACTTTTCTTCAATAACAAATGCTAATTGAAAGGTATTTAAAGATTAAATGGTCATTACAATACCCTTTGTCTTTTAAATATACTTTCTGTCCTTTCTTGCTCCAATATAGAAATTTAAATATAGATACTGAAGTAATATATTTAAATATATATATTTGTTTGAAATGTAAATATATACAAGAATTAATTTATAAAGTAAAACTGAACTAAAAAGAAGTTTTTCATTTGATGTCTATTTTCTGTGCAAATTTTGTGTGCACTCAGACTCCCTGTACCTCAGAAGCTCTGCAATCCCTCGGTGTGCAGTGGACCTCATCCTAGATTGTCTTATGCTTTTTAGGAAGGCGTTGGTGTCTTTCTCATACTTAAAGTGGTTTACAGTTTCATAGGAAGAACAACAATATCAACCAACCAAACGTTCCAGAACTCCAGATATTAAACCACCAACCAAAGAGTATCCATAGTTCCAGCTGCATATGTAGCAGAGGATGACATTATCTGGCATCAATAAGAGGATATGCTTTTGGTCCTGGGAAGGCAATTTTCCAGTGTAGGGAAATTACAGGGTGGTGAGGTGGGAGTGGGTAGTTGGGAGTGGGAAAACCCCCATAAAAGCACTGGGAGGGGGGATAGGGGAGTTGTGAAAGGGAAACCGGGAAAGGTGATAACATTTGAAATGTAAATACATAAAATATCCAATAAAAAAATAAGCTTAAAAAAAGAAGAGAAAAAGAAAAAAGAAAGCTATCTGTAAAAAAAAAAAAAAGAAAAAAAAAAAAGAAAAAAAAAGTAAGAAGATAGTAACTGAAATTCTGATATGCTGTTTTTATTGGGCCAACCACCAAAAACAATAAAAAGAAAACAAAATCAAAGAAATTTAAGTTTTTCTTTAATTCTTCTTTTAAGTTCTTCCAAAAACAACCCCCTAAGCAATATAATCTACAGTATTTTATGGCTGAATATAAATCTGACATTGTTTGCTTTGCTTTGTCTTATAATGTAGGCACAGCACACATACACTTGCCATCAGTTAGGCATGAGTGATCATGTGTAAATACTATCATCAACATCTGTCCCTCACTGCAATGGAATAAAAAAATATTTTTAATCATTAGAGCATATTATTACATGTGCAATAGCCAACTGCATAGTTAATTAAACATTTGTAAACATAGTTCTTATAAAATTAGCTGGATTGGTGTCACAGTAAACACAATTTTTCTAAGTGACTATGAGTTGATCAATATCAGTTTAAAACAATACACAAGAGAGTAGTAACTGTTTATTTTATATTCCCCGCTGAGGTTTCTTACTTGATGTGAGGTCACTTTGGCTATAGAATTGTTTATGATACATAAACTATCCAAGTACAAAAGATCACTTAAAGTCCACAAGGATTTAAAGGACAAAAAGATCTAGAAGAAATTTTCAAAACACAAAAAGGAAGGAGGACGACCTTTTAGGAAGACTAGCAGTCTCAATTAACCTGGACCCCCGAGGTCTCTTAAACACTGAACCACCAACACATATAATCAGTAGATATGAGGTCCCCTACACATGTACAGCAGAGGACTGCTGGGTGTGGGTTCGGTTAGAGAAGTGGCACCTAACTCTCAAGAGACTGGAGTCCCAGGGAGTTTAGAGGTCTGGTTCACTGGAGGTTGAGGAGCTGGCAGGGATATCCTTGTGGAGCAAGGGGGTTCGGGGAAGGTATATGATGTGTAACAAATGGAGGGTAGATGGGGGGGGTAGATAAAGTCTGAAATAGATAGATAGATAGATAGATAGATAGATAGATAGATAGATGACAAAAAAAAGACAAAAAGGAGCAACATTCAATGTAGACGTTTATGTGTTTTGCATCAGAGAATATTAGATTAATATAAAAAGAAATACTTCACAGATGGTCTCTTAAGAAGAAAGGGGGGAAGAGTATGCAGGAGTGATAAGCAGGAAAAGGAGTCTTCTAGAGAATTTCTCCTGCCTCTTCTACCTGCTTTTCCACTTCTTGGACATATGCGCAGCTAGTACCCTGGGGGAAAATAATCCATTGCAAAATCAAAGATGCATGTCAGTGAGTTCTGGGAGTGTGAGTTTATTTATACTTCTGGTGTCAAATCCCTCAGATATTTTTTTTTTTTTTTATGCAGCCCAGTATGTTTTTTACAAGAAACACTGAAAACTGATTAGGGCTAACTTGAATAGTGTGCCAACAAGACAGTACAGGATGCAGTTTTCTCACCTGAATTCATGTTCAGTATGGTTCACAGGTTCCTCAAGATCATCAAGTATACAGTTTCTCTTTCTGCAGTTAGCAAACTGAGTTTAAGTTTAAATTTACTATTTCATTCTTCTTAATATTATACCAAAACATCATGGCAAATATCTTAGAATCCAAATACAAGACAGATTAAATTAGAAAATGGATTTTAGTTAGTCTTCTTTTAAAGATAATATCAATTATGTTTTTAAGCTTCGTGTTTCTATAGGTTACATGAAATAAGATATTGACATTGTTTTCTAAGCAGCACTGTATAACAACTATGTGCATATAATTAGTGATACATTGGATATTATGTGAAATCCAGAAATCACTTAAAGTATAATGAGTACTGGATATCATTGTATGCAGACACTATGCCATTCTATATTTGGGACTTGAGGGCCTGGAACAAACTCAGTGCATAGTAAGGGACATTATTTCTGTACCTAGAAAAATGACTGTGGCCAACAAGAGATAAAATGTTATGCCAAATCTACTATCTTTATTCTTCAAATTCAATAATATAGACACCTAAAAATCTTGAGTAAGAATTACCTAAATATACATTTCATCTCTATTCTGTTGTTTTCTTGTTTGTTTGTTTTTAATTTTTTTGGAAAGTGCTTATTTTATTTATTTACATTTATTTTTTAATTCATTTATTTTTTATTAGATATTTTCTATTTTTACATTTCAAATGCTATCCTGAAAGTTCTCTAGACCCTCCACCCGCCCTACTCCCCTACCCACCCACTCCCACTTCTTGGCCTTGGCATTCCCCTCTACTTTTCTTATTATTTTTTTCCTTATTATAAATTTTGTAATACTTCAACCTACTGCACCTGGGTCTTTTTTCCAGTTAATCAATCTTTGATGGGCTACAGCCATAATCCTCAAAATATAATATTCCAAACAATCATCTGCACAGATATTTGAAAAATGCAGTAGCCTAGGATAACACTCAAAATTCATATTCAAATTCAAAAATGTGTAAAATATTGTATCGTTTTAATAAATATCCAGGGAATGTTTGCTATGCTTCATGAAGGAACCATACTCAGTTAAGTCCTGAATGCCCGATGTTTCTTTCCTGGCTGTTTTCCCAATATCACACACATTTAAAGGATTCTAAAAGCTGACTTGAACAATTATTTTATTGGTTGTTTTGCTTGGTGCCTATGTATTAATTTCCAGAACTTAACAGGGATGCATTGGGTCAAATAGTCATCTTTAGTAGCCAGCAATGTCAGGGCTTGAGAGGCCAATGGAATGAGTGTTATATGGATAGCAAAGCAGCACTTGCAGTGACCCATGTTCTTTGGAAATATCATTATGTGGACTGCTAATAACAACTTTTAGGGTTACTTTCATTTTTGGACATGAGTTAATACTTTTTTGATATTTTGCTCAGTGATATAATTAACCTACACGGAAGTCCTTACATGCAACTTAATAACTACTAGTTAGAACTTAGCTTTTCATATGTGCCATGGTGAATATGTCTATATTAAAACTAAAGAAACTACTTGATGACATCTAAATATTATGAGAAAGCAAGAGAAATGTTTTATAGAAATAAAATCCTATGTAATACTCTACTCAGGGTAATTCTAGATTGTTGACTTGTAAAGATGCTTTAAGGTGTACCTAAGAAGTTAGAGAAACCTTGCTTTTAAAATCAAACAAAATTCAACAATAACCAAGTTTATACTTGCCTTTTGGGAACTTCCTGGAGTCCTCAAAATGTCCAGGCTTATACACTTACAACATAGTTAAAATCTTGGCAATTCTACTAGTTCACCCTTAGATATCATTTCCTTTTTTTGTGCTCTATCTAAGGATACTCCCACTTTTCTGTTTATATTCCTGCATTAAAGGATTCATTAAAGACTTCCCCCAAAAGGACATATCACGTTAGTCCCAATGTTAAATTTACATTCATTTCATTTCTACTTATGCTTAAGCCAGTTGACATTATCAGGAATTTGGTCATTTCCCATTTCATGCCCCAACTTGTAAATGGTACTGAACAACTTTCAATAAGATCTTTGTCATTTGCTTTTCTTCTTTTTCTGAGAAGGCACCAAATAGCCTTAACTGGACAATGAGGTATGAAGAAAGAGTACAGTTTTAGAGTCAAACTAATATCTTCGAGAATTCATAGACAGGTTTTAGACAAATTTTGGAATGAGTTGGAACCTTTATAAGTTCACTAATCTTCAATTGGTTTTTTTGTTTGTTTGTTTTTTGGTTTCTTTACTTAAATGAGTTCACACATGCAAAATCAGTCATGAACATACTTACTTTTATCCATTTCAATCTGCAGATATTTGTAATGGTCCATCTAACTCAGCACTTCTTCAGTCTTCTGACATTTTTCTACCTACCAAGGAAATAGGAAGCTACCAACTGCTTTCCTCTGTGAATGTGTTATGATATATTTTGTACATGATCAAGCAGCAAATAGCTTTTTAAATATTTATATTCTCAATGTCATGTAGACCAACAATGTTTGATTTCTTTATTTCTTTATTTGCCAAGGAGGCAAGCCAAAATGGGAAAGGAAGGTACTGTAGGGATACAAAGTAAGCTTTTTTCTAGTGTGCCCTGTGGAGTTGGAACTTTAATGGAAAGAGCAGAGAACATTTCCAGGCTACACAGGATACATTGATTAACTAATCTACTGGGAACAGAGCTACTCTATAAGCCATTCAGTTTAATATATTTTTTTTATTTTAAAACATCAAGCTTCAAGTGAAGTAGTATTAGTTTTTGATATATTATTCAATGGTAGTATTCTAAGGAAATTGTTCTTATGCAGAAAACAGACATACCTTCACACAGAGTAAATAGACAAATAGGAAGATTGTATGTAACAATGTAAAACCACTCATGTGAACTCAACTTTTCGCTCTTATTACAATTGTTGATTTTCCTCCCAGCATACACACAACAGTAAGTTATTTCTTTGAAGCCTTACTGCTCTCAAACACCTCCAATTCAATGCAGGAATCAGCATGAGTCACATTTTAATGAGTTCTAGTTTACATTACCACATAGCAATATTATATAGCAATATTTCTATCCTTTTACAAATTAGTACCATTTAAAAGGATTCTAAGTAATTAGTTTGACTAGAAGCCCAGAAGATGACACATGGGTTGTGAAACACTGAAGTATGAAATTTTGTGTGTGTGTGTGATATTATGGTCTCTGTGGTTAAACTATCCATTTTTATCCCTATGTGGGCTGCAGAATACATGGAAAAAAATTACCTGAGGTCATCCTTTGAAATTTGTATCAATAAATCTGAGTGCTGTGGTTCATATCCATAACACCTACATTTGTTGCAGGGGCTTTGGAAGTATTATCACTTCAAGTCTGTGTGTCCAAGGCCAACTTACACTACATAGAAGTCCAGGTCAGCTTCAAATAGACAGTGAGAAATTAATTCAACAAACAAACATCTATCACTACTGAATCTTGAGGTGTATGTGAAATATGTCAATGACTGGATATATATGTTTAAGTGTTTGGGGGCCAAGAGCACATAGGGGAATGATGAGAGGCAGTATATTAACTCAGGGTTTGCCTAGACTCTCCCTCATGTTTACAAATATTCAATGAGATTTTGAATCAATGTGTTTCAATAATCATGTTCTACCACACAGGAAAAAAAATTTTGCTCTTGACAATGACTTTTAATCAAACAGAAAACGGAAAAGAAATTATTTACATTTATATAACTTATATTTTGAAAAACTGTAAAATTACATGAAATAATTAGCATCACTTAAGATAAAAAAGGTCCCTTATAAGAAATAATCCATTAAATAATGTGTATATCTTTTTAAATATTTCTATAATTAATTATATGTAAATTCTGTTGGACAATAAAAATCTCTAGTATATGTCAAAATAATTATTCATTGGCTTGTAGTGATTATTTGAAAATAGAAAATATTAATGTTTATTTTTTCTTTTTCTCCCCTCTCCCCTACCATGACCCATTCCATCCTCTTTTCCGGCTCACTCCATTCCCTTCCCTCCATCAGATGAAGAAAAGCCTACTTCAGCAGGTAAAATGTCTAAATGACAAATATTTGTTTTCCTATTTTATCTAATACCTTATTAATAATAATTTGGATTGGGGCTATGACTTAGTTGCATGGTACTTGGTAGCCCTAATTGCAATCTCCACCTCTTCAAATGATGTTTAAGTCAAGGATGATGGTACACAACACCTTTCATCCCAACTCTTAGGAGCCTGATGTAAGAAATCATACATCTACAATACTCAGAACATTTCAGGACAGTCTGCATTACTTCATAATACATTATATTAATATTAATGTCATGTCTTAAAGCAAACAAGTGAAAAGTCAAAAAAAAAAATGAAAGGTCGAGTTTTGAAGTATATTTTCTTCATGTTACAACCAGAAAATTAGCAGCTTTGTTGGCATTTTATTTCATAAGCAGGCTATACTAAACTAGTTTGAATGACATTATCTCAGAAAATTGAGTAGAAAAAAAAGAAAATAAGCTCAAATGAACAGAGAAAAACCATATCAATGTCAATATTTAAAAATGTGGAACATAGAAATTTAGGATTTTGAGAAAATCCTTAGAAATAATGAAGGTTAAATATTTAAATTAAAATTTAAGAAATAAAGTAATAAACTTCTAAAATACGTTCTATATGTAATATATTGAACCATCCATATATCTAAAGTATCAGGTATAATATTTGAGTTTGAGGATAAAAATTATGTAGTTGTTTAAGTCATGTATTTAAATTTTTTAATTCCCATAATTTTATTGTAATGGTCTTTCAACCTCATAAAATGGCGTTGTTTTAATCCAACTGACTGACATTTTTAAGTACAAAGTAAGTCTTAAAGTAACTATCACTGAAAGTGCCAGTGTCTGCATTGGTAGAAATTGCAACAAAATATGGGCTTCTCAATGTTCCCTGGAGTGTGAGACAGACAAAAAGGAAACAGTAGAGAACACAATTCCACAGACAGAGAACATCCTACTTGATTGACAATTAACCAAACACCACAGCCAGAGAGATGCCACGTGGAGAGAAGGATAAAGGCCTGAGAGGAAGGCATTAGAGGCTATGAAGAGGAAAGGATTGATGAAGTCAGTACTCGATAGTTTTCTCCTAAGTCAAGGAGGGGAGCATTTAGGGCAGAGAAATGGTTTCCAAACCTAAAGTGAACTTGAGTTGACTGTTTGGCAGTGATAATTGTAGCTGTGTGTTTAACCTTGATTATCAACATGATTTGACTGAAGAAATGCCAACAGTTAACAAAACACACTACTCAGTGAGGATGCCTCCAAGATGTCTCATCAAAGCAGGAAGATGCTGTTGGTCACTCCAGTCAACAAGCAGGGGATAGAGTGGAATGAACATGTAGAAGGAGAAGGTCTCTGTTTTCTAGATGTGAGATGAGCCTCTCTAACATATGGCCCTGCTTTTATAGACAAACGTCTGCAACAAAAGAATAAATAATTCTCATTAATTTTTTTTTTAAATATGAAATGTATCATGATGCAAAGTCAGGCTAACACAATGATTCTGTTGGTGCTTTCACATCAAGTGCAGCCAGTACAATTCATAGAAGATTTTTTTCAACTGTTGTGGCCTTATGATTTCTCCTTTTGTGTTAACCCGGGGGAGGATTATTCTACAACAATAGAGAAAAAGATAGAAATAACCAGGATTATGGCAAAACAATTAATGTATAAATTTCTTTGGAAATCCCAATGATACATGAAAATTATATCACATAGTATAAAGTATCCTTAAAAAAATCCCATTAGAAATTCAGAAGCCCTATAACTTATGTTTCAGTTTTATACCATCTGACTGCTCTACACTAATTTGAAGAGGGAAAATACTTTTCCATTTTTTCTTCTCCAACTGGAATTGTGTACTTTTGATAAAGCTTGTAAAATTCATGTCTGAGTAGCACGTTCATAGATTGCTGAGCCCTTTCTCTCTAATTTATAACTTTTCCCTTAACTTTAAATCTTTGAAGTTTAGAGATTTTTATAAAGATGACTTCTTATTCCCAAACCACAATTTTATTTATCTTTGGATATTAATCCTTATCTAGTCCTCTACATTCTAAGGCCAGTTAAGTCTAATTTCTGCTGACATAACACATTGATAATGCTGTCTGCCAAGCTTGTTGCCCCATTGCTAAATAAATCTCTCCTTTAGTCATCAGGATTAATTATAAGAAAGAGTTAGCTATTTTAAGTGATTTATTGCTTATTTAGTTAAAATATGTTCATATGAAGACAAGGGAAACCAGAAATATTCTCCCTAGGAATATAGAATTTACTTTAGAATTATATGAATATTATAGATTTTATAATATATGTATATATATATATATATTTGCTTTCATATATTTATATTGCTCTTGTAGCAAGTTTTTTTTTTATTTTTTGTCTTTTATTTTAACACATTTACTATGAAATTACAATGTATGTGACAATAAATTTAAAATTAAAACAAACCAGACAATTTCTACAGCCATAGAAATCTAGAGACTAATATTTGTTTAAATACACTTTAAATATAAGGATGATCAATATTTCATAGTAAAACTTTCTTTTATTTGTTTTCTTTTTATTAGATATTTTCTTTATTTACATTTAAAATGTTATCCCTTTTCCTAGTTTCCACTCCTAAAATCCCCTATCCCCTCCCACTTCCCCTTGCTCCCCAATTCACCTGCTCTCATTCCTGGCCCTGGCATTCCCCTATGCTGGGGCATAGAACCTTCACAGGACCTAGGGCTTCTCCTCCCATTGATGACCAAATAGGCCAACCTTTTCTACATATGCAGCTAGAGTCACAAGTCCCACCATGTGTTTTCTTTGATTTTTGGGTTAATCCCAAGGAACTCTGTGGGTACTGGTTACTTCATAGTGAGGTTCCTCCTATGAGGCTGCAAATCCCTTCAGCTCCTTGGGTATTTTCTCTAGCTCATTCATTAGGGACCCTGTGCTACATGCAATGGATGACTGTGAGCATCCACTTCTGTATTTGCCAGGCACTGTCATAGCCTCACACTAGACAGCTATATTAGGGTCCTTTCAGCAAAATCTTGCTGGGATATGCAATACTGTCTGGGTTTGGTTGCTGATTATCTGATGGATCCCCAGGTTGGGTAGTCTCTGGATGGTTCATCCTTTCATCTTAACTCCAAACGTTGTCTCTGTAACTCCTACAATGGGTGTTTTGTTCCCTATTCTAGGGAGGAATGAGTATACACACTTTGGTCTTACTTCTTCTTGATTTTCCTGTGTTTTGCAAATTATATCTTGGGAATTCTAAGTTTCTGGGCTAATATCCACTTATCAATGAGTGCATACAAAGTGACTTCTTTTGTGATTGGGTTACCTCACTAAAGATGATATCCTCTAGATGCATCACTTTGCCCAAGAATTTCATAAATTCATTGTTTTTAATAGCTGAGTAGTACTCCATTGTGTAAATGTACCACATTTTCTGTATTCATTCCTCTGTTGAAGGACATTTAGGTATTTTGCAGCTTCTGGCTATTATAAATAAGGCTGCTATGAACCTAGTGGTGCATGTGTCCCTAATACCAGTTGGAAGATCTTCTGGGTATATGCCCCGGAGAGGTATTGCTGGATCTTCCCATAGTACTATGTCCAATTTTCTGAGGAACCAAAAGACTGATTTCCAGAGTGGTTGTACAAGCTTGCAATCTCAACAACAATGGAGGAGTATTCCTCTTTCTCCACATCCTCTTCAGAATCTGCTGTCACCTGAATTTTTATCTTTGCCATTCTGACTGGAGGGAGGTGGAACTCAAGGTTATTTTGATTTGCATTTCTCTGATGATTAAGGATGTTGAACACTTTATCAGGTTCTTCTCAATGCTTCTGTATTCCTCACTTGAGAATTCTTTGTTTAGCTATGTACCTCATTTTAATGGGGTTATTTGAATTTCTGGAGTCCAGCTTCTTGAGCTCTTTGTATATATTGGATATTAGTCCCCTATCAGATTTAGGATTGGTAAAAATCCTTTCGCAATCTGTTGGTGGCCTTTTTGTCTTATTGACAATATCTTTGCCCTATAGAAGCTTTGCAATTTTATGAGGTCCCATCTGTCAATTCTTGATCTTACAGCACAGGCCATTGTTATTCTCCTTAGGAATTTTTCCCCAGTGCAACATATCTTCGAGGGTTTTCCCCATTTTCTACCCCATAAATTTCAGTGTCTGGTTTTATGTGGAGTTCTTTGATCCACTTAGACTTGAGTTTTGTACAAGGTGATAAGTGTGGATCAATTCTCAATCTTCTACATAATAACAGCCAATTGTGCCAGCACCATTTGTTGAAAATGCTGTCTTTTTTTCCATGGGATGGTTTTAACTCCCTTGGCAAAGATCAAGTAACCATAAGTGTGTAGATTCATTTCTGGGTCTTCAATCCTATTCCATTGGTCTACCTCTCTGTCACTGTACCAGTACCATTCAGTTTTTATCACAATTGCTCTGTAGTACAGCTTGAGGTCGGACATGGTGATTCCACCAGAGTTTCTTTTATTGTTGAGAATAGTTTTTGCTAGTCTAGGTTTTTTTATTATTCCAGATGAATTTGCAAATTGCCCATTCTAACTCAGTGAATAATTTATTGGAATTTTGATATGGATTTCATGGAATCTGTAGATTGCTTTTGGCGGGATAGCCATTTTGACTATATAAATCCTGCCAATGTATGAGGATGGGGGATCTTTCCCTCTTCTGAAATCTTCTTTGATTTCTTTCTTCAGAGACTTGAGGTTCTTATCAGGAAGATCTTTCACTTCCTTAGTTAGAGTCACACCAAGGATTTAATATTACTTGTGACTATTGTGAAGGGTGTTGTTTCCCTAACTTCTTTCTCACCCTGTTTATCCTTTGTGTAGAGAAAAGCCACTGATTTGTTTGAGTTAATTTTATATCCAGTTACTGCACTGCACTGAAGCTGTTTATCAGGTTTAGGAGTTCTCTGGTGGAATTTTTGAGGTCACTTATATATACAATCATATCATCTGCAAGTAGTTATATTTTGATATCTTTCTTTCCAATTTGTATCTCCTTGATCTCCTTTTGTTGTCCAATTGCTCTGGCTAGGACATCAAGTGCTATATTGAATAGGTAGGGAGACTTTTATCATTAAGGGGTGTTGGATTTTGTCAAATGCTTTTTCAGCATATAAAAAGATGATAATGTGGTTTTGTCTTTGTTTGTTTATATAGTGGATTACATTGATGGATTTCCATATATTAAACCATCCTTGAATTCCTGGGATGAAGGCTAGTTGGTAATGATGGATGATCATTTTGATGTGTTCTTGGATTCGATTCGGTTTGCAAGGATTTTATTGAGTATTTTTGCATAGATATTTATAAGGGAAATTGGCCTGAAGTACTCTTTCTTTGTTGGATCTTTGTGTGGTTTCAGTATCAGAGTAATTGTTGCTTTATAGAATGAATTAGTTAGAGTACCTTCTGTTTCTATTTTGTGGAATAGTTTGAGGTGAGTTGGAACCAGGTCTTCTTTGAAGGTCTGATAG
>LR750009.1:263441-450941 GCA_902729485.2 Mus minutoides
TTTTTTTTTTTTTTTTTTTTTTTTTTTTTTTTTTTTTTTTTTTTTTTTTTTTTTTTTTTTTTTTTTTTTTTTTTTTTTTTTTTTTTTTTTTTTTTTTTTTTTTTTTTTTTTTTTTTTTTTTTTTTTTTTTTTTTTTTTTTGGTTGGGAGACTATTGATGACTGCTTCTATTTCTTTAGGGGAAATGGGACTGTTTAGATCTTTAATCTGATCCTCATTTAACTTTCATACCTGGTATCTGTCTAGGAAGTTGTCTATATTTTATCCAGGTTTTCCATTTTTGTTGAGTACAGCATTTTGTTGTAGAATCTGATGCTGTTTTGGATTTCCTTAAGTTCTGTTGTTATGTCTCCTTTTTCATTTCTGATTTTGTTAATTAAAATACTGTCCCTGTGCCCTCTTCTTAGTCTGGCTAAGGATTTATCTATCTTGTCGATTTTCTCAAGGAACCAAGTCCTGGTTTGATTGATTCTTTGAATATTTCTTTTTGTTTCTACATGGTGATTTCAGCCCTGAGTTTGATATTTCCTGCCATCTACTCCTCTTGCACGAATTTGCTTCCTTTAGTTCTAGAGCTTCTAGGTGTGCTGTCAGACTGCTAGTGTATACTCTCTCTAGTTTCTCTTTGGAGGCACTCAGGGCTATAAGTCTTCCTCTTAGGAATGCCTTCATTGTGTCCCATAAGTTTGGGTATGCTGTGGCTTCATTTTCATTAAACTCTAAAAAGTATTTAATTTCTTTTTTATTTCTTCCTTGACCGAGGTATCATTGAATAGAGTATTGTTCAGTTTCTAAGTGAATGCTGGCTTTATATTATTTATGCTGTTATTGAAGATCAGCCTTAGTCCGTGGTGATCTGGTAGGATGTGTAGGATAATTTCACTATTTTTTTTATCTGTTGAGGACTGTTTTGTGACAGATTAGGTGGTAAATTTTTGAGGAGGTACCGTGTGGTGCTGAGAAGAAGGTATATCCTTTTGTTTTAGCATAAAATGTCCTATGGATATCTATTTAAAATTTTTGTTTCATAACTTTTGTTAGTGTAACATGTCTCTGTTTAGTTTCTGTTTCCAGGATCTGTCCATTGGTGAGAGTGGGGTGTTGAAGTCTCCCACTATTATTGTGTGTGCTTTGAGCTTTACTAACATTTCTTTAATGAATGTGGCTGCCCTTGCATTTGGAGCATAGATATTCAGAATTGAGAGTTCATATTGGAAGATTTTATCTTTGATGAGTATGAAGTGCCCCTCCTTGTCTTTTTTGATAACTTTGGGTTGAAAGTCAATTTTATTCCATATTAGAATGGTTACTCCAGTTTGTGTCTTCAGACCATTTGCTTAGAAAATTGTTTTCCAGCCTTTCACTCTGAGGTAGTGTCTGTCTTTTTTCCCTGAGGTTGGTTTCCTGTAAGCATCAAAATGTTGGATCCTATTTGTGTAGCCAGTCTATTAGTCTTTGTCTTTTTATTGGGGAATTGAGTCCATTGATGTTAAGAGAAATTAAAGAAAAGTAATTGTTGCTTCCTATTATTTTTGTTGTTAAAGTTGGGATTCTGTTCTTGCGGCTGTCTTCTTTTAGGTTTGTTGAAGGATTACTTTCTTGCTTTTTCTACGGTGTACTTTCCATCCTTCTGTTGGTGTTTTCCCATGTTTATCCTTTGAAGGGCTGGATTCGTGGAAAGATATTGTGTGAATTTGGTTTTGTCATGGAATATTTTTGTTTCTTCATCTATGGTAATTGATGAAGTATAGTAACATGGGCTGCCATTTGTGTTCTCTTAGTGTCTGTATAACATCTTTCCAGGATCTTCTGACTTTCATAGACTCTGATGAGAAGTCTGGTGTAATTCTAATAGGCCTGCCTTTATATGTTACTTGACCTTTTTCCCTTACTGATTTTAATATTCTCTTTATTTAGTGCATCTGTTGTTCTGATTATTATGTATCAGGAGGAATTTCTTTTCAGTCTATTTGGTGTTCTGTAGGCTTCTTGTATGTTCATGGGCATCTCTTTCTTTAGGTTTGGGAAGTTTTCTTCTATAATTTTGTTGAAGATATTTGCTGGCCCTTTAAGTTGAAATTCTTCATTTCCATCTACTCTTATTATCAGTAGGTTTGGTCTTCTCTGTGTGTCCTGGGTTTCCTGGATGTTTTGAATTAGGATCTTTTTGCATTTTGCATTTTCTTTGATTGTTGTGTCTATGTTCTCCTTGGAATCTTCTGTACCTGATATTCTCTCTTCCATCTCTTGTATTCTGTTGCTGATGCTCACATCTATTGTTCCTGATTTCTTTCCTAGGGTTTCTATCTTCAGAGTCGTCTCACTTTGGGTTTTCTTTATCGATTCTACTTCCCTTCTTATGTCTTGGATGGCTTTGGTCAATTCCATCACTTGTTTGGTTGTGTTTTCCTGTAATTCTTTAAGGAATTTTTGTGTTTCCTCTTTAAGGTGGAATCTCAGGGTTGTTTTGATTTGCATTTCCCTGATGTTTAAGGATGTTGAAAAAAATTTTGTTACTTCTGATTGTAGCCTATCCTTCCTATAATCCTAGTTGAGACAGAACTTCTCAGAGTCCAGCTTTCTTTTTGATCCTGTGATTCTGGGATCCTTTGATGCTGAGATTCTAGGTGTGTCAGAGTTCTTGGCAATCAAGCTTCCCCGATACCATGAGATTCTGGTGTGACCAAGCTCCTGGGATCCTGAGATCCTGGGGTCCTAAGATCCTGGGCATGTTAGAGTGACTGGAACTGGTACCTCCTCTGGCGACCATGGGGCTGTCTGCTGAGTTCTAAACCAATGTAGACTCAAGCAGAATGGAAGAAATCTGAGCCACTGATCAGGAGGGGTTCCTTTGTCTGTGCTCCTGCTGTCCCTGGGCACCCCAGTTCTGTTGAAACAGATGTTGTGTTCCACTCACCAGTGATCCTAAGATTCTGGGTGTGCTAGGGCACCTTTGGAGTAGAGAGTCCTCTGGAGACACTAGGAGTGCGCACCGAGTTTGGGCTCAAGGTCACAACTTTTCTTGTTTTTTTGTTTCTGTTTTTTTTCCATTTATTTTATTTTTTAAATTAATTTAGTTTTTATATTCCATATTCCATTACCTGCCCCCATCCTCCTCCAACTGCTCCTCCCCACTTCCTTGTCTCCACATGGATGCCCGTACCCCTCCACCCCACCCGACTTCTAAACTCCCTGTCTCTTGAGGGCCAGGTGTATCATCTCTGAATAAACTTAGACCCAGAAGTCCTCTACTCTATGTGTGTTGAGGACCTCACATCAGCTGGTGTAGGCTCTCTGTTTGGTGGTCCGGTGTTTGAGAGGAGTCCAAATTAATTGAGACTCCTGGTCCTCCTAAAGGTTTGCCCTTATCCTCAGCTTCTTTCAACCTTCCCTAATTCAACAACAGGGGTCAGCTGCTTCTGTCCTTTGGTTGGTGCAAATATCTACATCTGACTCTTTCAGCTGCTTATTTGGTTTTTCGGAGGGCAGTCATGATAGGTCCCTTTTTGTGAGTGCTTCATAGCCTCAGTAGTAGTGTCAGGCCTTGGAACATCCCCTTGATCTGGAAACCACTTGCGGCCTGTGACTGGACCTTCTTTTCCTCAGGCTCCACTCCATTTATACTCTTATAATTCTTTTAGACAATAACAATTATGGGTCAGAGATGTGACTGTGGGATGGTACCCCATCCCTCTCTTTATATCCTGTCTGTCTGCTGGGGGTTGGTTCTATAAGTTTCTTCTTCCTACTGTTTGGCATTTCATCCAAGTTCCCTCTGATTCCCGAGAGTCTCTTACCTTACAGGTTTCTGTTGCATTCTGTAGGCTCCCCCCAACATCCTATTTCTTGAGGTTGCATGTTTCCATTCTTTCTTCTTTCTGCTGGCCTTCAGGGCTTCAGTTCTTTTCTCCCTCCCAATACCAGACCAGGTTCCCCCCCCCCCCCCTACAGTCCCCATGCACTTTTCCTCCCAGGTCCCTCCTTCCCTTCCCACTTGTGATTACTTTCTTCTCTCTCCCAATAAGACTGGGGCATCCTCACTTAGGCACTTCAGCTTGTTGACCTTTTTGAATTCTATGGACTGTATCTTGGTAATTCTGTACTTTTTTGTGGCTAATTTCCACTTATTCGTGAGTACATACCATGCAAGTCCTTTTGGAACTGAGTTACCTCACTCAGAATGTAGCAAGTTTTTGATACAAAGTTTTATGTTATTGTCTGTAGCATTCTTGGTGTTTATTAGCTCTGTAGTTGCCCATCTAAAATAGAGACATAAAACTCTACATTACCTCTTCCCTTTCTACAATACTAGACAGTGCCCCAGTAATCCCTATTCTACTCTCTGTATCTGTATAAGCAAATACTACAGCTGACATGATGTATGCAGCTGTAGAATTATCTGTGCTGTTACAAACATCAAAAATTCTAAAAAACAAACAATGAAAAAAATTCTTAGCTTAAGGTTGAATTGTGTTCCACTGTACGTCTTGATATGTGTGATAATTTCTTTTTCTTCCCCTCTATGGATGGACACCAAGGTTGTCTCCATATCTTAACTATCATGTCATGCTGTAGTGACTTGGTAGTGCACAAATCTTGATTAGATATTTTTCTGTAAATTTTGAAATATTTTCTTAGCCCTACAAACTCATTAATTCTGTTTATGCTGATTTATTATCTTTAAACTCTGATGTTTATTTTAGGTCTTTTTTAAAATTTTCTTTTGGAGATTAATTCTGCATGTCTGACTATGCTCAATTATTCTACAATTCTTACATTTTGGAAAGAAATGCTATCTTACCCGACTGTTTCCTAATGAGCAAGTATTGGCCCCTCATTTTGATCTTTGGACTTTATTTTCCTTGGGGCCTGAGATAGTGCTCTGCACTTTTATTCTTCTTAGTCTTGCATTTGTCATGAATTTTCTATAATCCTTTGTAGAGAAATACATACTTTCTCTCTATTGCCTGAAGAAACTTTAATAATTATTTTATCAAGAATGGTCTTGTTCATAAATATATTCAAAACAGGCTTAAATATTAAAACCTAATTTATAAAACCCAAAGTTATTGCTACACATTGTAAAGCAAGAAAGAAGCAATTATTTATATATTCTCATGGAAAAGGCAAAAAGATAATTGTTTCTAAAGATTTAAATTGACCAATCTTTCAAGGCACAAAGACAAGTTATCATAGAATAATCTATTTGTAATAATGCATTTTTATTGGTGTAATCATGATTTTGATGTTTAGAAAACATTTGCAACTTTCTTCTTTGTTATATGTATATAACATATTTTTCATATATGGTTAGGATAAACTTTGTAGTAAACTAAGAATATGGTATAAGTAGGGACGTTTGGGATTCACTGAAATTAGAGTTATGGGCAACTTAGAGGTGCCATGTGGGTACTGGGAATTGAACCTGGGTCTTCTGGAAGAATAAACTGTACTCTTAACCACTTAGCCATCTCTGCAGCTCCCTAGTATGGATTTTTGAAGGATCATGTACTCTATAGTGTTACATACAGAAAAGTTTATGAATTACATCACCAAAGAACTAAAAATATATTTATAGCAGAACTATTTGTACCCTCATGTACATATTTATAAATATACACAGCTATGTCATGTATCATCCTGCTTTCAAAACTTACAACTGGAACAAGCAGATCATATCTTATTGATCTCCCAAAGTACTATGAAAACAATGGTTATTTTCTGGAATATGTTTATCTCAAAATACATCCATTCAAATCCAGTCATGTGCTGTGACATGGTTTTTAATTAGAAAAACCAAAACTTCCTATTTGAAATTGTTTATGGCTTATTTGTTACATGTCTGCTGATCAGCATGGTTTATGTTACATACTATGTAATAAGTATATATCTATACAATAGATGATATATCTATACAATATTTATAAATAATAGTATATATTCCATCCCATCCTCAAGACTTTTCCATTTATTCTTCTCTCATGCAATACATCCTGACAGTTGCATCCCTCTGCTCCTCCTAGTTCCTTCCCTAACTCACTTCCCTGGCCCCTATATCAATTTTTCTCCCTTCCTCTTGAGAAAAAGATAGGCTTCATAGGGATATCAATTGAATATGGCTTAAGAAGATGCAATAAAACTAGGCCCAAATTCATATCAAGGATGGGTGAGGCAAACCAGTAGGAGGAAAAGGTTACCAAGAGCATGCAAAGGAGTCAGAGGTGCCCCACTGCCACTAAGAAGTCCCATAAAATCCCTAAGCTAAACAACAACAATATATATGCATAGTATCTAGCATAGACTCATGTAGGTTCAATAATTGGTGCTTTGGTTTATGACTGCCTGTGAGTCCTGATTAGTTGTTTCTCTGAGCCATGTTCTTCTGATGTCCTGGACCCACCATGCCCTTAATTCCTCCTTTTCTTCTCCAGAGTTCTCCAAGCTCAGCCTAATGCTTGGCTGAGGGTCTTTGCTTCTGCTTACATAATCTGTTAGAAGAGTTTCTCTGATGACAATTGGGCTAGACAACATCTATGATTATGGCAGGATATCATTAGGAATCATTTCATTGACTTTTGTTTGCAATTAGTGTTTAGTTTAACACTAGGTCTATGGATCATCTAACTTCTATTTCCTGGCCAGATGATAGTGTAGGGCATGGGTTCCTCTCGTTGTTTGGGCCTAAAGTTTGACCAGTCATTGGTTGGCCATTCCACAAGCTATTAGCCACTAATGCCTCAGCACATCTTGCAGGTAAGGCAGGCTTAAAATTTTTTAGCTAGGTTGGTGTCCCAGTCCCACCACTAAAAGCCTTGTTTGGTAACAGAAGATGGCAGGTTTACCTTCCATATCTTGCCAGACTAGGAGTCCTCGTTAGGCTAACTCTCATAGGCTCAAAGATTTTTTCACTGCACTAGCTTTCCAATTGCCTTCCAAATGTTCCTAAATTCCAGTCATCTCTCCCAGTACTTTCTCCCTCTGCTTCTCCTTCCACTACTCGATTCCTTCTGTTCTCATTTCCATCCATATCCAGTCAATTCACAAATCAATTGTACATCCCTCAAGAAAAAAAAAAAGACATTTTAAAGTATTGAATAAGGAAAAATGGCTTACTAGCCTTCAATATATAGTGGCCTTTTTCATTGTAAAGCCATGTGAGTTATAAAATATTTCTTTTACTAGTCAAATCTGTCTAACCCAGATGGCTAACCCTGTACCATATATTTCAAATATTATTATGGAAACTAATGAATATATTGTATTACTATTATTGATATAATTTTGTAAGATTGACATTTTAGTTTTTCCATTATTTCTAAATGTAGCATGAAAAATAAAAAGAACAATTTTCAAATAAATAAGACCAATTTTCTAAGAATGAATTATTAAATGTGTATATGTGCATGCATAAAAACACCTAAGACATTTTGTTGAGTCACTGTATTGAAAATAGATGGCTCAATGATGACACTAAATTCTTGTTTCTTTCTCTTTTCTGTTCACTTCTGTGTTCTGCAGTATAAATACATATATTTATATATGACATGAATATGTAACTTAAAATCTTTTTCCATTGAAGTTGTAATCTATGTGTTAGTAACAACTAAGGTTGAATGCACCCTTAGCTATGAAAATCATAGGACAAAGAAATGATATTAATTCTTCTTACCTTATTTTTATTTATTGAAAATATTTTATTTTATAAAGTATATTCTATATGTCCTAGCCCTACTATTCCCAGATCTTCCTTATGGCCTACCGGTTCATCTCTATGCTATTTCTTTCTCTTTTTCTCTGTCAAAATGCAAACAAACAAAATATACACAAAAACCTCATATATAAAAAATATACCCACAAAAACAAAATCAAAAAATAGATTATACATGCAAAAGATCAATAACACAAAAATATACCTAAATAAAGTTACACAAGACAAAGGGTCTTCAAAAATAACAATGAGTTTGTTCTGTATTCACCATTCAATCTGGGCATGTAGTCTAACTTGAGTATAGTAAATATGTCTAATGAGATTTAATGGAGAAGACTAATTTTTCTTTTGCTCGTGGGTACCACTGTCAATAGCTTCTTGGTTAGGAATGGAAACCCATGTCCACTTCCCTGTCTGAGTATTGGGATCCCATCTAACTTGAACTCATGATAGTTCTGTGTGTGCTTCCACAGTCTTTGTGAGTTTTTATGTGCATCAGTCCTCTAATGTCTCAAAAAATTTTTTTCTTGGAGCCATCCATCTTACAATCTTTCTGCCCCCTTTAACACATAACTCCCTGATCCCTGACAAGAGGGATTTAAATATAGCTGGTTCAGGAGCTCATGCTCCAAAATCTTTCACTATTTGCATACTGCTCAGAGGTCTCTCTCTGCATTATTTCCTATCTACTTTAAGAGGAAACTTCTCTGATGATGGCTGTGTGAGGCATTGGTCTATATTTATAACAGAATTTCATCAGAAGTAATTTTTACTATGTTTTTTTTTTTAACAGTATTTGGTTTTCTTCTAGGCTCTTCACTTACCCAGTCTTTGCCCTATGGCATCTGAGAAGTGCCAGATATGAGTTCTATCTCAGGAAGGGGCTGTAATTCTAATGACTGTGCTAAGTTAGCCAATCACTAATGCACAAGCATTTGTCAAAAGCAAGCTACCATCATAGATCACCAGGTTTGTAGGTAGGATGATATTTACTTCCCTCTTCTGCTGGTGAGTCCAGTAAACACTGGTTAATAGGAGTGTAGGTGCTAGATAATGACCAGTGTTCAAGGAGATACGTAAATATATCTTTCACAAACTCAATTTGTACAGATAATCAGTAACCTTAGCGATAACTTGATATGTTTGTGAGTTTTCCTTGTGTCCTCTTCTCCAAACTGTTAGATATAACCGATTACTCAGATTGGGGTAACACTTTTAAACATAAGATGTCTAGTTGAGACATGTATTCCCTCTTGTTTATTGACAAAATTAAGCTTTTTTTTCATATATGTATGTGCTTTAGAAAGCTTGTCAGAATCAGATTACCATATGGGTCCTCGAATGGTCTTTAGTTTAGTTTTTCTTCTCCACATATAACCAAGAGTGATATAGCTGAATATTAAGTTACCTCTATATGGACCTCAGGTTTTGGGCCAAAGAGGTAGTAGAAACAGTGTAAGGTATGCCAGCAAGTGAAGGCTTATGTGGCCGAGAGTAAACAGCACAAAAGACTTAGGGAAGAACAGCCTGGAGTATATTGGTAGGTCGATTTTACGAAAGTTAAGCTAGGAAAATATGGTTACAAATACTTTCTAGTGTTTGTGGATACTTTCTCTGGATGGGATGAGGCTTTCCCCACCAAAGAGAAACAGTTACTCTGATATCCAAGAAGATATTGGAGGAAATTTTCCAGAGGTTCAGAGTGCCCAAGTTAATTAGATCAGCCAATGGTCCTGGTTTTGTCTCTAATGTAAGTCAGAGATTGGCAGAGATATTGGGGACTAATTGGAAGCTCCATTACGCATACCATCCCCAGAGATCAGAGTAGGTAGAGAGAATTAACAGAACCCTAAAAGAGACCTTATAAATTGTCCTTGGAGACTGGCACTGACTGAGTGGTGCTCCTTCCCCTGGCCCTGTTCTGAGCCTGGAACATCCTCTACCATTTTCATCTGAGCCAATAGATTTTGAGTTCCTGTATGGGACCTCCACTCCCTTGACCCCAGCTCTTGACACCCCACCTCAGAGTGACTTTTCAGGCTAACAAGGATCTTATAGCTCGATTGCAAACTTTCTAGATCAGCCACCATAAAAAAAAAAAAAAAAAAAAAAAGGAACAGTGCAGCTGATGGTTCTACACCAACAATATGAGACCCTGAGGACAGGATCTGAAGAATATGAGTTAGTTATCCAAGACCCCTAAGTATAGCTCTAGTATTGGAGCTAGTAGGGAAAAAAAAGGTGGAAATGAGAGACTCTTTTTCCAGTTCCACACCTTCCTATAGCTTCCCCCTCCAGCCTGGGATCAAGGCTAAGCCAAGTTCCATTCTCCACCCACAGGATCATTATTGAGAAAAAAAAATTCTCAGGAAGGACTGATAGTCACCTAACCCTCTGCTGGCTAGCCAATATATTTAAAGGTCAATATGCTTAGCCAATAAGTTTGAACAGTAACCGTGATGATGTGACCTGTTCCCCTAAAAAGTATAAAAGTCACTTGCCTCAAGGTACTGATTAAGGGTTTACCCCTGACTTGCCAGAAAATAAATACCATGCTTTTGAAAAAAAAAAAAAAAAAGTAATGCTATTTCCAAATTCCCGAGGAACCATGACTCAGACTTCCATGGTGATTGCATAAGTTGACACTCCAGTCAATAATGAATGAATGTTCCTGTTAGCCTGTATCCTACTCAGCACATACTGTCATTTTCTATTCTTTTGAGATTTGGGCATATCCTATCTCTGACTCATTCTGTCAAATCTTCTTCTGATTCCTTACTTTGTCTTCCCTTCAATTAGATTCCATTGTTTAAAATTAAAAGTAAACATTAAAGGCATGTCTGTAAAGATCACATAGACTTGGGTCTTTGGATACGATCCCTTGCCAGAGTAGACATGTTACTGGATTAAAATTCTTCTACATTGCTTAGTTTTGTTTTATCATGGATTTTTGTTGTTGTTGTTGTTGTTGTTGTTGACAAATTTGACTTGTATTTTGACTGAATATAGTAGTCTGGGTTAGCACCTGTGATGTCTCAGACTTTCTAAAACATCTACCCAGGTCCTTTTGGTTTTCAGAGTGTCCAAATGAGAAGACAAATTTTAGGCTTATGGGCTTCTCTTTGCATGTTACTTGATTTTTTCCCTTACAAATTATAAGATCCTTTCTTAGTTTTGTAGGGTTTTTTTTTTTTTTTTCTGTGTAAAATTTCTTGTCTGGTCCTGTATATTTTTGTCATTCTAAAAGTTTGATTTTAAATAAAATATATTTTTGTTCCCTCCACATGGATTTTGTTTCTTTCCATTATTTCTCTTAGTTGTAGAATTTTTCTTTTTGTGGTGTCTCATATTTCCTGGCTGTTTTGTACCTAGACGGCTATTTGTTTGTATTTGTCTGTTTATTTTTTCTTTCCTTTTTAGGTTTAGCATTTTATTTTACTGAAATATCTATTTATTTTACTTTCTTTCAATACTGAGATTTACTCTTCTATTTCTTTAATCTGTTGGTATAGCTTGAATTTTTTGGTTGAATTCCTAATTTTTTCTAGTTTTATTTCAATTTTATTTTATCTAGTGATTTTATTTCTTTTCAATTCTACTATCATGTATTATATTATTTTATTATTTAATTCAACTGTTTCTATGTGTTTCTGTCTTCAATACGAGGTGTATTCATATCCACCTTTAATGTCTTTGAACTTATTTGTAATTATTGTAGTTCAGTCCTTGTCTTGTGATTCATCTACATTGTATTTCTTAAGGTCAAGGGTAAAATGGCTATTGGATTCTGGTAGAGGCATATTATCTTGACTGTTCATTTTTGTGGTTTTGTTCTGTGGTATAGAAATTTGGAATTTTTATGAGTGCATTAATTCTAGGCATTAAGATCAGGGTTTGTCCTTGTTGGGTGGATTTGTTATTTATGATTGCCCTCTCTGTATCTGAGGAAGCATGATGAGTGAGCAGCCACTAGTAGGGAGTACTTCAACAGGTACTTGGTCACAGAGAGAAGTAGAAATGGGCTAGGAGGAAACTTTGATAGGGGTTGTATAGTAAAGCACTAAATAGCATGTTTATCCACCAAGCACCAAAGTTCTCAGGGAGTAGAGGTATTGTGGAAAGAGAGTTCAAGTAGGCTGTAGCAAGACAAAGAGGAAGTCAGGAGAGATAAAGATGGAATGGTTAAGGAAACTCTGGGTCTTTACCAAAATGATGGGATAAAGGAAGGTATGAGAGGAGGGGCTTCTGCAAGCAGGCTGCTAGAAAACTGAGCATGAGAGTGGAAAGATCAAAATGGAAAGGAGGAAGCATATTGAAAATCATGTAGCTGAGTCCAAGTCTGGAATTAATAATCACTGGTAGAAAATATTTCTGAGTATTTGCCTCTGACAGTAGGAATGGAGTTGGGCCAGAAGTGAAGGCTGAGAAGTTTAGGACAGAAGAACTAATCCAGGACTATATTATGATACAGAGTCCCTGCCAATTCTCCTTGCTTTATAAAAGGTACTCTGAGGCTGAATTATAGGGCAGATTTAATTCCTTCTGTCACTTGTGTCAGGTGGACCATCCAGCCTTTTACACTTCTTATTGATCCTGAGAACCATAAGCTCGGTGACTGAGGTGTGAACCATAAACTAGAATCATGATTATGGAATGCCAAGGCCATATCATTTCAAGAGTTTTCTTCATAGCTATTCCCTCAGTGGTTTTTTGTTTGTTTGTTTGTTTGTTTGTTTTTTAATGTATTTCTTATCCCTTTATAAAATATCACATTAATTCCTGGCAGCCTGATGTAATCAAGTAGTTGGTGTTTGTCTCAGTTATACTAAAGTTCAGATTCACACATAGAGTTTGGTACAGTGTAGATTTTATACCCCAAATTCACTAGAATCTTTGTTTTCTATCATGTTACTAAGTTCAGATTCACACATAGAGTTTGGTACAGTGTAGATTTTATACCCCAAATTCACTAGAATCTTTGTTTTCTATCATGTTACTAAGAACACTTTTAATCTCACCAAAACCTAACCTGAATTATCTGTACTGACCTCTTTTTTACATTGCAGCTTCAGTGATCTGCCTCTAAAGTAGCTACCAAGTTTACACAACACAATGCATTAGGTACTCCTGATTTTATGACCAAGCTCTCAGACAACTCAGAAATTTACATAAATTTAAAAGACTTCTACATGTTCGTTTTTTTTATTTCCTTTATGAAATTATAATATGCTGTAACATTTGTCCCTTACATTTCTTCCCAAAACCTACTTTGAGTTGGAGGCCAGAGCCTGTTCTATAGAGTGAGTTCCAGGACAGCCAAAGCTACCCAAAGAAACCCTACAATAAAAAGACAGTAACAGTAATAATAAGTAATTTTTTTCCCTCTTTATTAGATATTTTCTTCATTTACATTTTATATGTTATCCGGAAATTTTCCCTTACCCTCCCGCGTCCCCGCCCTGCTCCCCTACCCACCCCCTCCCACGTAATGGCCCTGGCATTCCCCTGTTCTGGGGCATATAGAGTCTGTATGACCAAGGGGCCTCTCCTCCCAATGATGGCCAACTAGGCCATCTTCTTCCATATATGCAGCTAGAGACATGAGCGCAGGGGGAACTAGTTAGTTCATGTAGTAATTTTTTAAATTTCCTAAGAACAATCCTGGTCATATTCCAACCTGACTCAGTGTGTTGTGATCACAACCCACTACTACTTGACAGTTGGGAGCATGAATTAGATTAATCTTCAGGATCTCCAGTGCCAGTGGTTAGTCAGAAGTCTGCTGAGTAAAAACTGCAGGCAGTAAAGCCTACTCTAAAGCAAGGCCATGCAGGAAATTTCTATACAGTTAACACATGTGAGAAGATAATGACCTTGGATTTGAGTGAGGTATTTATATGCTACACAGGTTTTAGATTTGGACTATGCTAAGAGAATTTTCATATTTACCCTCTTAACATTTGAACAAATGATAGTACCTCTTCGTGTTTCTGGAAAGTTTATCTCTACATTTCATGGTCTTATGTCCTATTTCAAATATTAATATTCCTTTTTTTTTTTTTTTTTTGGTTTTTTTTTTTTTTTTTTTTTTTTTTTTTTTTTTTTTTTTTTTTTTTTTTTTTTTTTTTTTTTTTTTTTTTTTTTTTTTTTTTTTTTTTTTTTTTTTTTTTTTTTTTTTTTTTTTTTTTTTTTTTTTTTTTTTTTTTTTTGGTTTTTTGAGACAGGGTTTCTCTGTATAGCTCTGGCTCTCCTAGAACTAACTTTGTAGACCAGACTGGCCTCGAACTCAGAAATCTGCCTGCCTCTGCCTCCCAAGTCCTGGGATTAAAGGCATGTGGCACCATGCCCAGCTTTAATATTCATTTTTTATCTCTGTTCTTTTTGCACTTTAGCTTTTAATTTCTGTATTTACTGACATAAAAAATGCATAGTTTTTTTTTTTTGCCTGTTAGTTGCTACTGAAATATCACCTACTATAGCTATATTAAGTGTTACATAGTAACTACTTCATAAATATTTGTGGTTTGATTAAGCCAGTGAACAAATTTAAATCAGAATAATTTTATGTAGAGTTTTCAAAAGCCATGCTAATTCAAGAAACTATTTCTCTTTTGATGGCAACTTAAGAGATTGAAAAAAATAAGATGATAGAAACGTTTCCTTGATAAAAATACAAAGAAAATGATAACACTGATTATTACTTGATACAAATTTTAAACATGTTTTAAATTACTATTTAAACTCCTCGGCATAATAAAAGGGCCATCATATTGATCTCTATTTTTCTCTTTTTTTTTTTTGAAAGAGAATACTTTTTTCTCAGTAACTCTTTCAGTTAACAATGCTAATAATTTAACTATTGCTAATAATTGCTAGCAGGAAACCAAAGCACTGAAACACAAAAACCACCAGCAAATTTCCAATGCTGGGAGTTGATAGAGCTGTATGAAAAACAGGTGACTCAAAGATGAGCCCTGTCATACAGGGCCTAGATTACATATACAGTTTACTTCTGAATTAGAGGTCCAACAGGACTAAAAAGACAGATTTCTTTGATGAAAGATGATAAATACTTATATCCATGGAAATAAGGATGACCTTTATAATGTACTTAGGAATTATAATGGTCTAGCAAACACATAGTAATAGATTCTCTTCTAATATTCACAAGATTACTTCTCAGAAATTTAGCTAGGTCTCTAGTATCTGGCATAGTTTACCATTATTGTGTGGGCCTTAAATATGATTTGATGGCTGTTGGTTACCACCAACATGTGAATTGCCACTTATTGAACATTTATGAATATCTTGACATGGTGGTCATTGATATGGATAACAGATGGCAGAGCTAGGTAGGACTGTTCATTGCTTTCCCTTTCTTGTGTACTTGCACAGCATTTTCTGGGATATTGGAGGCTAAAATGAAGGTGATAAGATTAGATCCAGCTTGAAATCTCAGAGTCTTGTGCCCTAAGTGTGCATTGTCTTCAGCAATAGGAGCATACCATCAATCTCTCAGAAGCAATGAAAAGCAGAAATACATTTTATATTGTTTGGGGGATCTCTTGGACTATTCTCATCAATGATTCCTAAAGATATTTCCTCTGCCTAGTACTAGTAGTTTTGTTAACCTATGAGATTCTTTTGGGGATCGTTGTCAGCCCTAATGGCATAACTTCCTATAAGACTTTATGTATTTTTATATATTATATAATACATTATATTAAGTATATAAAATTTGTTAATATGATATGTTTTAAGTAGTATATAGTACTTACATAATTAGATTCATAAGTATTATATGTATATGCATCTATCAGGAGGTTAAGACAGACATAGAAGGAAGGAAGTAACAACTAAAGATTCTTTGATAAAATCTCAAGGAATCTTATTTTAACTCCATTTTGAAAGAGTTTTTGAAAAAAATTGAAAACTATATCTGTTCAAAGCAGGTCTTCTTATGCTTCATGATTTAGTCTACAAATACTCAGTTATTTTTATAGATCTCTAGTCATAAATTTAAATAAAATATTTAATATTCAATTTAATATAGAGATGTTTAAAACATCATTGTTTGTTTTCAGGGTTGCATAAATCTCTTTGTAAGAATGAACAGTGAGTTCTTAGAAATAAAAATAAAGGATAAGACTGTAACATATATTAGCCAAGAATTTTTGCTTATTTAATTATTATTCTTAGCTATTGTGACAGTGGCCTTAATTAAGCCATGTCAAGCCCTTTCACCTCTTAAGTTAGTGACTGAATGTGTTGGAGTTAATGTGGAAATACTCAGATATTAGAAAAACAAAACAAAATAAAAATGGTTAAAGCACAAGTAAATAGCAGGTGTTAACATTCTGTCCTGGCTATACTGACAGCATAGAAACCACTGAAACACCTGAGTGTCGTTGAATCCCTAAAAACCTGGTATTATCCCTAGCTTGCTATCCACTAACCTCAAACACTAACTCTGTTCAGTTTCTCTGAGTTTGTATCATCTGATGAATGTTGTGTGTCTGGACAAATCATAAACTGTAGTAGCAAAATGATGGATTCTGTTCATACACATTTAATTTTATCTTTATTTGTAAAATGAATTGATCATTAGATATGGTTCTTTAAGATATATTTCTATTTCACTACCAGAACTCTGTGCCCAGTCTTAATGAGCATATCAAACCATACTTCTCCAGGCTAGAAGAATAGCTACTCCATTGTATTTGTATGTTATCGTCTTTCAGTTTCCCCTCCAGAAACACTCTATTCCCATCCTGTCTACCCCTGCTTACATGAGGGTGCTCCCCCACTCACCAACCGACTCCAGCCTCCCTGCCCTGGCTTTCCCCTACACTGGGCCATCAAGCCTTCACAGGACCAAGGGCATCTCTTCCCATTGATGACTGACAAGGCCATCCTCTGCTCCATATATGTGTACTCTTTGGTTGGTCGTTTTGTCCCTGGGAGAATGAGGGTGTCTGGTTTGTTGATATTGATGTTCTTCCTATGGAGTTGCAAACCCCGTCAGCTCCTTCAGTTCTTTCTCTAACTCCTCCATTGAGGACTCCCTTTTGGGGAACCGGTGCTCAGTCCAATGATTAGCTGCAATCACTTGTCTCTGTATTTGTCAGGCTCTGGCAGAGTCTCCTAGAAGACAGCTATATCAGGCTCCTGTCAGCAAGCACTTCTTGATACCTTCTTTGATAAAATCTCAAGGAATCTTAATTTAACTCCATTTTCCATAGTGTCTGGGTTTGAAGTCTGCAAATGGGATGGATCCCCAGGTAGGGCAGTCTCTGGATGGCCTTTCCTTCAATCTCTGCTCCACATTTTGTCTCTGTATTTGTTCCCATGAGTATTTTGTTCCCCCTTCTAAGAAGGACTAAGGCATCCATACTTTTGTCTTCCTTCTTCTTGAGCTTCATGTGTTCTGTGAATTGTATCTTGGGTATTCCAAAAATTCTGAGTCAAAAATTTTGAAGGTTGGTTGGTGACTCCATCCCTCCAGAAACATTATTAAGAATGAGCGGAACTCTATAGCTCTTATAAATTTCTTGCATGAAAACTGGTAATGAATTCAATGAATAAATGAATACCTTCTAGAATGCATGGTATCTTTTGTAGTAAAGTAACTGTGAATAAAGCCCATGAAATTATAAATTTAAAACATTATGTTGTGTGTGTATGTGTTTGTGTGTGTGTGTGTGTGTGTGTGTGTGTGTGTGTGTGTGTGTATACATGCATGCATCTGTGTGTTTTGTAGCTTCAGTTGTCCGGTTTTTGCTTGTGAATCATGTAGATATTGTACTGGTTGGTTTTGTGTCAACTTGACACAAGCTGGAGTTATCCCAGAGAAACGAGCTTCAGTTGAGGAAATGCCTCCATGAGATCCAGCGTGTAAGGCATTTTCTCAATTAGTGATCAAGCAGGGAGGGCCCCTTGTGGGTGGGACCATCTCTGGGCTGGTAGTCTGTGTTCTATAAGAGAGCAAGCTGAGCAAGCCAGGGGAAGTAAGCCAGTAATGAACATCTCTCCATAGCCTCTGCATCAGCTCCTGCTTTCTGACCTGTTTGAGTTCCAGTCCTGACTTCCTTTGGTGATGAACAGCAACATGGAAGTGTAAGCTGAATACCCCCCCCCCCACACACACACACACAACTTGCTTCTTGGTCATGATGTTTGTGCAGAAATAGAAACCCTGACTAAGACAGATATCAATATCCTGCCACAATGTTCAAAGATTGAAAATACTTGTGTGATATAATCAATATCATCCATAGTCCAAATACAAGTAAAACTATTTAAAATATTTTTAAAAAATCCCAAGAAACTTAAAAAAGCCTCCAGATATTTTCAATGCTTCAGCCAATGAAATTCAGTAACAAGGAGATTAACCATCATTTCATTGACAGCTGTGTGTCTTTAAAACTGAGTTTGCCTAAAAGCTAGGTTATCAGCTAGGTTATAATGTCTCCATAACTATAAACATAAAGTTTAAAAACATATAAATATTGGAAAAGATAATGTAATAATATTTTAAGCATTCATAATGTCATTCTCTTTCACTTCCCATAAGTGAAATAGACCTTCAAAAATTGGGTATTTCATAATTTAATATAATTTTTTACTAGTATACATATTTGCTTTTCAACTCCACACAGAGACTCAAATTAGATAAAATTTTAACAAAATCACATTTTAAGTAGAAGGACAAATAATTGAAAAGCATAGAAATAAATCTTACATTCTATTTTAATATTGTCTTTGGCTGATAAGCATCATTTCACAGCAGTTTACTAGTTGCAATGAAAAACAAATATGTGGCATGATACATGCATATAGTATTTTTCTAAATTTAGTTTTATTAAATAGGAGTCAAAGTTCAATTTTACTATAATGAATTTATCTTTTAAACTATTCATATCCTAATTTTACTTTCATGATAATTTTAACATGCAGATCCTGTGGTTTAACCAATATATATTTTGAACATTGAAAGTTTCTTCTAAAGTGACTGACAATAAAAGGTAAATGATAACATGCTTAGACAAAATTCCAAGCTCCAGATTCAGATAACAAGAGCCAAGTGTTTCAGTGTGATGTGAATATGACTCCTGGGAAATCACCATGTGGAGTAGCTTGAGAGATAGAGCAGAAAATACCAGTCGATGGCTGTGAAAAATGTGTCAAGAAAACATTTTAATGGAATTCTTTCCACTTTATTTACCAGCGAACAGGATAACCAATAAGTACATGTATCTCTATTGCTGAGTGTTACAGCATTGCCAATTTCTCTACCCCATGACTGATAGAAGCCTTGCTGTTCACCATCTGTTATTAAAGAGTCACATTCCTCGAGCATAGTTTCTTTATATCATTTTCAATATTGTAGGCATTATACATTTCATATTACCTCTATGAAAGACATGTAGGCTTTGAATATAACATCTGGTTTCACTGTTTTCTTGCTCTTCATCATGTTTCTGACATCTTCACTGTTTATTGGAATGTTTCAAGCTTATATATGAAGCTTTTGGAGACTGACTCAACTACTTAAAAAAAAATAACTAAAATGTGACGTGAACAGGTTCAAATGCATATGCATGCCCCATAAAAGTCTCAACTTTAATGAGTAAGCCTGCTTACAGGAGCTCTGAATTTGAAAATTATAAAAGGAACATTGGCCCTTTATTGAATACAGCCATTTTTTGATAGTTTCTGTTGAACCAATTAACTTACACTTATAAATAGGCATAGCAGAAAAGAGAATCTTAAGATCTATTTTGAGATGACTCATACATTACTTCAAAGAAGAGCAGAAGATTCTTTGAAAGAAGCCGATATGTAGTTATAAAGGGACTTCAGAGTTTCCAAATTAATTGAACTCAAGCAAATTAGGGAAGGATAGGTTGTATGTAGAGTCAGAGATTAAAAATAATTAGATAATGGCTAACCCTGTTGACTCAGTGGAGATCTATGAACATTTTTAAATAGAAGCAAAGATATGGGAATATTTTAGTTAAATGAAAAATAGAATAAACATCAATCAACACAGTATAAAAATTCAATAAATTCAATTGTGATGAAATGCAACCCTGCATTTTGATGAAATTAAGAAAACAATTTCAGTAGATATATAATTTTCCAATTAAAAATATTTTAATTCTAAAATGTGGCAGTTTTTCTGTACTCAAGGAATATATAGTAGGTAATATTCTGAAGTGCATAAAAGTGAATTTCACTAGTCAAACTACAGAAAATTGTAATTTTTGCTTGAAGAAAAGTAATTATTTTACAATTAATTTGTACTAGCCCTGAAACAATGGTCATGGATAAAGGAGGCATAATATGACCTGCTGAGGTGTGTATACCTCTTGCCTTCTATTTAAACGTAAATCTCATACCAAGACGCTGAAGGAAAACTATGGGACAGGGAATTTCTGGATCTGGATCTCTCTGTTTGTCTTGTCATGTGTCCCATATTGAAGAAATATCCTTTCTATTTTTATAAACTGAACAAAATAATAACTTTGTAATCCAGTAATTTAGGTATTTTGCATGGTGTTAGCTCCTTTACTTGCTAGATTATTTCTGTAAATACTCTTCTCTACAGTTAATTTGCAGTTATATTTGAAGTTTTGATTTCACTAATTTTCCTCGTATAAAACTAATGTAACTCTGCGTTTTGATTGGTAGTAGTTTTCAATAAGAATCTCCAACTGTTGCAAAGAGAATTTCCCCTGATGTGAGCAAGGACTACAATTATCAGTAAGAATGAAGACAGCTACTTAGAATGTAGTTAGTGATTATGCTCGTTAGATGAAATGGTAGTTAGAGGATCTCCTCCAAGATCCATAATTTCACTAGCCTTAGGGAGTATGCCAGGTATGATTTCTCTCAAATGGAGTAGGTTTTAATTCCAATCAGAAAGTCATTGATTATGTCAAGATATGTATGTCACTGCTACACCCTGGGTGGGGGGTGGGGGGTATTGTGCCATGCTTGTCCTTTGCTATTCAAAGGCACCATGGCTAGCAGGATGCTTTGTTAGTTTTTTCCTTTGGAAGCTTGCATGGAGCTTCTGTTACCACGAAAACCAGTTCAGGAGATTTTTTTTTCTCCAACTTTTATTAGATATTTTCTTCATTTACATTTCAAGTGTTATCCAGAAAGTTCCCTATACCCTCCCCCCTCCTGGCCCTGCTCCCCTACCCACCCGCTCCCACATCTTGGCCCTGGAGTTCCCCTGTACTGGGGCATATAAAGTCTGAACGACCAAGGGGCCTCTCTTCCCAATGATGGCCAACTAGGCCATCTACTTCCATATATGCAGCTAGAGACATGAGCTTAGGGGGTACTAGTTAGTTCATTTTATTCTTCCACCTATAGGGTTGAAGACCCCTTCAGCTCCTTGGGTACTTTCTCTAGCTCCTTCCTTGGGAGTCCTGTGTTCCAACTAATAGCTGACTGTGAGCATCCACTTCCGTGTTTGCCAGGCACTGGTATAGCCTCCCGCGAGACAGCTATATCAGGGCCCTTTCAGCACTATCTTGCTGGCATATGCAATCATTGCCAAATCAGTGGCCCCTGGGCCCAACATTGGAAATGTATAGTGTCTTTACCAATAGAAACTTACTCTCCATTGCTGGAAGAAAACAAAGAGAAGCTTCAATGACCTATTAAGTTTGGGGAGAGTCTTTTGGATAACTGTGACCAGCAAATAGAAAAGATCTTCTCATACTTGATGTTTAGGCATTTGTTATGTGGTGTTTGGCTCTTGGACAGAGTAGAGGCAGTTGTGAAGCCCAGTCCCAGTAGATAATCTACAATACAATACATTTAAGGAACAGATAATATTGCAGAAAAAGAGGTTGAGGGATTGTAAGAGCCAGAGGATCACAGTTTTCTTTAAAATTGCATCTCTTATGAATTTCGGAAGCTGAATGCATAAAATCTCACCAACATGACTACCCAAATATGAACCAACGAAGCATAACAACAGTAATGCTAACATGGAGGAAACACAGCAGTGGAGACTTCAACCCTACACGAATAATGAAAGACACTAAAGAATGCTGAGAAAGGGAGGAACAGTCTTCCCCGGGGAGGAGGACACCCATTGGGTTTTTACTACCAAACAAACACCCTTGAAAACATAAATTCAAGTCAAAGTATATACATTAAACAGCTTGTTCTTATAATTTTAGGAATGTATGTATGTATGTATGTATGTATGTATGTATGCATGTATGTATGTATGTATATACTTACATAATTATAGTAATTAATGAGAAAGATGAATTTCCAAAAGAACAAGGAGAGATTAATGGTTTGGAGTCAGATAAAAAAAAGTGGAGAATGGTGTAATTATATTATAATCTCAAAAATACAAGAAACTTTATGTAAAGTATTTTTTGAAATATACATTATATTTATTTATAAACTATACTTTATACACACATATACAAACAAAAGCATAAAAATTCCCTTCAAGTAATCCAAGTTTGTTTCCTAATTATTGAATCAATATATTTAAAAGTTGTCAGTAATTTCTATGGAAATAAATGTCAAAAACAAACAATAAAATCATGTATAAGGTTATACACCATTGTACCTTAAAATTGTGCCTTTTTTCAGATATAGCATATTTAAAAATGTAAGTAATTTCTCTTATTTCATGTAATTCATAATCCTTAGTTTCCTTGATGTTGTGGCTTAGGAGTCACCCTGCAAACTAGACGAACACTGATCCCAGTCAGACAGGGATGCTTTTTTGAATGCACAAACTAATACTGATTGATCAGTACCATAGCTTGGAATTTGGGACTGAGACATGCAAGGCATTCAATATTTCTCAGAGAAACACACATACACAAACACACGACAGTGAGCTCATATTCAGGTGCACTGCTTGGTGGACAGCTCTAAGTCAAGAACTTGATGGGACGTATGTAAAATTTATGGATTTTCTTTTTTTTTTCATTAATCATTTCATTCCATTACATTTCAAATGATATCTACCTTCCCAGTTTACCCCTCCACAAATCCCCCATCACAACACCCCTTTCCTTCTCCTCTTTGCCTCTATGAGGGTGCTGCTCTAACCACTCTGCTACACCTGCCTTACCCCTCTAATATGTCCCTATGCTGGGGCATTAAACCTCTATAGGACCAAGGGCCTCCCTTCAAATTCATAAGGAATAACAAATTCAGAACAACAACAATTATTCTCAACAATAAAAGAACTTCTGGGGGAATCACCATCCCTGACCTCAAGATGTAGTATAGAGCAACTATGATAAATACTGCATAGTATTTGTATAGAAAGAGACAGGTAGATCAGCAGAATAGAATTGAAGAACCAGAAATACACCCACACACTTATGGTCACTTGATCTTTGACAAAGAGGCTAAAGCAATCCAGAGGAAAAAGAGATAGCATAGTTAACAATTGGTGCTGGCTGCAGGACATTGCTGAAAGGACCCTTATATAGCTTTCTTCTGTGAGGCTTTGACAGTCCCTGAAAATACAGAAGTGGATGCTAACAATCATCTATAGGGCAGAACATAGGGTCCCCAATGTAGGAGCCAGAGAGAGAGAACCCAAGAGCTGTAGGGGTCTGCAACCCTATAGATGGAACAACAATATGAACTAATTAGAACCCCTAGAGCTCACGTCTCTAGCAGCATATGTATTAGAAGTTGGCCTTGTTGGCCATTACTGGGGAAGAAAGGCCCTAGGTCTAGTGATGTTTGTAAACCCCAGTACAGAGAAATGCCAGGGCCAAGTAGTGGGAGTGGGTGGGTAGGGGAGCAGGGTGTGAGGGTAAGGTATAGGGGACTTTTGGGATAGCACTTGTAATGTAAATGAAAAAATTATCTAATTAAAAAAAAACAATTGGTGCTGGCTTAAGTGGATGTCAGCATGTAAAAGAATGCAAATTGATCTATTCTTATCTCCTTGTACAAATCTTGAGTCCAAGTGGATCAAGAACCTCCATATAAAAACAAAAGAAATGCTAAATCTAATAGAAGGGAATTTCTTAAGATTAACACACCTCAGGACATACAAAACAGAACAGAACAGAACAGAACAGAACAGAACAGAACAGAACAGAACAGAACAGAACAGAACAGAACAGAACAACTGGCAGGCATTTTATAGCAGCAATATGAAATAGCTCGAAAGCATGTAGCAAAATGGTTACAGCTATTCTGGAGAGGAAGTTCAGAACATAATACTTGAAGAAACTTTTCTAAAAGTAAGAACTATTATTTCATAAGTCTATAAAAGGGAAATACCTTGACCTAAATTTGTTAACAGCGTTTTGTTTCCATTATGCTATAGATTCTATTCTAGTTAACTATACAGTGTTTCAATTAAATTATTGGAGTGAATTTTAACTAAGGATTTCCCTAAAGACCACTTTTAACACTAATCTAATTCAGAATTTCCCATGCATCTCATTAAGTATTATGCCCAACAGGAGCATGTGCTGTTGGCACATCAAAATCAGCACTGCAATTTCAATGCCATTTGAGAACAATTTGTTGAATTAATTTACAAGTATGATTTAGTCCTGTTAAGGGGTTCATTCAACACCTGTTGGGTCATCTTTGCTACAAAATTTTATTTCAAGAAATAAAAATCTTTCCTACTGGTAGTATTTGCTTTATTCCCTGGGTTTTCATTTAGGTAAACATAAGGTAAAATGTTCATAAAATAGACCATATCTGAGAGTTGTTCTGCTTTATACTGTGCAAAATATGAATGCATGAAACACCAATACTTTTATGACTTAGCTTTCCTCATGTTACCAGTTTGAGACAAAAATCACATGAGTATGAAGACAGTGGATGGACTTTACTCTTCAGCAAGATTAAGTGTGTCCATGAATTCTTGACACTTCCCTGTTTGGTTTAAATGAACTCTGCCACTTGGGAAAAGTAATGTATGTTTTGGTACGGTTTCTACATGCCCATTTGCTGTCTCTTGGCCCTCCTCTCTGTAATGCCTCCTGTGTTTCCATTTTTTTTAAATGGGTCATGTTTTCAAATCTAGGAGGTTATAATCTATGGTGCCTCCACTATTTTTCTATGTAAGCATACAGTGACCACTGGAGAGTCAGTATGGAAAAACTACAGGTATGGCCAGTTCACAAACATGGGGAAACATTTTCTCTTCTTTTTTGTATTTATCGTCTCTGTGTATACAGAATTAAATTCTGTGTCAGACATAAAGCACCTAAGGAACATTTAATTCTCTCTTACTTAGTGCTACCTTGTACACTTACTAGGGTCTTGTCTCAGATGCTGGTAAACGTATGCCTAATACATGCCTAACACATGTACTGACTGGTACAGTTTTAAAGTTATCATTGCATGAAAAAAAAAAAGGATTTGCTCCCTTTAAGTGCTGAGAAGCAATACAGTTTATTTATATTAATACAATCTGCAAGCTTTCTTTTCTTCTGTTGTGCTTATAGCTACCAATGGTCATTTGTTTCTGCTGGCAGCACTATTGGACAAAACACACTAACTTAGAAAAACATTACTTTTTAAATACCTAGATAAGTCAAAGCTTGTCTTTTGTATTAAATATATCATATTTTTCGCCATTTTGGTACGTTGAATGAAGGTGCTTACTTCATTAGAGCCTAAAAATGTTATTAAAAGAAAAAAAAACAAAAACTACTCGAGATTCTCATTATTCCCTTCTCTTTGTTAGATAAGATGATCTTATTCTGCACTAGTAGAATATAATTAGACCTAAGTTATTCAAAACATAAGTGACTTTTTAAAATATCTAGTATCAGTTTGAGGCAATAGAAAGTCTCCTATTTGAAGACACAGAGAGATTTCAATTAGGCTACATCTCATCAGTAGGCTCTACAGTCACAGGAGCAATTGTAGAAAGCACTCCTAATTGCCTATTTCTTCATAACATGCCCACCAGAAATCACACACATCATCTCTCACACTTTAAGAAGAGAAATTCTCATTATAAATTCAAATAACAAATCCAAGGTTTTACTCCATAGTAGAGCTTGCTAACATTTTTTAGGAAGCAGAGGCAATTCCTGAGTTACAGAGACAAAGTTAGAAGAGATTGAAGGAAAGACCATCCAGAGACTGCCCCACTAGGGGGTACATCCCATAAACAACCACCAAACCCAGACACTATGGCAGATGCCAACAAGAGCTTGCTGACAGGAGCCTGATATAGCTGTCTCCTAAGAGGCTCTGCCAGTGCCTGGCAAATACAGAAGTGGATGCTCACAGCCATCCATTTCACAGAGCACAGGGTCCCCAATGAATGAACTAGAGAAAGTACCTAAGGAACTGAAGGGGTTTTCAGATCCATAGGAGGAACATCAATATGAACTAACCAGTACCCCCAGAGCTCCTTGGGACTAAACCACCAATCAAAGGAAACACATGTTGGGATTTGTGGCTTTAGCTGCATATGTAGCAGAGGATGGCCTATTCGGTCATCAATCAAGGAGAAGCCCTAGGTCCTGTGAAGGTTCTATGCCCCAGTATAGGGGAATGCCAGGGCCAGGAATGGCAGTGGGTGGGTTGGAGAGCAGGGGGAGGTGGGAAGGAGATAGAGGATTTTTGGAGGGGAAACTAGGAAAGGGGATAATATTTGAATTGTAAATAAAGAAAATATCTAATAATAATAATAATAATAATAATAATAATAATAAGAAGAAGAAGAAGAAGAAGAAGAAGAAGAAGAAGAGGCAAGATCATGAGTTTGAAACCCCTGAGGTCAATTACAAAGTTCTTCCTCTAAACTGGACATGTCTTTTCTTATTCTGCTAAACAGATTAAAACACTAAATGTGGTGTGTGAGTAAAACATATGTGTCCTGTGAGTAATGGGTTAGAAATTATATATATATATATATATATATATATATATATATATTCATATCAATATATATATTCATATCAATATATATATATAAATATATATATTCATATATATATATGTATATATTCACATATCTATATAAACTTCTTGCCATTGTCAATCCCTCTATATCTTTTGTCACCACAGATGCATAACAGATGTTTAAAAAGAACTGATCATCCTTCCAGTATTTCTTCTATGGGACCATATTCTGATAATAAAATAGAAGTGGAATAAAAAGCAATTTTGTAACAGCTTTCTGCAATTGATTCAAGTAGTGTATATTTGAGGATTGATGTTCATTATTCAGATTATTTTGATAAGATTTATAATGCAAGAGTTATATTTCATGATTATTCAGATACATCCTATTAAAATGCTATAAACTTACCTCACTTCAAGGTACAATTGCTTTTATATATTCAACCTCATACCAGTCAGAATGGCTAAGATCAAAAATTCAGATGACAGCAGATGCTGGCGAGGTTGTAGAGAAAGAGGAACATTCCTCCATTGCTGGTGGGATTGCAAGCTTGTACTACCATTCTGGAAATCAGTCTGGCAGTTCTTCAGAAAATTGGACATAGTACTACTGGAAGATCCAGCAATTCCTATTCTAGGCATATACCCAGAAGATGTTCCAACTGGTATTAAGGACACATGCTCTACTATGTTCATAGCAGTCTTATTTATAATAGCCAGAAGCTGGAAAGAACCCAGATGTCCCTCAACAGAGGAATGGATACAAAAAATGTGGTACATTTATACAATGGAGTACTACTCAGCTATTAAAAACAATGAATTTATGAAATTCTTGGGCAAATGGATGTATCTGGAAGATATCATCCTGAGTGAGGTAACCCAATCACTAAAGAATAATATGTATGCTACCAAATCTAATTGCTTGAGAAATAATTTTCATTGGTTTGTTTTGTGAAAGAAAATTGCATCTTAAATCTTGCCAACTGGACTTGTTAATTTATTTACATAATCCTAGCTCTATTTGATGCAAATCTTTCACCTCCAAGGAATTTGTTTTCTTCTGTCAATTTCTTCCTAATTAGTATTGCCTGTTCGTTACATACATTGATCTTGTATGTACTAAACTCATCATTTTAGTTTTGTTAAGCTAAGAATAATATAATATATAACTTTGTCATTGTGTGTGTGTATATATGTGTGTGTATGTGTGTGTGTGTGTGTGTGTGTGTGTGTGTGTGTGTGTGTGTGTGTGTGTGAGTGTGTGTGTGTAGTACTCTAAGCATACATCTGGGTCTCTGGCTCTTCAAATCATTCTACCATATAGTTGAGGTGATATTATTTTGACAAAGTGGCACTTGTAGCTCCTACTGTAGAGTTTTTGGCCTCACTAGCCATGCCTAGTTGACTAGATTTCCAGTGCTACACATGAACTCTCTTCTTTTGAATGAGCTTTAATCCCAATGAAATGGCTGTTGGTTTCCTCCAATACATAAGTGAATTACTGCATCTTTGAAGATATATTATGGTACTGGTCAATGTTGTGACTCACAGGAATTACAACTGGGTATTATAATTGTTTCATCTTCTCTCTTGTCAGCTTTCATAGCACCTTACAGTACCATGATTTCTATAATTTAAATAGTTGGCCTATAAAATTACTGAGGCTGTTGATATATATATATATATATATATATATATATATATATATATATATATATTACATATATTTCTCAATATACCTAAATTCTGACACACAGTAAGTTTGCAATCTTTATTTCTGAGTAATGTTTTAAGATTAAATTGTTCATAAAAAGAAACTAGTTTTATAAACAAAACTTTTTTTTGTTTAAAAGCTCAGTAAACTGCTAAGATTCTAGAAAGCATATGTTCTTAAAAAATAAACTAGACCATTTCTCAGCACAACATTTTGGTATAGCTAGATAAGTTAATAATCAAATGCAAACTTATAAAGGTATTTTCTGTATATGTCATGAGGACATTTTGTACCCAACCAGGAGATATTCTGGAATAATGCAGGGGAAATGCTGCTTCCAAATTCTGGTTCTGCATGAACATATTCATTTTATAAGAATGTTGACAATATTCACAACAGCATTCAGTTGTGATTCATACTGGGTTTGCAACTTTAATTGGATGTTTCATGGTAGCCATGGCTAAGAAGAAACTGGGGGAAAGTTTAATAGAGATAAAAATGATAGAGTAAAGGCTCCTCAGGTAGAGTAGCCAAGTCAAGGCTGGCTCCGGAGATACAAGTCTGACTGGCATTTTCACCACAAAAACAAGGATTGTTTAGAAACGCAGTCTTTCACTTAGCGCAATATAATATTACTACACTATTTACTATACTTATTCATCTGTGCTTTCTGACTTTGTAACAGCATTTTGAACATAGAATGATCAGTGTTTTCACACAGGACAACATAACCAGAAATAGGAATGAAATCTCATAAAATATGGAAGGCCTGTGAAATACAGCTAGTCAAACCAAACACTGCAAGTTTTCATTTAAAGGTGGGCTGAGAAGATCCTGAAAAGGAAAGTGAAGAGCTTCACCTTGCAGATTATTTGATCCCCTTGGCACAGATATCAAGGAATTTTTAAATAATTTAACTTTTCTAACATATAGCATGTTTAAAATTATTTCATCTTGAAAATTATTATAGCAAATGTAATAGGATGTAGATAAGAGTCATTCCACATTCAGGTATTTAATCTTCAATAATATGGTTATCTCTGAATGCCTTACTGACAGTCATTTTTTGTGCCTAACAATCTATGCTTAGAATTTAGCATATTTACCACACTGTCATACAAAACACTGTAAAAAAAACTAGCTAATTCATTAGAAATTACAATATTTATAAATGTTCCATGGTTGCTTTAGCACTAAGTAGACAATCATAAATCTCTTTATTCCATTGTCTATGTCCCACCTTTAGATTTATAAAATAATTTCAAAAGCATTTTTTGCAGGAAGCATCCTGCTATAAGCTATTCTATATTACCCAAGTAGAAGAAACACATTTACTGTTTGCAGGAAATGATGTTACTTTGAAAATCCTTTGTCCTTATTAAACTGATTTTATAAAGAAACATTACTGAACTACTATATTTAAATAGCTGATTGACAATAGCACATCTTATCAATTACTTAAGACCTTTACTTATTTTCATTGTTTAATTTTAATATTTCATTTTAATTACATTTCTCTCTTTTCTTTCCTACCTCCAATATTTGCCATATAACACCCACTACTCTCCTTTATTTATGGCTGCAATTGTGATTGCATGTGTATAAATGTATACATATACCTTAGTATAACCTTTTTCATGGCTGATCATTTGTCACTGAACAACCAGTTGATATGGTTTTCCTTAAGAAAGACTATCTTAAATGAAAGACTATCTTCAATGCACACAGCTTTACTCAGTTATACGTGTGTGTGTGTGTGTGTGTGTGTGTGTGTGTGTGTGTGTATGTGTGTGTTTGTGTGTTTGTGATATTGAGGTCTTGTAGATTTTCTTTTGTCCAATTTGACATGTTCATTAGTTTCCTTATTTTTTTTTATCTTACATATACTTTGTATGTTAGAAGAATCAATCTCACATCAAAGTTTCTCATACTCTGGCTCTTACAGTCTTTCTGCCTCCTCTTCAATAATGTTCCCCAAATCTTAAGTTTTTATAAATCAATCCATAATAACCAACCTCCCGAACTGTACATATCAATTTGTTGTGGTTTGCTGAGGTGTTCTCTGGCTGTTTTAATTAGAAGTTTTCTTTATGAAGGCTGAGGAATATATTTATCTGTGGGTATAAGAACAAACATATAGAGATGCTGGTTAGGGATTTCATTGGTTTAGAAGTTACTAGTTGCAGATTCTCCTCTAATAGACATAATCACATTAGCAATAATTAGTTGGCTAGATTTCCAGTACCATATATGCTATCCCTTTTAATGAGTGAGTCTTAAGTCAAATAAAAGAGCTGTTGGTTATTATTTCACTCTTAGGGTTATTGTGCCATATAAGTCATTGATGTAGTTCATAGCTAACCAAGTTGATAGTATTCTCTGTTAGTTGCTTCCCTCCTTTGAAAGGTAAATAGTACTTCTTAGTAGCATGAAATCTACAATTTGCATTTTGTGTGTGTGTGTGTGTGTGTGTGTGTGTGTGTGTGTGTGTGTGTGTATGTTTGTTTTTGTTTTTGTTTTGTTAAATTTTGCCACTTATACCTATACTGTTTTTCTTCTTTTTTCTTTTTGGATATTTTCTTTATTTACATTTCAAATGTTATCCCCTTTCCTGGTTTCCCCTCTAGAAACTACCTATCTCATATTCTCTTCCCCTTCTTTAATGAGGGTGCTCACCTACCCACTGACCCACTCCTGCCCTCCAACCCCACCCTGGCATTCCCCATACACTTCCCAGAACCAAGGGCCTCTCCTCTCACTGATGTCCTACATGGCCATCCTTTGCTACATATCCTACATGGGTCCCTCTATATGTACTCCTTGGTTGGTGGTTTAGTTCCTGGGATCTCTGGGTGGTCTGATTGTTTGGTATTGTTGTTCTTTCTATAGGTTTCAAACTCGTTCAGCTCCTACAGTTTTTTTTTTCAAACTCCTCCATTGGAGACCCCTTGCTCAGTCCAATGTTTGGCCACTGTATTTGTAAGGCTCTAACAGAGCCTCTCAGGAGACAGCTATATCAGGCTCCTGTCAGCAAGTACTTCTTGGCATCCACAATAGTGTCTGGGTTTGTTGTCTCTATATGGAATGGATTCCCAGGTGGGGCAGTCTCTAGATGTTCTTCCCTTCAGTCTCTGCTCCACATTTGTCTCCGTATATCCTCCCTTGAGTATTTTGTTACCCCTGAAGCATCCACATTTTGGTTTTCTTTTATCTTGAGCTTCACATGGTGTGTGAATCTTATCTTGGGTATTCTGAGCTTTTTGGCTAATATCCACTAATCAATGAGTCCATACCATGTGTGTTCTTTTGTGATTGGGTTACCTCACTCAGGATAATATTTTCTAATTCTATCCATTTGCCTAATAATTTCATGAATTCATTGATTTTTAATAGCTGAGTCCATTGTGTAAATGTACCTCGTTTTCTGTATCCATTCTGTATCCATTCATCTGTTGAAGGCCATCTGGGTTCTTTCCAGCTTCTGGCTACTATAAATAAGACTGCTATGAACAAAGTGGAGCATATGTCCTTGTTATATGTTGGAGCATCTTTTGCATATATACCCAGGAGTAGTATAGTTGGGTCCTCAGGTAGTACTATGTCCAATATTTTGAGAAACTGTCAGAATGATTTCAACAGTGTTTGTACCAGTTTGCAATCCCACCAAAAATAGAGGAGTGTTCCTCCTTCTTCACATCCTTACCAGCATCTGCTGTCACCTGAGTTTTTGATCTTATCCATTCTGACCGGTGTTAGGTGGATTTGGACCCTATAACATTTTATAAAAATAAATTTGTTGGAATAAGAAAAGATAATAAATATAATAAACCTATAGCATTTTGAATTAAAGAGTGAACTCAGCTTCTGTGTCATCCATATGGTGCCATCTTTGTTATATCAATAAATTATACTTGGAACATAAAAATATTATATATATTAAATTGGAAACTCTGTAAAAACTGGATTATTGCCACTAAGTTAATGTTTATAAGCATATTTAATACAGTATTAAATATAATTTCACAGTCCAGAGAAAGTGATATTAAAGTGGATTATTCATCTTTTTATCATTTGGATTAGAAGGAGGTAGGCTTCAATGTCTTATAACTTTCATAAGAGGAGCTATGCCATTTATGAAATATAGTCCATCTTAGTAACATTCAGTAGAAAGTGTGATATGCAATAGTTTATTTTAGAAGGAATACAGTAATTACTGTGGTGCTGAAAATTTCCCTATCTATATTCATGTGATTAATGTAACATGGAATTTACAATTTAAGTGCATAATACTGGAAATGTAGAAATGAGGAAATGCAGATCTGGCTGTATACATTTAGTACTTATGTGGGTTATAAAATGAATTGAGCTTAATAGCCCAACAATTTTAACTGAGTTTACAAAGATTTCCCTGATAATTTCTTTCTTACCTGTAGCTTTTGTGTTTACATGAGTTATACCCTGGCATTAGATGGTAGAATTGCATTAGACTTCATTCTATATTGTTTGCACTTTCTCTTTGCTATTTCTTTTAATTAATGGGCTCATCCATAGACATTAATTTCCACCTACATCAAGGAACACTTACACTCCGGAGGCATATTCTCCACTTCTTACTAGTGGCTAGCTTATGAATGTTATGTCAGTAAAGATTTCTCATCTGTTCTCCCCCTGCTCTGCTCTGTCAGCAGGTGGCATCAATGCACACACACCAAAATGATTATTTCTGAAAAGGGCTCATGCTTGGACATCCTGTCAGATCTTTCCTTCGCTTCATATCGCCATCAATCTAGTGTAGGCACCCCTTTTTGCCTTTCCTGAGTAAATTTTGTGATCTTCAATTTGTTTACTCTATCCTCACTCATTCTTTTTAAATATTATCTATACTGTCCAAAAAGTTTTCTTTCAAGTTGAATTCAGACCAGGTGTCTTATTTTTAAACCATGTCAGTGTTTCTCTTACAGCAACATTTCCGTATATGCCTGGAAGGGCTTTCTTGACTCAGTCCCTGTTTATCTCTTTAATCTTGTTCTGTTTATTCAAGCTATATAGGCATCCTTGTAGCACCTTATTTCTATCCAACATCTGCTTCTAGAAAGATAAAATGAAATATGCATCTCTCTTTATCATAGTTCTTACTTAGTGTTTGGGTTTTAATTTTGGATGTGTTTCCTTTACAAAATTTCTAATATATTGCTATGTCACATTACACTTTCTTGACAGTTCGACTTCTTGACGTTGTTACTTGATTAGTGAGTTTATCTAATTATGGGCATTATGTAATATAAAAAGTACTATTAAGTTATCCCCAGGAACATGAATGATTAGGCCAACCAACAAATGTGTGAATTAATAAATCTACAAAAACTGATAAATATTATGTTGGGGGAATAAGAAATGATAAGAAAGGGTTGGTGAAAATGTAATCTTAGAAAAAATAGTCATTTTAAAGAGTAAGGTAAGAAAAACATTTGTATATAAGAAGATATTTAAGCAGTATAAAAGTAAATTTTACTTACCAGAAGTAATTCTTATTTCAGAGGTTTACTGGTGAATAAGCACACTCTTTCTAACTCTTTCTGAGTTCTGGCTAGCTGATTCAACTCAGTCTTTCGAGCCCAAACTCCTTTCTGAGATGACTGTTTCAATCTGACTTCTCTTGGCTTCTTACTAAATTGTTCTTCTTGGCTTCAAACTAACTCTGGCAATCTGTTTTAATCTTCTACTCCTTCTTATTTGTTGTTTTCAACTGCTCTGCTGCACTAACTGAATGTAACTAAACTCAGATCCACTGTACTGTGTCCTGCACTGTCTGACTAACTGTACTCAACTGACTCCACCTACTCTCTCCTTATTCTCTATCAAGCATCATCATTTTTCTGTCTTTATTCATGAGCACACCTTATCTCTGACTCATTCTGTCAAATCTTTCTTTGGTTTGGTAATTTTGTCTGTCCCTCAATTAGACATCATTGTTTGGCATTAAAGGTGTATACTAAAGGCATGTTTGTATTCCAGCCAGATAGATTAATGGTACATACTAAGGGCATGTCTGTATTCCACCCAGATTGTACAGGCCTATATCTTTGGATGTGATCCCTTGCCAGAGTAGCCATGTTGCTGGATTAAAATTTCTCTACACAACAGAATTCATGGAGTAGGGCTGATTGTTTTGTGTTAGAAGTTTAAGGTAACTTTACTTGATTAAATGTTAAGTCACAAAATTTTGAAGAGTTGAATTGATATTACCAATGTAGGATTAGTACAGGTGGATATGTTTTGGAATTATAGATCACATGGAATAACAGACACTCTTGATTAACAATTGATTAGAAGTATCTCAATATTGTAATTTATTAAATGAATCATTAATTACCCATTTAGAGTTTAAAGACTTATGTGTGTATGTCTGTGTGTGGGGGGGGTGCTGATGACATAAAAATACAGATGATCTGATAGAGGAGGAGGAAATATTTTTATTTATGTAAATATCTTTCTATACAATATATTTTGATCACTTCCTCCTTTTCCAACTCTTCCAGATATTCTCTACCTCCCTTTTTACCCATTCAACTGTGTCCTCCCTCTCTATCTCTCTCTGTCTCTGTCTGTCTCTGTCTCTCTCTCTCAAGAAAGTGAAGAAGAACCAAAAGATCATTATCAAAATGAACATCAATAAGGCAAAAAAAATGCCCAAACAATACAAATTACACAAAATATCACAATAAACATAAACAAACAACTACAGAGTTTGATTTTGTTGACCATATCTACTCCTGGGCATGACTCATGCCATGGAGTGTGGTTGGTTGATCTTAAAGAGGGGTTATATAGAAAGAATAATGGAATAAACCTGGAAAATAGAATCATGGGTGGAAGGGATGAATTCATCCCAGGATAAGCATGGTAGGCATTGGAATAGGAGTCAAGGAGAGAGGATTAACCAACTGCAAAGCATAATGATATAGACATATAAAATGGTATAATGAAATCTATAAATTTGTATGGTAACATAAAAATTATATATTTTAATGTTTGCATGATTCAAAAATGTATATATGATATAAAGCTGCATTTCTCAAATGGGATAGCTCAAATGTTAAAAAAATCAAGAACATATATCTCATTAGTAGTGATTAAGAATGGTATCCTTGATTGCATGACTTAATTTCATTTATCCTTTAAGAAATCATCATACTGACTCACATAGTGGCTGTACCAGTATGCATCACTACCAGGAGTCCTCATCATTCCCTATATACTAACTACAGTGTATTGTAATTTCTAGTCTAATTTACACTTTCTGATGCCTAAGGATGTTGAACATCTTTTTCCCATTTTTTTTTTGAATTTTTAAGAACTTTCTATTCAGTTCTGAAGCCCATTGATTGATAGAAATATATGTTACTTGGGAGCATTTAACACTCTCTCTCTCTCTCTCTCTCTCTCTCTCTCTCTCTCTCTCTCTCTCTCTCTCTCTCTCTCTCTCTCTGTGTGTGTGTGTGTGTGTGTGTGTGTGTGTGTGTGTGTGTCCACAAAGATATATCAACGAATAAGGAAGGAAAAAAATGTAGGAAGAAAAAAATCTTATAACTGAGAGTAAGAGAATTAAGTGTACGTGAAATGAAGTGGCAGGGAGATGGGAAAGAGTTTTCTTTAAGGGGCTGGACACTGGGAGTATCATCATGCTTTAGTGAGTATACATACAACAGATATAGACTTGGTATATTTTTCTTCTTTTGGTGATAGATCTAGGGTGTATCTAACAGTAATGGAACCAAGTGTAATCAGGTGCATTGTTTGAAATTCTCAAATAATTGAAATATTTTGGTGAAAAGGGGAAATTTTATTGGAAGATGGGGTTGAGTAAGATGGGCTCAGAGAGAGGCATAGAGCAGTGGTTTTCAATCTATGGCTAGCATCCCCTTTGGGGTGTCAGATGACACTTTCACAGGGGTCACTTACAACCATGTAAAAACATAGATGTTCACAGTATGATTCCTAACAGCAGCAAAATTACAGTTACAAAGCAGAAGTGAAAATAAATCAATGGCTGGGGTCATAACAGTAAGAAGGTTGAGGACCATTGATGTAGAGGGAAGTAGAGGATGCTGAATAAGAGCAAAGTGTATAAACAAATATCTGTAAGGAAACATTCTTTTGAATGCTATCTCTAAAAACCTAGCAAAAACAAAACAAGAAAAGTTATGTAGAATGTATTCTGAGTTGTCAGAACAAGTTATTGTTTCATATCAATGACTCACAAAGTAAATGTAAATGTCTTTACTTCAGATGAAGTGATAAAGCCACTCACACATTCTCTTAGCATCTCAATTCTTTAGTATGTTTGTACAAAATAGGATAATAGGATGTCTTTTTGCATTCATCTAACTCCTAGCTGCCCTGTACAATGTACAGCCACCTCTGTTCTGTATGGAATCAATATAATGCGATGTGAACATTCAAATGAAGTTAATGATTTTTTTTTCTGTCTATTCACTGTTTTGCTATGGGCTCTGTTTTGCTTTGCTTTGCATTTCTCTTTAGATGGATTTGGTGACCTTTTCTGTGTTTGAGTAAGCTTCCCCAGTGCTTTCATTCGGTGATTAAGAGGCTTTCACTATGCAACCAGTTTGACATGGTCATTACTTAATGCTCACTTAACAAAATTCTACAAGACCAAATTATCACAGTGGGTGAAGGAACAGATGGCCAGCTGGCTAGAATCCATGCTCGCTTTGTTTGATGATTTCTCAAGTCTGCCACAAAGAAGTCACATGTGCCACCTTAGGAGGCAGTCCAAACAGCAACTGGTCTGTCCAGCTGTGCTTCAGCATCCTCAGCTGTGAAGTTTGAGTCTGTGTCTTTCCCATCCGAATGAAACTGGAATACCTCCTGCTCAGTAATTAAAATGGCAGTCAAGAGGACAGATTTCAAGAAGGAACACAAATTCTTGCACCACATCCAATCACTGTCTTCAAAGTAAGAGGGATCATGCAAAAGTACATCTATTTTAAATACTCATTAATTGATAAGATTGTAGACCATCTGATATTTTAATTATGGCAACGTTATTCAACAAAGAAATTGTGGCTTAACTCCAAGCTCTGAATGGGTAGTATTAATAAAAAGGGCTATAAAAATCTATATCTGTTCTGCAACCATTACTGTTTGCTATTGATTGTGATAGAAGTTTGGCATACATATTGAAATTATAAATATTTCAGTCAGTTGGCATCCATGTTTGAAATGTTATTAAGTGTATATTAGGATCTGATGATAAGAATAAAGCACAGAGGTATACTTTGTACAAGCAGTTAATAATGTACTTGAGCAGACAAAGGAAACCTATCATACAGTTACAAATGAAACAATATTCAGTGAGATGCTGTGGTACCCGCAGAAAGCTGAGAATGAGGTGAATAAGGTGAAGGGCTGTCAGGGAAAGATTGATGGAGAATATGAAAATTCTGTAGTGGCTTAGAGAAGCATGTAACATAGTGAGATTGCCTATGCTCTAGAATTATGGGCTCAAATACTTCTATAACAATCTTATGGAAAACTGTGGTCCCTATTCTATTGTGAATATATTCCTTTTCTAGACGGATGGAAGATAAAGTAACAGTTGGTAGCTGAAGGAAAACTTGAGCGATACCTTTGGCATCTATATCACCTGCTAATGTGAATCCTTAAGTTTTTCTTCTGCATTTTCTTTTGTTTCTGTTTCTGCTTGTTTCATTATTTGCGAAAATGTATATCCACGTGCTTGAAGTGACTGTAGAGGCCAGAAGAGGGTCTTGAATCATTTAACTAGGAGTTGCAGACAGTTGAGAGCTGTCACATAGGTTCTGGGAATTGTATCTCATTCATTAGGAAGAGCAGACAGGGATTTTAATCCTTGAGCCATCTTCCCAACCCCAAGTTTCTGTTCTTTGGTACATAGCTAATAAACTCTGATATACATAGTTATTATATAAAGTACTTGCACAGATTTTTCTTCATTTTTGTATTGGTTTTGGTTGTTTTTGTTTTTTGGAATCAGCCCTCTAGAAAAAAAGCTTTGAGATGATTTCTTTATACTAGTTATAAATTGTTGACCACTAGGTTATAAATTATGTACATTACAAAATTTCACAGAATTTGTCACATTGAAACTCTGATCTGTTTTTCTTTTATGTGCTCATTTTCTGTATCTGTTGTGTTTATACAATTGATAGGGAAGGGACTTAAAATGTCCCTTGAGCTTTTATTTACTAAATTTAATAATGTTATAAAAATATAATAGGATATCCATTAATTAAATAATGGTTTCCAGATGGCAGCTCATCTATTAATAGACATATTTGTAGATCTCACTTTCTAATACTTTTAGAAAGTCATAGATAAACATTTTTCTCTTGTGTTCACTACATATGGACCTATAAATAAAATCACACCTTCTTCAGACAGTAAATATTAGTGATTAACTAACATATGCCCAGAAATAACATCTTGATGACTTTTTAAAAGCATATACAGTATGCTTTTCTGCTTAGATGATAAAATATTCAGAGCTGAGGATTTTTATCATGCATGTGGGATTTTAAAGCTTCTAGCCACAGTTGTGAAAGATGGGTAACTATGGAAAAGGATAGAGATCACTTTACAACAAGGTACTAGCTGGGGATTAGTACTTACTAGCATTTGAAACATTAGATCATACTGACCAAATTTGGTACTTATATTTGAAATATATATATATATATATATATATATATATATGCATATAATATACACTTTATTTGTAAGTGATACATCATGTGATATATCTATGTCACAATGATTAAATCCATTAATCAATGTAGTATGTATAATAACTTACTTAGAAATTCATGATTTACAATCAGTAAGCTGAATTCTAAACAAGAGTTTTAAGAGGATAGAGCTCAACTGAAGATGTTTTTCTTTGACATTCCCTTCTCTCATACAATTTCCTGTCCTCCTTGATGACACCCACGTCATCTAGGAGAACGACTAGAGAATGCGCCCTAGTTATTGCTGCTAAATTGGAATACTCTCTTGGTTTCCATCACTATGAAAACCCATCTGTCACTGCAGTATGAAACAATGTTACTTTTACTGTTTTCTGAAAATACGAATATTATCAGTCAATACAATACTAATAATACATTGTGACTCTGGTTCCCTTAATTATCTCCATTTACATAAGAGAGCAGCTAACTCAAGGTGTATAGCTAGAGAATGTTGCCTTCTTTGAGAAAACTGAATTTCAGAAACTTAAAAAGCACAAAGTGGCTTACATGATAGAAATGTAGTTTCGCAAGTTCCCAAGGTTGAAAATCAAAAAACAAGGTGTTTTCTTGTTTCCTCACATAGCATTTAGGTGAGACAGAACATTTTCTTACCTTTTGTGTGACTAAATATAGTCTCCTAGTGTATACCAGCTGAATAGATGAGGGTATTTACATATAACTCCATCTAACCTTAATAATGTCCTTACAATTTCTCGGTCCCAGAACATTCATGTTCTAAGATCCTAGTGATTAGGGCATTATTTATAGATTGGGTATAAAATGACCTTTAAAAGTCTCATAGATTAAACACTTGGCTCCCAGATAATATATCTAATCTATGAAAACTGATAAGATCATAAAAGCACAAACTAAATCAATGGATTAATCCACTTTCTAAATCATTGCAATAGTGGGTAGTGGTTGGCTCAGAGGGTTAGGGATGTTTTCTCTAAGTGACCTCTTCCCTATATCTACTGTCCTCTTCCTCTCCCTTCCCCCCACCCTGCTCCATCTCCCTCTCCTTCCCCTCATCTATCCCTCCCTCCTCCCTCTATCTCAGGTGTGAGTGCATATGTGTGTGCATATGTTTATGTGTGTGTATATCGTGCCACAAAAGAAGACTTGTGGTTCTAGATATTTATTTTGACCAACTACTAAAAGCAGTATTTTTTATTATTAATTGCTTGAGTATTTCAGACAATATATTTTGAAAATATTCAACCCTTCAACTCTTCCCCTTACCACCCTGAACAAATACTCCTGCCCTGCCCTTCTCACCCAGCTTTCCAACTTTGAGATTTCTTCTTTCTTTCCTTCTTTCCTTCTTTCCTTCTTTCCTTCTTTCCTTCCTTCCTTCCTTCCTTCCTTCCTTCCTTCCTTCCTTCCTTCCTTCCTTCCTCTCTCTCTCTCTCTCTCTCTCTCTCTGTTTCTCTCTTTCTTTTTCTTCTTCTCCTTCTTCTTCTCCCCCTCCTCCTTTTTCTTCTCCTTCCTTCCCTATGGAGTTCAATTTATGTTGTTGAACTAGTCTTGGGATTGGAGTTTGATCTGGTATGTGATCATCCTACAAGTAATCATACCATCTTTTTAAAAAACAAAAAAATAACAACAATCAAAATCCAAATAATCAAAGACTCTTCCACTCCCAAAAGCCATCACATGCTAATAATTCCCTTGCTAGTGGTAGGCTTATATATCTACCTCCCACACTTTATTTTGAAATTTTCAAGGCCCTATCCCTTATAACCCTAACAAATCCCTGACTTCTGTGGATGTTTTAACTGGAATACCTCTGAATATTCACAGTTAAGATCTAGAAATGAGAGAAAACATGAATTATTTATTTTTCTATGTTTAGAGTATTTAGTCAAGACTGTTGCATCTAGCTCTACCCATTTACTTTTCTTGTTTCTGCCCAACCACCATGACTTACCCTCTCTTCTTTTCAAGGCCTATCTGCCTGGGTGTCTCACCTCATCTCAAGGACCTGAGCAAATGTAACAACACAAGTGTGCACCAAAGCATCTGAAACGAGTACCCAAACAAACCTTTGTTCCTTCAGCTTTTTCTCTCAGAGATTTTTTACAGGGATCTCACATCTCAGGCATCAAAAGATGAAATTTTCTGGGCAAAATTCATTTTCAAAAGGTCACTGCAGTTATAAATTAGAAAACATTGACTAATGGAATCATGCTGATGTTAGAGTGGGCTGCAGTTATGTGACATGTATGGAAAAAAGAAAAGGGGAGGAACAGTGAAAATTTTGATTTCTTTAAAAACACAGATAATATGTTTTCATTTTCATCTCAGGTGTGAGTTATGGCTCTTCTTTAGATTATTCACAGCAGCTAACTAGGATCTACTTTGCTCTCTAGGAGGGACATGATTTTGCCAGCTGCAGATAGTTTCTGCAACTGTGTGAAATTGGGAATTTGGGGGACTTTTCAGAGAACATATTAAAGCCGAAGCACCAAAAGGTTGGAGTGGTTTGTTGGTTGGTTGCTCTTGGTGTACTGTTGGTTATTGGGGATGGTTTGTTAATTAATCATGCACAAAGAAGAAAGAAGAAGAAATTTGATGTCTTGACTATGAAGACCAAACTTGCCTCAAGGGACTTGATATTCCTAATCAGCACAAAGTAGTCTGACTATATTCACTCCTATCTAGTGTTAGTGAGTTGAAATGGCAGAAGAGGGGTGTAAATGGGAGGAAGAAAGAAGAACCACAAAGTAGTAACATTACAGAGGGGAAAAGAGAACCAAAGAAAAGGAGTGTAAAGGTAGGTGGGGGTTGGCAGGATGTTCTGAATAACCAAGTGATGTTGCCAGTGACCAACCATGTGCTGGTGCCAGTGACCACATGACCTCATTATCAGAGCCCCTAGAAAAGGTAATTTCTTTTGAGAGTGTAGTTGATGCCTTGGTGTCTATTTTGTACCCTCCAGAGCTCAGAGGGAGTGTTTTTTTTCTGTTTAAAGATACAGAGTGAGTGGAAATTAGCTGCAGCTATTCTGAAATGAATACAAGGCCCTGAGAGCATGCTGTGTAAGCACTGGTCATCTCAGGCTTCCCGCAGACACTTACTTACTGACAGTGTGTTTTGAAGGGGACAGTTTGTCAGCATGTCTTGGAAAAAGGCTGCTTACCACAGATTTCAATTTGCACAATTTTCCCCAGAGCTTTTACATTTTGAAGAGGAATCTTAAAATCTTATTAATCTTGATTATTTTCCCCAATAATATTTTTTTATTTTCTTTAGAGTAGCTTAATTGTGATTTCAAATACAAAGTAGTTTAGGTGAGCTTTTCCTAATATAACTGAATGTTGTACATTGATATTTATGAAAAAAACAAAGAAGAAAAAAAACAGAGACTACATAGAAGACAGTTTTAGAGCATCTATCCCATAAGCATATCTGAAATAACTTCCATTTTCAACAAATTTAATACAATTTTATTTTTATTATTTTTTATTAGATATTTTCTTAATTTACATTTCAAATGCTATTCCGAAAGTCCCCTCCCCCCTTCCCCTCCCTGTTCCCCTGTCCACCCACTCCCACTTCTTGGCCCTGGCGTTATTGATATATGTTTAGGTGTGGGGTGGGTGAGTGTGATTGCAAGTGTATAGAAGGGTATAGAAGAGGCTGCTGGATGCCTAGATCTGCAGTTACAAGGGTCTGTATGATTGCCAACAAGAGTACTGGGAATTAAACTCATATATTCCAAGAGCAGTGTTAACCATTGAATAATCACTTTATTTTTCCAAATAGTTAAAAAAAAAAAAGTAACCACGGTTTAAAAATTACAACAAGAAAATATCCAAATCTTACTAAATGTAAACACAACACTGAGTGGCAATTTCCATATGTTTATTAAGACAAGAGTTATAACCAGCTTTTGAGTCTTAACTGTTTCTCTTTCAATTGTCCAGCAACAACAAATTGAAAGCCCATAGTTTTGCAATAACTACATTGCTGTTTCTTTATTATGTAATTTAATGAACACATTCAATTTTAAGCACTAACTTCAAGATTTTCGAGGAATAACATATAACCTAAACCAATCCTGAATGTACATCTTCATGGAAATGATAGCATATTTGCTTCGTAAGAGTCTGTCTTTTCTCTACAACAGTCATAATTGGAGCACAGTGTTCACTGTTTAAGAGGATAACTGTGTTACACATATGAAAATAATTTTAACTCTGTTATTAGCATTATGAAGAGATAGAAGCAAACACCACAGTATTTGAATCTATTGTTTTTGTAAGCAATTAATCTTGTTGACATACTTATATGAACTTGCATAAAGATGCCTGGAAGAATGTTGTTGCACTCAGTTGGTCATTAATTTTGATCACATGCTGTCCCCATTATGTTAGGAACAACTTAAAGTTTCCCTAGAAAAAATATTACAGCATTGATTTAAAAATTCCCAGAAGCCTTTTAGATTTGAAGCTTCATCTATGCTCTTTGTTAAGAGTGATATCACCAAATGTATTGGTTTAGTAAAATAGTTCATAATACCAACCATAAGTGGAGCTCATAGTCACCAGTCTCTGTGCTCCTCAAAGTCTGTATTACAAAATGGTGCCAACTTCTTTAGAGAGCTGTTTTGAGTGGAAAGGCATTACCAAAAGATTTGTAGGTGTTCTTTTTGTTAAAACCTCTAAGTGGCTCAGAAACACTATTTTATTTGTTTTCAAACTTTGGTTGCAGTTAAATAGTTTTTAGTGCTATATATAAGTCACCTCTACCAATGCTAACAAGTTACAAGAGACATAGGAGACATACTTCAAATATAATACAGTCTTGGCTGTTAAATTTAACAACATAGAGGGTAAGGGGAGAGGAGAGAAGGGATGTAAAATGGCTAAAGTTCATTATATAAATGTATGAAACTGTCAAACAGTAAAAATGTTAAAGAGATTATCATAATGCCAGGGGGAAATCTCAGAATTAAATTTCTAGAAACCATTACCTAAACAATGAAAGGTATTAATCCTAAGCACGTTCCACTCACAGTACTGGTAAGCTATGAAATTTTCTTTAAAATCAACTGCATAAAGATGAAAATGAAATGTACTCTGATATTATGAGCTTCCTTTTTCTGCTACCCTCAATCCTAATTCCACTGAAAGCGTTGATCACAAGTTACTAGCACAGTTAGTGCCTCATGAATAGTTACTACTAATGCAAGGGCTAGTTTTTTCTTATCAGTACAGAAAAACAACTTCACATATTATAAGCAGTTAATTTTATTTATCAGTATACCAAGATCTAAAATAATATTTTCAATATCAAATTGCTATTTGACTGTGCATAAATGGCACAAAAATGGAAGTTTCCCTGTATTTCTCATTTGCACGAGATTAACCTTTTTATCACTTTGAGAAAAGATAACTAGAAATAATTGTTATATATTTAAATGTTTATGTGTAATATTAAATACAAAACAATTTTGACTACCAAGAAAGTTTTGTGGGGGCTCACCTATTTTATCTTTATGTCCTAACTTATATTATAGTGATCTGTCTTTATTCAGGCTCAAAAGTATATGGATTTGTTGGTATATGAATTGTTTGATTAACAAAATAAAGCACTGTCAATACTGTTATATAATGCTACATTTATTAATATATTTGTCAAAGAATTAGGATATATGTAGTCATGACAAAAATGAATACAATTCTGCAAATAAAAGTAAAAATTTTAAAGCTTCAATCATACTAGAAAGATAAAAAAGAGGATATGGTTACAAATTCAGAAGGCTGAAAATTTGTTAAGTATAAAAAATTCTAAAAAGCAACCACATTAATTTATGAAAAGGAGCAGCACTATTGATATTTTAAAGAATAAACCTAAAAGAGGGGTGTTATACATAGATGCCATTATTATCACTTGTAACAGAAATCTACTGTGCAGGAACCAGGATTCTTCCCATATGAAGTTTTTGGCCTCAAGCAAAGGGGATAGGAAGCCTCTCATCTCAGCTCTCAAGCTTTCTGCCTTGAGAAATCAAAGAGTGCATGAAAGGTGTAGAAAGACTAGAGACTGGAGAGCTGACTCAGTGGTTAAAAGTGATTGCCCTATAATCATGAGAACTGGAGTTCAGATCTCAGCCCCACATAAATAAGTCAGGAATCCTTACAAATACCTCAAATGAGCCTGGAGGATTACTGCAGCAGGTTTGCGTCTAGCCCAGCTGTGCATGCAGAAGCACCAGTTTCAGGAAAAGGCTTACCATGAAGGAAGCACTGAGGAGTGATAGCGAAGGTCGAAATAGACTATTCTCTGGATGCGTGAACAGATGTCCCAACTGATAGAGTTAGGATCACACACACACACACACACACACACACACACACACACACACACACACACAGGAGGGAGGGGAGAGGGATAGGGAGATGTACACAGAGGCACACACAGATGTAGACATAAGTACACAGAGAGAGGGGGAGAGAAAGGGAGAGAGAGATGGAGAAAGAGAAGTAGAGACACACAGATACACACAGACACAGAAAACACACATACACACAGATATAGACATACGTAAACAATCTAAAATAACAAATCTAATGAACATATAGAATCAGGCACACATATAATTATGATTAAGTTCTATTGATGTAATTGAATTCAAAGATTATACTAATGAGAAAAAGTATCATTAGCATTAGAGCCTTTCTATCTATATCATATCTAATATATTCTGATTCAATTGCTGAAGATGCTAAGATGCTTACATTAAGGGAGGCTTTTGAGTGCTACATTATTTATAGAAATATGCTCAGTGAATTCATGATGACTGTTTACATCTGTCATAACTAACATTAATGCAAAGACTGACAACTTGTGAGAAGCATGGCTAGCTAGGAAAATTGAAGACTGTGTAGCCAGGCAAAGTATGATAAAAGATTTACTTCCTGATTAGACAAGTTACTTAAATTCTTTGTGCCTGTTTATTCCCCTAAATCCAAGATATATTCTTACAATATATATTTTAACAAGTAAGAACTTAAAGGACTCTAGAAAAGAAAATCCTTCTCTGTGATTTACTTCACTCTTGTCCTTAAAACAAACAAAGACTGGATTCCATGGACTAAGGGAAATACCAGCAGTAATGGTCATCCTCTCCTAAAACCCTGGTGTCAGCTGAGGTCGTGATCCCCTTTGGGATGCAAATATAAGGAGCAGCAACTCAAAAACTCACATCTGCAGAAAATCCCAGAAACTGAATCAAGAACAGAACTGTGTTCCCAGGGAGAATAAAGGGCTGTAAATGGTCACAGATTTCCCTATTGGCTTTCTCTAACACCCCACAGACTCCAGTGGTTAGCTGATACTGGTAGAGATCTAGATCACTGAGAACATAATTCTGCACAAATGAGTTACCCTTGAATTATGGGCACCACGATTTCTTATTAGATATGGTTCTTCATGAATTAACCACTCAGGACTCTGTCTGCCCTCTCACCATGGAGACTTTATTTTCAGCTTTGTTAGGATTCCTCCCATTGTTCTCTCCTATCTTTTCTCAGTTCTTCCCTGTATTAAACTGTCTGATCTCACCTTCTTGTCTAGTCTAGTCATTTAAGGAGAGTGCATATAAATGTGCCAGGTCATCCAGGTTCCTTTGTACCCACTGTTCTTCAGAGAGACTTTCAATGACCCACTGCTTGGCATCAGCTTTATCTCCTTGCACTAACAAGCAAAGGTCTTACATTCAAATCTTTTATTAATTCCCCATGGAGTTGCTTAAACCTAAGTGAATGTGGGAGAGGTTTCTATTCTCTGTGCTATAATTACTCCACTCTCACTAGCAAGAATACCTTCATTAGTTTTGGTTTTAATAACTATTTATTTTCTCCCAGGTATAATTCCTTAAATCCAATTTTCTTCATATATAGTATTTTTTTTAGATTTTACTGAATTCTTATTTTGTTATGCTTTCTTATCTGCTAAATTGTGAGATTGAGTTAGGTGACCTTAACAGTCCCCTATTTGTTCAAAATTTTATAAATATTTGAATATATTTTATGTATTTTTAATGTAATATTTATGAGTATCAGTTACCACTTATATAAATCATGCTTTTTTTTCTTATTTGGAGGAGAAATGATGTAACAAAACATTTTAGATTCTACCCTACTGCAATCACAGATTCCAAGTCTGAGATTTAATGCATCTCCAAGAGATATTATTCTGATGAATAGCAGCAAATTTCTCTAACCATTAACTTTAAACACCAGCACAACAGTAACCAGGAACTGTATAAGAAAATAGCAATGACCTTATTCCTTTGCTGTGAGAAGTAGATGAGATTATTTTGTAAATTATGTTTTTAAAATATGATGCATTATCAGAAAACTTTTGGAATACAGAATAAACAGAAAAAAAGAGCTGGGGTGTTTAACATGATGCTTAGCAATAAGGATAAATTGCTTCAATTGCTTCTAAATGTTGTCATAGGTTTTATACCTACTTCGTTCTCTCAAATGAAGACCATGTTCCCACTTAAGGAAAGTTACTAGATTATTTGATTCATAGACAATCTGTGGAACTAAACTATCTGCTTCAGAAAATGTATTGTTTAAAAAATTATATCATATACTTAAGATTTACAAATTGATAATATGTGAAACACATAGCTACTAAAATGGTTACCATTTTTATATTTAATTTTGAGTAAAAACAGTCAGATTAAATCTATTTAATAAATATACCCACTGTAATGCAATGTTACTGATCTTAATCCTTGTGTTGTACACTAGATATCTAGGTATCCTTTTTGAGAGTTATAAAGATATAGATATTTGTAGTAAAAAGACATTTCACAATCCTTTTCAGTTTTTTTTTTCTTTTCAGTTTTTAAAAGAAATTCTAAAGATGTAGTATGAGTGTAGGCACTATAGAGTGCCTATAGACTATTCCAAGTACATATTTTTTTTTATTTCATCCAATATTAAACAGAAAGAAGTGCATTGTTTTTCCCTAGAAGGTTTCTAGAGGAAATAATCAAATCATAATTCTTTTTCTAAGACAGGAGCATGTTACCCAATCTCCAAGCATGTTCAAATCTGATGTGCAGTGTGGGCTGCTCTGCATGAAGATGGTGAATGTCCTCTTTCCTTAAAGTCTCCTTTTTTCATAACGCTCTGTTACCAACCTTGCTTGTTGTATCCTTTAATACTTGCTCTAAATCTTCAGTATTATTGTATCCAATTCTCTGCCTTCCTTCTTGTCTCAGCTGATAATTTTTGCTCTTATCTTGATCTTTCTCCAGGACCCTGGAGTACCTCCAGTACCTCCTCATGAATTAGCAGGCATTTAATTTCATACCGTAACTTTCATTTTCTAGGATCAGCATATCAATTGCATTTCAATGATTTTTTTCCTTCACAAACATGTTTTATCATCTATACTTTAAAAACTGTATTGCTCCTGATCAGTCTCTCCCATCTTCCCCCAGTTTTTGCTCCTGATAAGTCTCTTCCATCTTCCCCCAGCTTTTCCATCTAATAATGGCCAATTGCCTCACCTAGTCTCACCTTGTTGTCTAATCTACGTTTCCAGATATAAGTCAAAATAAATATACCTTCTCATCTAGACTCCATTTCACCCATTGTCCATCAGATAAAAACTTTCAACGACCCATTGCTTGTCATTAATTTTGTCTTCTAATAGAACAAGGCAAATTACTTACATTCTAATCTTTTAAAATTATTTTTGTGTTTTTGTTGTTTTTCATCTTTAAGCAATTTTTTTCTTGATTTCCCAAGACTCCTTTAGAATCTCTCCTCTGGGTTTTGTCTTCACTCAGTTAGCACTTACTCTAGAAAACTGAATGTGGCAAAGATCATTGTACTGCATGCTTAAGAAGGACAAAGGACATCAGGACAGCTTCAGTGCTTAACAGAAGCCCCCAGACTGTGACAGCCTGTCACTTCTGAAACAAGAAAGCAGGGAAGAAAAGAAAGCATTGTCTACATAAAGCTTCAGATTGACTGGGTTTTCCAGCAAAGATAAGCAATACCAGTGGAGCATTCCAGAGTACAGGATATCCAGTTGAAGAGTTCTGTGCCAGGAAGGCCTGGCCCAGTTTGATAGCACATGGTGCTCTGTCATTGCCTCAGGGAGGTAACCTGGAGTGAACATTGTTGTACCACATCCTACAGAGCCTGAACTAAATTGTTGCATCAGATCCTACAGTGGATACTGCCAGCTAATCACACTGGTAACAGCTGGTTTTGCCCAGGGAAACCTCAGAATGAGTTTTTCATGCAGCAGTTTTCAATCTTTGTTGAACTTACATTCTCAAAGTCTAACAAAATGGTTATTGTGGCCTCTTATTCAAACATGCAATTCTTCATGACCTACTAAGTTTTGGGTGGACAACAGTACTTTCTCTAAGACTGTTCTCAAATTTATGAAATTCCATAAATTATTACAAGCATCACTTGATTTTTTTTCTATATTGGTGGATTCAGACTCTTTTTGCATCAACTAGGTCAAAAGCTCTTTAGAAACTGCAATTCAGTATTAATTGTTCAGCATGTGGAAGGTATTCTACAATTCAAAAATTCTGATAATAATAATTGAATTAGGGTTATTTTAGTGCATAATATGTGGTTGGTACTGTTCTGTATATTTTAATATATGAACTCTTTTCAACTGTAGTGTAACCAATAAAGTTAATTTTATTGTATTAATATTTCTCAAAAGACCTAGAGGTGGCAGCAAGAAAATTAAATAATTTTCCAAGATCGCATAGCTAAAAGATAATGGCACTTATATTCAAATTCAGGCCATTCATCAGAGTTCACACAACTGTGCTTTTCCTCTCGAATCTCAAGAACAATGTTGTCAAGTGAAAATGGTGATAAAAGCACCTTTTATTAAGCACATGTGTTATGAAGCATTTGTGTCTGTCTTTCAGGTCCCTGCATCCCTAACCCATGCCATAACGGAGGCACCTGTGAGATAAGTGAAGCATATCGAGGAGACACATTCATAGGCTATGTTTGTAAATGTCCTCGAGGATTTAATGGGATTCACTGTCAGCACAGTAAGTTATTTATATTCATTGTGCTTTTATTTTTATTGATCTATTGTGTACAAGCCATTACCCTTCTTGTTTGTGGTTGTATCCCAGAAATGTAGAGTAGCACAGAGTTTAGGCATTTTGGCTCATATAACCTCTCTCCACAGTACATATCACCACCTACAGTGATGGCTGTTCCAGTCCCCATACTGACTAATAATATGCTTCCTGTTCCTTTTCATTATTAATCTGTTCAATTCACATTATGTTGGATTTCATGTTATAATATTTGTCTCTCTCCTTCATATTTGTCCATAAAGCTACATTCTCCAAGCATTTCCACAATTATTCTGGTGATTAGGTTTATAGCAATGCGAACAAACAAAGAAAAAAATAGGGACAAGAAAAGAATACTCTAGAATCTAACCCATATATAAACCAGTTTTCTCCTGCTTACATATTGGCACTTCTATGTGAAAATCTTTGAAAATTCAATAAAAACAAAAATGCTCGATGAGTGGCATGGGACCTTACACACTGTGTATCACAGCATTCAGGCAGGATTCAGTAGACAGAATGTGGTTACAGAGGTGACCACAGGTAGACTGGGTGCTGAAGAAGGAATGTTGATTAGTGTGACATGGTTAGGGGTGGAGAGACAGCATGGAAAGAAAAAGAGGAGAGGGAATATTACTGATGAATCCCAAAGTGATCCTGAGGATAATGGTTTGGAAAATAGAAACAAATTTTGATATATCAGCCTGAGTCAGATTTCCAGCCCCCAGGAACAGGCATACCATGACTTACCTCTTAGACACTGGAAGCATCTTTCATTTTCCTAGAGTCCTTCCACAGTTGGGAGTTTGTAAAGCTTCTGGAGAAGTTTGCTATAGTACCTAAATACTCTCGTTACTTATGACTGGCACCCACCCTTCCCTGAGTGATCTCTAAGTCTATTGTGTGCAACAAGCTAATTAGACGCTATCCATTTTTCTTACACCAGTTCAGAAGTGTCAAGGTTTATACTTCTTGGAGGTAAGATCACAATTCATTCTCTATGTGGGAATATCTCAAACAGACTTAGAGAGACAGAAATAGGAAACCAGTATCTCAAGTATCTTTCTATTCACTTAATCCCATGGAAAAATATGATAAACAGTTGTACACAGAGCATAAAAGATGTGTTATATGCAAGGCCTGGGAGACACAGTCTCTGTACTCTTGGGACTCGAGCATGAGCAGTACACATAAAGAATTTCTCTGAAAGAAGAATTCTATTTTTATTATGGGCTGTTTTCCAAAATCAGATATAGGGATATGTCAAAATTCCTAACTTCTTTTTTTCAAAATACTTTATAATATTATAAATACTTTTTTTGTTTGTTTTTTGTTTTTTTGTTTTGTTTTGTTTTGGTTTTGGTTGTTTGTTTTTGAGACAGGGTTTCTCTGTGTAGCTCTGGCTGTCCTGGAACTCATTTTGTAGACCAGGCTGGCCTCGAACTCAGAAATCCGCCTGCCTCTGCCTCCCGAGTGCTGGGATTAAAGGCGTGTGCCACCACGCCCGGCCATAAATACTTTATTATAAAATTATTTTATTGAAATATTTTTTCATATTGATTAGTGTTTCTCCTCTCCAAACTCCTCCCTAGTCCTCCCTACTTCACCACCCACCCAACCTCATAAACTTTCTTGATCTGTCTCTCTAGAAAACAAACATTAAAACAAAATCAAGACAAGCAGAATTATCAAATGTTAAAAGCTGAAGAAATACACACACATTTGAAATTACAATGTGATTATCTCTGTGTGTGGCTCATTTGTGGGTCTACGTTAGTCCCCATAGGCTATAACAGGAACCTTCTCTGATGATGAATGAATGAGACATTAATCTTTGGTTATAGCAGAATGTCAATATGAGTTATTTCGTTGTTATATTCTTTTAGCAGAACAGTAGTTGCCTTTCCTCCAAGTTCATGGCCTATTCAATCTAAAGTCCAAGGCCAACCAACAAAGGTATCCTGTTAAGGTGCAGAGACTGGGGATTTGAGAATACTCTATCCTAAATGGGATGTCTTCATCAAACTTCTCCCCCTAGAGCTCAGAGGGGTCCCTGAAGGGCTTTCCTGGAGAGGAAACAGAAAGATTATTGGAACCATAGAGGATGAATGACTCCAGGGAAACAGCATCTTCCAGATACAACAGTACAGATGCACTTATGACCTCACAGACTCTAACAGCTGCTCAGGGCCCTCCCATTTTCAAGCTAGTTGTCATCTGCTTTAGGGTTATGGTTGGTATGATGAAATGCCATGATGCAAAGCAAGGTAGAGTGGAAAGTTGCTGTCTTTAAGCAACAACATCCCAAAAGCTTGATTTACAAATAAAGGAGCCAGATGCTGCTGTTTAAACTTGGTAGCTCAGAGGCAGGGAAAGCACCCAGGTGACCTTCCTGCTCCACTGACATTGCAGAGGGGTGGGGGTGGAGGGGACACCTTCTTGCTGCCTTCAATATCATTCTCTCAGTGTTCCTCCTTTCTACTGATGTTCACTCCCTCTCAACTGGTTGCATGCTCTGCCTTTTGAGGTATCTTTGACATTATTTAGTTCTTGTTTACAGAAAGCTCTTGGGTTAGAGGGTTTTGCCACAGCTGAGTCACACAACTACTTGTTTACAGTAAACAGAAAGCTCTTAGATAAAAGGTATCTGCTAGGGCTGAGCCACCCCACAAGGTTTCTCAAGTTCACGTACTTGAGTTTACAATATGATCGAACAGCCCACAACAGAAAGAGTTTATTTGGCTTGTACCTTAAGGTTGTAGACAATCATTGAAGAAAATTAGGACTGAAACTCAAACAGCTCAGGAACCTGATGGAGGAGCTGATGCAGAGGCCATGGGAAGTTACTACATATCAGTTTGCACATCATAACTTGCTCAATCTGCTTTCTTAAAGAATTTATTACAACAAGCAGGGGGAGGCACCACCCACAATAGACTAGGCCTTCCACCATCAATCACTCATTTAAAAAATATCTTATAGTAAGATCCTTTGTAGGTATATTCTCAACTGAGGTTCCCTCCTTTCAGATGACCCCAGTTTCTGTCAAGTTGCCTTGACACAAAAAGAGCTAGGGAAGGGTCCTAAAACGGAGACCTAGGGAAGATTCTTATCTGAAAATAACACCTGCTTGCAAAGAAAACTTGTGGTTTTTTCCAGTGGAATATCATTGGATATATTAATCAGTCTTAAATGTAGGACCCATGTCCTACAACAGGGAACAACACAAAGCAAACTTAGTGATCTTTTTGCAGACAGTTTTCCTCATATTTCTTTGACATAATTTTGCATTTTATCTTACTGTTTTGTTTTTTGTTTGTTATGTTTTGTTTTTTGCTTATATGTATATTTTGGTTTTGATCATATATATTTCTCTCTTTTATTTTTGTGGGTTGTCACAAAATTTTGTTTTCTTTATTTTTGTTTCTCTGTATTCTACTTTGTCTGTTTGCTTTCTAAAGAGAGGGGAAGAAAGAAACGGCATGGTGTCAGGTGAATAGGAAGGTGAAAAGAATCTGTGAGGGGAAACCCTGATAAGAAAATATTGCATGAAAGGAATTTTTCATAAAGTGAGCAAATATATGCATAATTGCTTTATCTTACATGATCCTCCCTCCAGATCTTCATGCTACTCCCCTTTCCTCTTTCTCAAATTAATAATTTCTATTCATTAATTATTGTTACATAGAAAAAATACATATTTTAGAGATAATACATATAACCCCATAATGTCACATATAACTCCATTATTTAAAATTTCACTGTGATTACAGTTGAAGGGGTGTGAAATTGGGGTTTCTTCTTTAAAAAGATGTTAAAAAACCAAAATCACTTTTCAATGAATAAAGTCTATACAGTAATATAACATTACCTCACTTCTCCAGAACTTATTTTCCTAATCCATTACAACTTAGTTTCTTTCCATTTTATTTAGTAATGTGTAAGCCACACAGTAGCATTAAGCCATCATTTGTTTCTCAACAAAGTGATTTATTCTTGAAAGTGTTTAGTGGAGATATTTCCATCTGCCTGTGGCTACTGACCGTGGTTGTCTGAGCTCTTTCATGTGTATCATTAGAGATGGGGAAATATAAGATTCTTCTTGCTCGCATTCCCCTCAATGGTACATGCAACTCTTTTTCAACATCCCCTTATCTCATAATACAGTAAGCTGGACATTCACAATTTATAAATGAATTGCAAGCCTTCTTTAAAGCACAAAACCTGCCCCCTTTACTGTAACTTACATCTCTAAACTTTTAATGTCTCTCTGGAATTGTAGTGGAAAGCCCAAAGGCTGTGAAACTCAATTCGTACCTGGTATTTTTTATGTCTAAATTACCCAGTCTGTCTCCTATGGCATGCATCATCATTAAAAGAAAGACAAAAATGGGTGAAAGAGGATTGAGTTTGGATTCAGAAATTGCTTTTTGAGACATGACCTTTATGGTTATTGAATGACTGACCTTGGCTCACTCCTTTGACCTTTCCCCAATTGAAAATATATAAATGAAGGAATTGAACTAGAAATAGGTGACCTTGGGTTCACATAAACCAGAGGAGTATTAGGACTAAATGGAAGCTTGCTCAAGGCACAAAGGTTATCAAACCTTCCTCTTTCAGGTAGAATTGAAAAATATTATATATTAGAAAAGCAGATTTAAAAGTGCTAGATCCCTGAGAGATTCTTCAGGTAGAGAAGTAGAAACAGAGCTGGTTAATCCCTTTCTTGGACATACAGAGATTTTAGCTGGTTTTTCCTTCTCACAACAGCTTTATGGACTAGATATTGCCAAGAGCATTGCTACCCAAGGTGTGGTGAGATACCAATACTGCCCAGACGGGTTTTAGAAAGTTAGATTAACCACAGTTCAACTGAGTCAGAATTTTTATTTGACAATAAATCTCTAGTTGATCAATACATCCACATAAAAATTTGAAAAACTTTTCTTGAGACTTTAATAACCTAAATATGACCATTTAAATGGTAACAACAAAAAGAAGTGGTTTCTACCTTTTGTTATATAGCAATACATTAAGCAACGAGTTTATTAAGGTTTTTGTAAGGCAAAGAATTTTGGAAGTCAATGAATTGAGAATAGTAGCAATATTACAGTGATATTTTAATTGATATGTAACAATATTTTTATTTATGCAATTAAATATATAATATTTTCTTTTACTGAAAATAGATTTCATTTCATGGAATATATTCTGAATATTGTTTCTCCTAATCCATGTTCTCCAAGATCCTCCCAGTTCCTCCGTACTTTCCCAGCCATCCAAAACTATACCTTCTCTTTCTCTCTCATTAGAATACAAACAAGGATAACAATATTTCATTAGAAAAAAAGAAAAACAATTACTAATTAAATTTCTATGTAATACAATGTGAACAATAAATATACTATAATAATAAATATGCCTATGAGTATATGTTTATAGACAATCAAAAAATAATTTTTATGATACATGACTGACTTATGTATAAATTTAGGAGGAACATAACCATGATATAAATTGTAAAAAAATTTTCCAGTGGTAGCATTAATATTATTAATGTTGGATTAAAATTTTAAAACTATGTGAAGTTTATTTTTACAGTAGCTTTATTTTACAAAAAAAAATTGAACAGGGAATATGAAAATTTTCATGTGTCTTTCCTTCTAGATAATTAGGCCCTAATTTTAGCATTTTTGTTTGCATAGTAAGTACATTGATAATAACTTCTGTTATAGTAGTTTAGTCTGTTTTAAGACAGGGTCTCACTATGTAGCTGCTTGTTGACCTGGATTTCATTATGTAGATAAGACTGGCCTAAACTGAAAGAGATCTCCTGGCCTCTGCTTTCTGAGTGCTGTAAATAAATCTCTGCCTCATGATTTCAAAGTTTTTCTAAAGAACTGCTAACTAACATCCATACCATATGCTAGGATCCACTCTTTTTATAATATAGTTAACATGGGATTTGAGAAGTATAAAATCCTGCGTCCACCATTGTAGAGCCCCACGAGACACTGTTACTTAGTAAACATTCCTTGTCTTCCAGGCACATATCGTTCCTTGCTCATAGCTTCTCCCACACAGTTGCTGACCTTATTTGTGCCTCCATGGTTACGACTTTTACAGTATGTTAGAATCTTAGAGTGTGTTGTCTTTCAGGTTGATGATTATCACTTAAAAATATAAATTCAGGGTTTCTATATATTTGTAGCTTATATTTTTTTCATACGAAAAATGGGGATTTACTTTTCAGTTTTACTATTTTTGTTTGTATATTTGTCTACTGAAAAATACCTTGATTTCTTGGCGGTTTTGGTTTGGGGAAAAACAGGTAAAGCTGCTATGCAAGTTCATGTGTAGATCTTCTTTATGTCTATGTTTTTGTGGATATACATTTTCATCTCACTTAAGTAAACTTGGGAATGCAGTTGCTGGATTTGAGGGAAAAAGTAAACACAATTTGGTTAAAAAATTCAAATTTTCTTATTATGTGACAGACTCATTAGCAATGATTCAGAAACTATGTTCTAACCACCATGAGACTCTCTCAAAAGTCAGTGTGTTGGCAGATTAATTAATTAATTAATTAGTTAGTTAATTAAATCTGCCTTCCCACAAACAGGCAGATTTCTTTCTTTCTGAAGCTCTGGTTGTCATGGATTGGAAGGCAGATTGGAATCTTGAAGGTAAAATTAGGGAGGAGTTGACAGGAACCACAAAGGGAATAAAACAAGCAGAAAGAAAGAAAGAAAGAAAGAAAGAAAGAAAGAAAGAAAGAAAGAAAGAAAGAAAGAAAGAAAGAAAGAAAGAAAGAAAGAAACTATGTTCTAGACTCTAATTGGTGTTTGTTGCTTTTCGTTTTGTATTTGAGCCATTACATGGATTATTTTTTTTTAATTGTCTTGAAACTGTGATGGAATTATAACCGTGTGAGATTTTTATAATAATGTTAAGTACTTGATTTGATGTAGGGCTGCCAAATTATATTTGCTTTTAAAATGACAAAGGATTATGTAACATGCACACACCAACATTCATATATATGTATAAATTAAAGCATTCAAATTGCAGGATGTTTTAGGTGCCTAATTTAGTTGTCAAGACAGTAGTCTTCTTAAAAGCATTTGTAAGCAAGGAGTTTTCTACAAGATGCTACATTGAGTATGCTAGAGTATTCATATTTTGTTTGTTGCCTAGTAACAAATCTAATGCTTCCAGAAGGACTATTTCTTTATTATCAAGTCTCTGCCCATCTTCCCAATGAAGCATTTTTCCTACCTGCACACAGTTTTCAGTTTCTTCCACTTCAAAAGAAAAAAGAAAAGATGGCCTTGAAGCAAGCCAAATGCAGGAAGTAAAGTGCCTAGCTTATTAAAAACATAGTCTATGTTATTAGGTTAGCTTAAGGTATAAAGCTTAGTAACCTCTTATTCAACTGAGAAAGCTAGTCAGAAAAAAATTAGATTTTAAAATTTTCTCTCTATATATATTTTGCTATCTACTGTTAATGAGCTTGATCTCAATTTTGTGTTATCAATGTATTGATTAACAAATTCAGCTACTGTTTACTGGGTTTATGCATTTCATTTTTATAAACTCAGAAATTCATGTTTATTATATTAAATCAATGATATTTATTGCAAAATTTATTAAAATAATAAATGCGTTGGAATTCGTATTATTCTTTTTACTTCTTAGGAAAAGTAAATAGCATAATAACATCTTTTCTCCTTTCATCTTTTACATACTCCTTGCTCTCATTCAAGTTCATACCCTTTATTTCATTAATGCCTGTCACATGTATATGTGTGGATGCCTATTCCTAAAGACATAACTATAACCTGCTCATTCTGCATAATGTTAGTTTTAAGTGCCCATGTGATCTTTAGTTTTATGACACATAAGGACCACTAACTTACAAACTATCTGTCTATATCTAGAGGAAGAAGTAATTTACAAAGAAGATTATGAATTAAACCTTATCTTTGGCATAGCTCTTAATAAGAGATGAATGGCCAATTGCTACTTTAATCATTCCGAGTTTCAGGTTTCTCACTGGATATCACAACTCAACAGATGCTAGCATCACTATGCTATACACCAGAAATAACATAACAGCTATAACATTATACACAGAGGACCTGGAACCAAGCAGGTCCAACACTTGCCATTTCCATCTGTGGGAGGCTGTGGGAGGCTCAGGGAGACTCTGGGAACCTGTGGGAGCCTGTGGGAGCCTGTGGGAGCCTATAGGGACCTGTGGGGGCCTGTGAGAGCCTTGGGAGCCTGTGGGAGCCTATGGAAACCCTGCTTAGTTTAGTCAATGGACCGTGTTTTTTGGTGTTCATGCCCTCTGAATCCTAGTCTTTCCTCCGAGACTTCCATGGAGTTTCACGATCTCCAGGAGAAACCCAGTGGAGGCTACCAGTGTTGACTTTTGACTGCATAGTGTCTCATTTTGGTTCTCTGCATTCAATCTCATTTGCTGCTTGAGAAAGTTTCTCTAATGACGACTGGACAAGGCACTGCTCTATGAGTATAGCAGAATACCATCAGGAAACATTTTACTGTGTTTTGTTTTTGGTTTTGTTTTGTTTTGTTTTGCTCTGTTTGCCAGTTATGTGAGTTCTACCATACTTGTCTAGGCTGTGCAGGTTTTATTTCCCAGACTGGCAGGCTGTATAGGACATAGGCTCCCTCTTTTTTGGCTTGGGCTTCAAGTTAAACCAAAAGTTGCTTGGTCACTTCTACAAGTTCTGTGCACCTAGTTCTCCAGGACCTCTCCCAGTCAGAGAAGATTATAGATGGAGTTTTTTTGGCTGGGCTAGTTTCCAGGTTTCTCTTTCCATAGACTGCAAAGCACCTCATGCCAAAGAGACTGGAACATAGGGATGAGGTCTCCAAGGCTTCATTACCTCTCTATGTTCAGTGGGCTCTGTAGAAGTTGCTCTCAGCAATGGAGACCCACTCTCAGTTTTCAGAGCAGAAACTTCTATCCTAGCACCAGCTTTATTTTTTTTTTTTTTTTAAGAATCTCCATAACACTTCCTTGGCCAACAACTCAACAGAATGTAACACAGTTCCACCACAAGAAGCCTTATTTGGCTACAAAAAAATGGTTCATTCAGACTGTATATTAATTACTAGAAGATCTCAACAAGGTCACCCTCACAGATTCATGTAAGGTTTCATTGCACTAAGTTTCCACACTGCTCCCCAAATGCCCACCCAATTTCAGCTCTGTCTCTACTCACATTCTCTCCCTCCATTTCTACCCCCAACCTGATTACTGCTACTCATACTCCAACAGACCCAAGTCCACTTATAGAATCTACTCTATTGACTCTCCTAAGGGAGATCCATGCTTTCTCCATATGCTTTGCCTCTTTTCCTAACTTCTCTGAGTCTATGGCTTGTAGATTGATTTTTATTCACTTAACCGCTAATATCTATTTGTAAGTAAATACATTTGTCTCTCTGGGTCTGTGTGACCTCACGCAGGATTTTTTTTTTTCTAGTTGCACTCATTTGCCTGCAAATTCCATGTCATTGCTTTTAACAGATGAGTAATACTTCATTGTTTAAATGTAGCACATTTTATATACCCATTCTTCCCCTGAGGAACATCTAAGTTTATTCCCATTTTTGGCCATTATGAATAAAGCAGCAATGAACCTACTTGAGCAAATGTCCTTGTGGTAGAATAGAAAGTCCTTTAAATATATGCCCAAGAGTGGTAAAGCTGAGTCTTCAGGTATGTCAATTCCCAATTTTCTGAGGAATCATTATACTGACATCATTGTGTCTGCACAAGTTTAGACTCCCATCACCAATGGAGGACTGTTCCCCCTTTCCCACATCCTCACCAGCATAAGCAATTACTTGTCTTATTAATATTAGCAATTCTTACAGGTGCAGTATGAAATCTCAAAGTGATTTGATTTGCATTTCCATGCTGGCTAAGAATGTTGGGCATTTAAGTGTTTCTTAGCCACTTGAGATTTCTCTAATGAGAAATCTCTAGATCTACACCTCATTTTTAAATTGGAGTATTTGTTTTTTTTTTTTTTTAATATCTAGTTTCTTGAGTTATTTTCATACTTTGGCTATTAACCTCTATTGGATGTGGAGTTGATAAAAATCTTTTCCCATTTATGAACTGCCTGCTTGTCCAAGTGATATTGTCTTTTGCTGTATAAAAACTTTTCAGTTTTGTGAGGTATCATTTATTAATTATTAAGCTCAGGGTCTGCTCTATAAGTGTTCTGTTCAGAATGTCTTGTGCCAAAGCTTCCAAGTCTAATCCCCAGTTACTTTTCTATCAAGTTCAGTATGTGGGTTTTATGTTGAGATCTTGCATCTACTTGAACATACGATTTGTGCAGGGTAATAAGTATGGATCTAGTTACATTATTCTATATGCCAACATCCAGATTGGCTACCACCATTTTTTGAAGATGCTGTGTGGTTAGATTTTTTGTTGTTGTGGTGGTGGTGGTGGTGATGTTTTTTTTTGTTTGTTTGTTTTGTTCTGTTTGTTTGTTTGTTTGTTTGTTGCTACTGTATATTTCTGGTTCCTTATAAAAAATTAAGTAGATACATGTGTGTGGATATATGTCTCGTCTTCAATTTGATGGATCCATGTGATCATTGCTTTGAAGTAAAAGTCTCAAAAAAGATATTTATTGACATTTGGCTATCAAAGTTGGACTTGGCTTCCTATTTTTCCCTTCACTTATGGCTGCAGACTTATATGAGGTAGCTTATTTCTGTAGGCCTGAGGTTCTAAGAAATATACGAATCATGCAGTGATCCAAATAGGTATGCATAATCCTTTGGCCTGCCACAGAGATTCTGGTGCATGGATACTGCTCTTTATCACCAATCTACTTAACAGGTACAATAGTTAATGTAACTCAAAAGATTCAAGAACTTTAGTTCTCAGCCTTGCTTTTATGTTAAAAATCAAATGAGAACCCCTGAAAAACACGGATGTCTGATTCTCACTCAAGATAGTCTAATATAATGGTAAAGTAATCAGCCAATTAAAATCTCTCCTTATGGTTCTCATTTGAAAGAAAGAGGAGAAGCAGAGTTTTAAAGCTATCCATAAGGATTTTCAGTACCATAATTAAACTAAACAGCAAAGCACTGAAAGAAAACCAACATTAGGATACAGAATTGAAGGTCCATTCAGAGTGTTCGGTGACATAAATTGGTGAATTTTGCTAGTTTAAATTTCATCTTTTTTAAAAATAAAGCAAGTCTTTCTGTGGAATAGGAACTCATAACTGATAGAAATACTAGAGCAAGAGGTACTAGTTTGTCCTTCTTAAGAGTTCACACCCCTTAGTATATCCATAATAAGCAGCATTCTAAAGAATTTTTAGATTCTTGTTCTTTTTTTAATTGTCTGGAGACCAACACAGGTATTATGTAAGAAACATAAAGAACAGACATGTGCACAGAGACACTGCCCATACAAAAACAGAAGTTTATGATGTTTCAATTAAAATTATCTGCAAAATCCAATATATTTTAAATTGTGATTTAGATAACAATGAATCATTTTTATCCCTTTTCTTATTTAAAAAAAAGAAAATACTTGAATACCAGAACGGTCTTACACTCTCAACAGGAACATGTTCTTTATTTTGCCCCCAAAGTAGAATCCATAAAGGTGTTGCCCTCAGAGTAGCAGACCTGAGCTTCTAGAACCAACTCACAAATAATTCTAAAAAGGATATCTGGAGAATAGAGGTGCTTTAATTTTCTGTGTTCTCTAAGAGCCGTAAGTGATACTGCCTTCTTTTCCAGATTACTCCCAGGCTTGCTCACCTATCTCCATATTCATGTATGATCTCATTCTTCCTCCGAGTTTTCCCTTGTCATTTTGAAAAATTCTTTATTCATACATTTGGCATTATTTGGTAAGAAAAGTGTTCCAACTTGTTGAGGATTCTATATGTGCTTAACAAGAAATGTTTTCTCCTGATTTTCTTAGGTAGTTAACATAAGACATACGACTAAGGTGCTGGCTACAGTCTGCTCTGCTCTGATCACTCAGCCAATTGGAACATTATATAGTCTGAAGAAACAACAGGGCTATTCTAGTCCTCAGTAGATCCCACGGTGGCGCATGCCTTTAATCCTAGCACTCGGAAGGCAGAGGCAGGCGGATTTCTGAGTTCGAGGCTAGCCTGGTCTACAAAGTGAGTTCCAGGACAGCCAGGACTATATAGAGAAACCCTGTCTCTGAAAAAAAAAAAAAAGAAAGAAAAAAGAAAGTAATGTGGCTGTGCCTAGACCATTCAAATCCCTTAAAAAAAAAAAAAATCCAGATGTTCAACCTTCCTACCTGACCTGCTCTACAATGTGGGTGTCAAATTACCTCAGGCTACTTATTGGTCAGACAACTCAACTGTATTTCTTACTATTACCTCAACTAGCTTTCTCAGAAATCAATTTTTGAAGACTAATAATTTAATCCTTAATTTTTATAAAACAACATCTTCCGTTCAAACAAAATCCGCCTCCACAGGCACCCAAAGCCCACTTGTCCATCTCCTCCCATCGTGCACAGCACTGTTCTGTACATGGAAACACAACAAGCCAAACTAATCAAGTCTCTCTGGTCCCAGCACTTCTAGTGGGGAATAGGATCATAAAATTCACATCGCATGCTTTACCACATAGCTAAGTGATTGTACTCAGGCATTTATATCAGAGAAATGAAGTAAGTCTAGACAAAGATATGTGTGAAACCTCATAGAAGATTAATTTGCAATAGCCCCAAACCAGGATCTGTGCAGATGCCCTACAGAAAATTAATGGTTAAACAAACCATGAAATGCATACACACACACACACACACTTTGCCTTTTGAAATAAGAAGGTTTTATAAATAGAAATGAATACTCTGCAGATGTTAGCATGGAGGGATATAGTTATAAAGGGCAATATAAACCATTCAACATACAGATTATGATGATAGATTGACAATTCCATATAGTGACAAAATTGTATAGAAAAAATTATATATACAAATCCAATATCATGTATTGGTATGTTATGATAAGGTTAATGCTTTTCTACTGTTATAATGTTAGTTTTGAAAATGGAAATGACTCAGGCAAATTAATAAAGTGTACTAAGGCATAGTATTGCTTTGTTTCCTGTGTGTATGACCTCATGATCAAAACTTTCAACTCTAAAAGATAATGTGATAGTATATAATATCAACTACCATCATGCATTAACACGAACAAGGACTAAGACATGGAGGAATGTAAGTATTGTTTACATCCTGGTAAACCAATTTTCTGTACCTATTGACATTTGAATAGAGGTGTGAATAAAGCCAGAAATCCAGTCATGTGAATCAAGGAGTAGAAAATACAGGGATTCTGAATGGAATGAATAGTAATAAAAAGATTCAAAAACAAACCACAGAAAATAAAAGACTAGATAATAAAAGGTTTTAAAATTCATATGGAGAATTTGAAATGTTCAATGTTGCTATAGAGGTATACATTGGGTGAATAGAGTATAATAGAATATATGTCAGCTAATCACTGTTTCAAGAAAGATCCTGGCTGTTGATTGAAAAAAAAAGATTAACATCACAGGAGTAGAATCCTTCAGACATATCTTCAAGATGCTGTAGCATGGACAGAAGGATAATGAAGATTTACATAGAAATATACATATTCATATTTGGAGACTAATTTAACATGGATTACATTGATTTCATAAATATTTGCTTTTTGCTAATGACTTCAGTAGCATGTTAATTACTCCTAGTTATTTAATTTCTTTATATATGTTAGACAATATAATATATACATTATTATGGGCTTTGTTTTTACTCTCTACAACATGACAAATATAATCTAGAATTTTAAAAAGGATATATAACATATAAAATACATATTTATATAGCCACTCTGTATAAATAAATAATATTATAAATATCATGAAGCATATTAAAACAGTGGGTTAATATATATGCTGATTTTTATAATTCTGAGTTTTGTAATTTGATCTTTTTTACATTTATTTATTTGGAAAAAGAACACATGCATGCTGTGGTGCATATACAGTGGCCAGAAGATAACCTAAGTTGATTTCTCATCTCCTTCAAACATATTGGTTATGGGGATAAAACTTAAGAAACCAAGCATGAAGACAACTTTCTTTATCCACTGAGCCATCTCACTCGCCCAAATTACACTTATTTGAAGTTCATTCCATAGATGAGAAGCTAGGAGCAAGGGATGGCTGCTGGTGGTGGGAGAGTAAAGTTTTCTTTAGGAATGTGCCCATAGAAAGGCTATCTCTGGGTCAATGCATGATTATATATATCCATGAAATAAATAAAGCACTAAGTGGATTCAGTGGATTTAAAATAGAGAATACAGATGCACATGAGTTTGGAGGGAAGTAGCAGATAGGGAAGGAATTGAAAAGAAGGAAACTGGGATCTGATGAAACATGATATGGATGTGTAAAATTCGAAAGCAAAAAGCATTATAAAAAGGAAACATAATACCATTAGCCATACCATGCTGATTTTATTGGGCTGCATAGTGCCTACTGCTGCACTCTGATACATCACATGCTACTCCTTGCCAGCTGGAAATGAGTGTTTGCTTACAGGGATTCTAAAGATGCTACTCAGCACAAGTGTTACACTAAAGTTGCTGCTTTGCTTTTTAACACGTTTTGGTTCTTTTGTTTTGTTCTTTAAAGATTTATTTATTTATTATATAGGCAGCATTCTCTCTGCATGTATGCCTTCAGGCCAGAAAAATATACCATATCTCATTATAGATGGTTGTGAGCTACCATGTGGTTTCTGGGAACTCAGGACCTCTGAAAGAACAGCCAGTGCTCTTAACCTCTGAGCCAGCTGCCTAGCTTTTTAATGTAAGTACAAAAGTTGTTTGTATTCTTCTGTAAAGTAAAAACTCTGGAGTATAAATAAATAAATAAAATAAATAAATACTACTCTGATTTTCAGCAAAGAAACAACCGTAAAAATCAATTGACTAGATATATTATCATTTTGTCTTTCAAGCTAGCTGAGTTATAATTGTATAGTGCAGTCCACTTTAAAGAAAAGGCTTCAAAGAAAGTATGTAAATCAAGACTAATATAATTACAAGCTCAAATACAATAATCATTCTGGGGAAAAGAGCATAATTTACATTGTAATGGAGAATCTGGACATCACGATTATATTGAGCGAATATTTACCACTGCTGCCTTTTGGAATGTAGTTTGACTGATTTTTGCTCTCATTTTTTCTTATTGATTTGGCAGTCATATTACATCCTAGATATTCATAGAAATTTAAGGTAATATATACTTTGAAGGTTAATTACCCGTTGCTTTTGAAAGAGTTCAAATAATTTTATATACTACAAGTTAGAACAGTTCTAACCAAAAATAACCATGCATGACCATCTGACAAAGACCGTTTTAAGTGGGAAATGGAGAAATTTCTTGACTTTTTGTAGTAGGATAAGTGCAGTTTATCAAAAAGATGAATTAAATGAAATAAGAACTCATATTTACCAGGTATTACTTATGTGCCTTAGCGTGTCACACAGATTTAAATTAATGATTGTGATAAGCCCTGGTTTCTTCCCAATGAGAGATACTTTTCTCATTGGTAGGGCTGGCCATATAGATAATTAAAAGGAAAGGAAATTTAAAGTAGGAGGAGAAATTTTTGGCTTAGGTCATAAGAGTGGTAAAGTGTGCCCCAGCAGGGAAGACATGGCTGAGAAGCCAGCAACTGATAAGATGTTAGCTGCAGTCATGAAGCTTGGAGAGATGAATGTGATGATCAGCTTGCTTTCTCATTTTTTCCTTGTTAGTCACTCCATGGCTCCAGTACATTCCATACTAGCCACACTGAGTTTGCACTCTTTTTCTCTCAAGTTAAACATCTTTGGATACAGTGTTGGAGATGCACCAGGTACATGCATCTGAGGTAATTTTGAGTTCAGTTGAGATATTGATGACTGTCAGCTGACACTGTTCTTTAACCAGAACTCACTGGGTTGACCAATTACTTTTAGATTCCAGGTGATAAAGTCCAGGCAATTTGAAAGTGCAGTTGTATATTCATTTGTTATTTATTCATCATCATTTCATTTCAATCACTGGCTTTCCAAAATATTCTTTTTTAAGCATGATAGAAGAAAGCAGTACTAAAATAATTACTGATTATATATGACCTAGTTATACAATCCCTACAGAACTTCTACACTAGATTTCAAAAGTAAGGTCTAATTGTGGTCTATTACCTTTCAATACCATGTGTGAAAGGTAAGGAGTAGAGAAAGAGGGAGAGTAAGTCACATGCTAAACACACATGAGAGGAAGACAACCTGTAAATGTCATTGCTCTTATTTTCTCAGAAGATTTATCTGAGGCTGGTGTCTCTCTATGTTCTGTAATTTTTTTTTAATCCAGATTCTATCTTCTCCTGCCTTCTCTACTAATGCACCATTTCTGGTCTTACATGATCCTATTATAAGTTTTGCTCTCTGTACGCTTTCACCTTGACTATCCCTAGTATAGGCAACCTAAATAACTGTCTTAAATTAGCCACTACAATAAGCCATTTCTGTATTCAAAAGCATCTACAGTTACCTTATATGATTGAGATTAAATCCAAACTCCTTGCTGATACCCAAAGGGCTGGACATGCTGATCTTCTTGTCCATCTAGTCCCACTGTGGTGGTTTCAATAATTTGGCCTCCATCAACTTGTGCACGATTAGGAGATTTGGCCTTATTGGAGGAGGTGAAACCATTTCTTGTTAGAGGAAGTTTGTCACTATGGAAGCAGGCTTTGAGGACTGAAATGCTCAAGCTATGGCCAGTATGAAACAAATACACTTCTGCCTTGCTTCTCGTGGATCAAAATGTAGAACTCTCTGTTCCTTCTCCAGCACCATGTCTACCTGCATGCTGCCATGCTTCCTGCCATGATGATAATTGACTAAACCTCTGAAACTGTAAGCCAGCCTCAATTAAAAGTTTATCATTAGAAGAGTTGCTTTGGTCATGGTGACTCTTCACAGCACTAAAAACTTTTCAGACACCATTCTTCTTCTACTGCTTTTCTTTTGATCCATTTTTTTTCTTCTGTCATAACACACTTGCTTTCAGTCTGTGACTTTTGCATCTGTGCCATTTACCTGCTTTGCTCTTCAATAAATAACTACAAAGCTTGTTCTTTATCTTGAAGTTAGACTTTAGCAAAAGAGTTACATTTCAATATGGCAATCAGTACAACCAATGAAATGATATTATGTAACAAATCTTGATACAACATTCTTTTATTGTTACTACTATTAGTAGTAGTTGTAACAGTGTTACTATTATTATTTATTAGCTCTAGCATTAATATTTTTATTACTCACAACAACATTGGCTGTACCACTGAAGCTTATGAAAGTCTTCTGTTTGCTCTGTACAGATGTAGTTATAAGGTATACAGGGCCTGGAAAAGGTTGCTGAATATGTGCTGTGCATACAAAGAGTCACTCCAGAAAAATCAGTTTGCTTGTTATAAAGCATGAATCATGATTTAGACTTTTATATTGTATTTATGGTTTTTATCCTTTCTATCTATAAAATAAGTTCCATTCTAGAATAAAGTGTTAATTTCCTTATGGTTTATGCTGTCTTTCTTGACTGAAAGAACCTAGGTTATAGTAACTGCTTGATATATGTTAACTGAAGAAGTGAATATGTTGCTGTTAATCAATAAATACATTTATGTATCATGAAACAACAACATGTCTTCTATGAGGTTTGTCTCTAAAGTAAGCCAAAGGGAAACATTTAAGTAAGTATTTGCCTTTCAGAGCTAATGAACTTAATGTGTGGAATGAAAAACCACTTCAGCTGGGTGTGGTGGCGCATGCCTTTAATCCCAGCACTCAGGAGGCAGAGGCAGGCTGATTTCTGAGTTTGAGGCCAGCCTAGTATACAAAGTAAGTTCCAGGACAGCCAGGGCTATAAAAAAAAAAAAAAAAAAAAAAAAAACACTGTCTCAAAAAACAAAACAAAACAAAACAAAACAAACAAACAAACAAAAAGACCATTTCATCTGACAATGAGGCTCATGGCCTAATGAATTTAGGAACATTGTTTACTTTATTTATTATTTTTTTAGATCATCAATATTGGTGGCCTTTTTTAATGGTTATTCTGAGTGCTTCAGTTTTTAAAGGATGATTTTATAGATAAACAGTAGATAATTTTTTAAGAATTTGTTTAACTCAATTAGCTGCAAGGCACAGGTTTGGAGAAATCATAAGTGGAGAATTTAATTCAGGTGATTGGTGTGGAAAGCTGAGTTAGACTGCACCTGAAAGTTATTACAAGGCTCCTCTGCATCTTCAAGTGTGTATGTTCTACTACAAATATTTACTAGGAGAAAAACGCCCACACATATGTAACTACAGCCTCTTTTTCTCATCTATAGTTGTCCTAGAAATAGTATGTTAATGTTGCTTTGCATGTGCTGACGTACTTTACCTGAAATATTAAAAAGCAATGAGCATGGGTCCCCAGCAAGATTGCCTAGTTAGTGATTTGATACTTTTTCTACTAGTCTGCATCATGATTCATGCCTTATAGTGATCAAACTGATTTTGCTGGAGTGACCGACTCTGCACAGTACATCTGCAGCCACATTTCCCAAGGCACTCATGCCTTATAACTACATCTGTACAGAGCACACTGAATAATTTCATAAGCTTCAGTTGTACAGCTGAAGACTGAATCCTTCAAGACCAATAATGTAAGGTGGCACTTGGTAGTGTTGGAGTTGCAGGACCAAAGTTATCCTTCTAAGAGAAAAATACCTGAGAACCCAAGTTCACATTGAGAGGCCCTAAAGTGAGTTGCCACATAACTGGTGGCTCTGAATACATGCCCTTTCACATTTGTGCTGAACTTCCAGCTGCCTCCATGTTGCAGTGCTTTACACCAATCATTAAAGGAAATCTGTGTGGAAACAGTTCAGGAGGAGGCTTTTACATTCATCTGGACACGTTGATTATAAGTTATCAATTCATTAGCAGTGAAAGTTCTGCTATATATGCTTCTTGCATTTCTCACAGTATTGTGGCATAGTTCACTATCTCCACAAACTGAGCCTCATGATTTGCCAGACTGATGACATACTTTGGGACTGATCACACTTCTTGGTATCATATGTATCCTCTTATGCACTAAACATTTACTGAACTTTGCCACTTGCCATTATTCTTCCACATTTGGTGCTTTCCCATATCCTCTGGATTCAGTTCCTATGCCCAGAAAGCTTTTTTCATGATTGCTCATCTCCAATACCATGTGTATGGCCATCATGTCTCACAAAAGAAAATTCCCATACCGTCATCTTGTGTATACTATTTCTGTGTTTGTTCTACCCATTTTTCTGTCCTATATTTTTCATCACTTCAGGTATATGAAAGATATATGCTTGACTGAGATGTGTACTTGATACATAACAATATTGTAAAATTATATTTTAATCATAGTAGGTACTCAAATATATTGGACACATTGATGACCAAATGAATAATAGAACGTATTACTGCTTAGTTTCTCACAATTGAAGTAGAATCCTGGAGGAAAGATGGTGAATACCAAAAGAAATCATTTCTATTTCTTTAGTTTACAGTAAAACTATTGGTGTCATCTGCTGACTGGTTGATGCTACAACTGCTTCACCTAGGAATTTATCCCATATTCCTAGAAAGATTCCTGCCATATAATAGATGTACAACATGTATTTGTTTAATAAACCAAGCACAACAATTTTGATATTTTTTATATTTCATGGAAGCTTATATTACCACTTCTGAGGAAAGTGGAAATTAGTACCATGATCTAGACAAGCAATGTTGAAATCCCTTGAGCATACTTCTTAAGTTTCTATGGCTAAAAGACTACAATATAGCTTTAGATTTCTGTTCTTATTCATAGTTTTATTAATATTTAGGGACTTTACTACAATTCATTTGAACAGATGTGTATGAAAATGGTGTGCATTAAAAATAAACCAATAGTCTTACATTCCTCATTTGGCTTTCATGTATAATGAGAGAATCACAGTATGAAATATGCAGAGGTAAATAGAGTCCCTTGGAATATCTTCAGAAGATCTAGTTTGTCTACTCACTGGCTGGCAATCATTCCATGTTTCTAAAGTATGCTTATAACAATAACTTGTCATTTTTGATATACTAAAAATTGGATCCATTTAAAATAGATGTTATTTTATGATAACATGGGTCATACGTTTTAATGTGGCCAGTCATTTTATATATCTCCATTCAAACATTTGATATGTATATAGTATTATATATAATATATATATATATATATATATATATAGTATTTATATACTAAATATACACTAAATCTTGATATGACACTTTATTTCTATAAAATAATCTCTGTGATAATATATTCTTACTGACTTTACCATAAGTTTTATTCATTAATTGACTACAGATGAAATATTTTGATACTCAATTAGCTGAGTAATCTCTGAATTCATGAGATATTGACTTCTTGACTGATAACAACTTTCTTATTTATAAGATCAGTTAAGATATGTGATATTTATATTTATTGTCTCATATACAAAAATTAAACAAACATGAATAAAACTTGGTTTCTTGAGGCAGTTGAACTGCTATGAAGTGGTTCTTAAGTGATACTTGGAGGACAATGCTAAAAAACGTTTTTCAACTTGATGTGTACCCATTCAAGAGTTTAATGACATTTTTATCTAAGAACACAGTGCTTTTCTTTCCTCTTAAGAGCAACTGAATTGAAGAAAATATATATAGCTTGCTATCCTTCTGCTATGGTTTATGGGTTGACAGTTTCAAATGGTTAGAACTATATTTAAAGTTAACCTCCTGGATATTTTCTGAATTTTAGAGATTTTGGTTAATTTAGTTTTGTCATTTGAAAGTACAGCCACTCTTTGGGGTTGAAATTCTTTGTCCAATGTTTAGTTTCCTGTGCTTTGTCAACTCAAATCCAGGAACCTTGGTAGCTTTGTGAAGTGATTCACACTGTTTCTTCCAAATGCTCTCTTTCATTTTTATGTTAAGAATATAGTTAATGATAAAGGAACCAGAACACAGTGAAGAGAGGTTAGAAAGAAATAAAAGGATGGATTTTTTTGGTTGTTGTTTTGTTTTGTTTTTTGTGTTGTTTTGTTTTTGTTTTTATGTTGATTAATGTTGCTTATAATGTATTAGATTTAAACTGATGCTTTAATACCTGTGAGACCTACAAAAACTAGAAGCTGTGGGTGTCATCAATCTAGACTGCAAAAAGGTAAAGGCAGGGAAGTTTAGGAGGCAGAACTAAAATTCCAGAGTATGACACAGAAGGAATACACCCAGATTCTCTGTGGAACAGCCACTCCACAAGCAAAGCAACTCTAACAATGAGGATACCTGGAGTCTGAGAGCAGCGTCCAGGAAATCGCCCAATCTCCCTGCCTTGTGGTCCACAGGAACACAAGGCAAAATGGTACAGTGACAAATCATTGAAGGGGAGCTGTGGATGTGGAGCTCTTAGTGGTGAAATAGCATTAAATAACTTCGAAAATAAACAAAAACAAACAAACAAACAAACAAACAAACAAAACGGCTCCCACAAGAGAAAGTGCTACAGTTGAGTTTGTTGAAGGTAGTCTACAATAAGAAAAATAAAGGCATCTTTCTTTCCTTCCTAGTATCTTTCTTACCCAATGTCAGGAGTAGGCTGTCTTAAGTGTCAAAAGGGTATTCCTCTAATATCATGCACTCCATAATACAAGGCTAAAAAGACACAAGGAGCCCACCTAAGGTCATTTCATGTATCCTAATGGCATAATATTTCACCCAAATCACACAGAATACACAGACCCTGAACAAATATCTTCTTCATGTGTGTTCTCCAATGGACGGACCATATCAATTAATATATCCATTCCTCAGCTCTCTAATAGATATAGACAGATGTTAGTTTGAGGATGAATCAAATAATTGAGTTTGGAAAACCACATCTTTCAATAAATTGACATACATTTTAAATAATGTGTTAATATATTTATAAATTTTAGCGATTTATCATTATGAGAAGGCTGCCATTTCGATGCAGATCTTGCAATGCTCAGAGTCCCAGCTTCTTGTAGCATGTAATTAGCCCGAATGTATGCTGCCTGGTTGGTGGCTCAGTTTCTGATCACTCCCAGGGGTTGGGGTTAGTTGAGGTATCCTTGGTTTAAATAGTAATTCAGTATGTAATATACAAACAAAACCCAATGCACAAGCCATAAATTTATTTTTTGAAACTCTCTCTCGCTCTCTCTTTTTCTCTCTCTCTCTCTCTCTTACACACACACACACACACAGACACACACACACACGTAGCTCAAAATCTGTGTCCTGATTTCTATGTAGGAATTTAAGGTGAGCTTAATCACAAATCAGTTTATTTATTTAGATACTAGTTGCCTTTCAACACTTTGTATTAATGTAAATTTCTACCCATTAAATTGTATTGTAAAGATGCAGAAAGTAGTTCTCTTGAGAACCCTGTGGCTAAAATGTTCATACATGTCTGTTCACACAGAGACAATGGGGATACTAAAACATCACTAAAGTGCCTGTTGTCTCTATTCACTTTCCTGCTTATACATAGTATAGGAATCCAGCATATAATTTTATAGGTTTTGTAAATAAATGGGTTGGAAGCACATAAAATGACTGTTGACATTTCAAAGACTAGATCAGTATTCCATAAATTCAATATGGTTTAGAACAGCAAGTGTTTACTGAAGGGATCCTGATATAGAAGTGGATTCTCATAGTCATCTATAAGATGGAGCAAGGGGCCCACAATTGAGAAGCTAGAGATAGAACCCCAAGAGCTGAAGGGGCCTGCAACCCTAGAAGAGGAACAACAATATGAACTAACCAGAACCCCCAGAACTCGTGTCTCTAGCTGCATATGTAGCAGAAGATGTCCTAGTCAGCCATCATTGGGAGGAGAGGCCCCTTGGTATTGCAATCTTTATATGCCCCAATACAGGGGAACGCCAGGGCCAAGAAGTGGGAGTGGATGGGCAGGGGAGCAGGGCTGTGGGAGGGAGGAGGGACTTTTGGGATAGCATTTGAAATGTAAATTAAGAAAATATCTAATAAAAATTTAAAAAAAAAGAGAGAAGTCCAAAAATATATAATTACAAAATTGAATTTCCTACACTCAGTATTTAAAAAATTAAGGTCAATTACAGAATTTATTTGAAGTACTTTTTTTATTCGACAGCTTTTCTGAAGATCTAAGAGAAGGATTGCACAGTATAAAGACAAAGACTATCATATTATTTATATATTATTTTAATTATCCAGTCTCCAGAGAAATAAACAGTAAATAGACACAAGCTTGCTTTACCATAAGGTAGCACTAAACTGTGGTACCTCAGGTTTACCAGCAACTTCAAGCTCCTGCTTTAGCAAACAGTGTATCTCATTGCTAATGTTCTGAGCCCCCTCCCATCTCCAGAGTTTTCTCTTTGTAGCATAATTCACGACTTGTCTCTGATAAACAGCTGACTAGGTTAAATACTTAGGAATGCAGTGGAAGTTTTATATTTTGCTAGTAGAAATTGAATAAGTTATAATCCCAGTATTCACTTAAATGTCTTTCTGTGTCGATACTCATCATGAAATTTTCAGAGCAGTGCTCTCTTTCTGTGTTAGGAAGTAATTTGCTAAGACCCTGAAGGTTACCTACTTTTGTGAATTGGCAGATAAGAGTGGAGAAATGAGAATGCCAAAATGTTACATTACCCTGCCCACTGTAATTGATAGATTCATAAGCCAGTCATATTTCAATTACTTTCACTGTCAGTTTTATATCCGTTTTTATAAATGTGTTTCTTTTTTTCTTACCTCAGATGTAATGAAGCTTGTTGTGCCTAACATTCTTGTCTGTGTACTATTTTAATTAAATGCATTATGCTGCCTTTTTAGAGCAATACTTTCTTCAGTAAAATATTCTAGCTACCACTGTCTAAAATATTTTAGAACATCCTATTTTATTGGCATCAAGATATGCAATATTCTAGACTGAGGCACCTTTTAATTTTAGTTATCTCTTTTGTATATGGATGCATTTGATAAATTATACATTTTGCATTCTATGCATTCTAAATTTTAAATTCATAATATAACTATATAAGGACTAATTACAACAGAAAGGCAAATTTAACGACAGTATTTTTAAAAGTTAAAGATATTTGTAAACGTTTTTCATAGCTATTTCTGCATGAGCTTCATACAAAGATTAGGCACATAGGAAGCACAGCTGTGATCACAAACAGTGAGTTAGTTATATTATGTGGGTAAAATGGAAACTACCAGAAATAATTTGGTTTCAATTATAGAAGAAGGTTTTATATTTTAAAAGTAGCATCACATAAAACAGAATGAAAAAAATAGTGCCAGTAAAGATATGTTGGTATGCACATATACATATATAGATGTATTTTTAAGCTTTTTGAAGATCCTAGAATTCATCTGATCACTGGAGGCTCATTTCCTCTAATTTCTTTGTTGCACTTTGAGAAGAGCTGGCTGTGTTTTCTCTTATCATTAATCTCAATGGGCTGACATACAAAAATGAATAGTTTAGAGCCAGCCTACACTACACTAGATACTAGTTGCCTTTCAGCACTTTGTATTAATGTAAATTTCAATTCATTAAATTGTATTGCAAAGATGCAGAAAGTAGTTTGCCTGATAACTCCGTGGCTAAAATGTTCACACAAGTCTGTTCACACAAAGACAATGGAGATATCATTTAAACATCGCAAAAGTGACTGTAGTTTGTTTTCATTTTCCTATTTGTATGTATTATAGATAACAACATATGATTTTATAGGTTTTTAATAAATAGGTTGACCTTCTTAATAGACTCAATCTCACTTAATAAATTAAAAAATTAACAATAGTGGTTTGAACATTGTTCAATAGATTACTATTTCTTGTGTGAAATATACAGAAGTCTATTTCCGACTCAATCAGGTAATTTCCCAAATTCATTTTGTGAAGTGAAACCAAAGGTTTATATAGAGATTCTAATAAAACATTTTGAATAGTTTTATGAAAACAAAAAAAAAATAAGAAATATTCTCTGAAATTTCTTTTTTTTTTCTTTTTTTTCAACTTTTATTAGATATTTTCTTCATTTACATTTCAAGTGTTATCCAGAAAGTTCCCTATATCCTCCCCCCTCCCGGCCCTGCTACCCTACCCACCCACTCCCACCCCCTGGCCCCAGCGTTCCCCTGTATTGGGGCAAATAAAGTCTGCATAACCAAGGGGCCTCTCTTCCCACTGATGGCCAACTAGGCCATCCTCTTCTATATATGCAGCTAGAGACACGAGCCCAGGGGGTACTAGTTAGTTCATGGTTATTCTTCTACCTATAGGATTGAAGACCCCTTTAGCTCCTTGGGTACTTTCTCTAGCTCCTTCTNTTTGTCCTGTTGACAATATCTTTTGTCTTACAGAAGCTTTGCAACTTTATGAGGTCCCATTTGTCAATTCTTGATCTTACAGCACAAGCCTTTGCTGTTTTGTTCAGGAATTTTTCCCCAGTGCCCATATCATCGAGGCATTTCCCCACTTTCTCCTCTATAAGTTTCAGAAATTTCTTAAGAATCCACTTACATAACTTCTCTGGGTCTATGGATTATAGTATGATTATCCTTTACCTAACCGCTAATACCTACTTATAAGTGAATACATACCAATATTGTCTTTCTGTATCTGTGTTGCCTTGCTCAGGATTTGTTTTTCTAGTTCCATAAATTTGTCTGTAAATTCCATGATGTTGTTTTTACTCACACCTGGGTACTACTCCATTCTGTAAACATACCATATTGTCTTTATCCATTCATTGATTGAGGGTCATCCAGGTTGTTTCCAGTTTCTGGCTCTTACGAATAGAGAAACAGGAAACATGGTTGAGCATAGTCCTTGAGATAGGATGAAGCATCCTTTGGGTCCATACTCAAGAATGGTATAACGGGATCTTGATGGAGATCTATTTCCAGTTTTCTAAGGCAAACCATATTGATTTAAATATTGGTTTTGTAGGTTTGCTCTCTCATTACCACTGGAAGAATGACGCCTGTTCCACATCTTTACTAGCATGAGCTGTCACTGTCACTTGTTTACTGATCTTAGTCATTCTGACAGGTGTTAGATAGAACATCAAACTAGTTTGGGTTTCCATTTCCCCTTTCTCCTCCTACTGGGTTTCCTTGGCCAGCCCAGATAAGAATGTTTATGTCTAATCTTTTTTGCATCTTATATAATGGGTAGTTTTTGCTACTCTGCTTTAATTCTGAGAAGACTATGCTACCATCACTGCCCAGGTCCCCTTGTATCTGCAGATGTAAGACACAAACATACATTAGCTTATTTTTAATATGCTTTAGCTCAATGGTCGGGCTCTTCTAAACCTTCATCAGCTATCACACCATTCTTTTCATGCTCAGTATCCTAAATCTGCCCCCAGTTTTCGTTACTCAGTTACCTTTAGTCCTAGCTCAACACCTCTAATTCTGCCCTTTACTTAGTTGCCCAGATACTTTCTCCTTGTTCAGCCTCCTAAATTTGATGTCATCTTAATTATGTTTCTAATCTCCTGTCTGCTACCTCAGACCCAGTTGGGGAATTAGCCCATGGCCACTGCACCTGAGATCTCACGTGGCTGAGGACTCTTTGTCTGAAGCAAATCTTTTCTCATCTCCTGCATCAGCTAGCCTGCCTGTGAGAAAACTGAAAGTCCTGCCTATTTTTCCCAGCTCATTGGCTACTAGCATTCTTATTGATCGATCAAGAACCAATTGAAGAACAGGACCTTCAGTGTTCTCACACAGAGTCCTGATCAAAACATCAACCCCCTACAATCTTGGTTAATATCATTTGGTTAATATCACTGAGAGGCCTGCTCTTTTTTGAAAGGAAATGGAAGAGCAGTAGATTTCAGGGAGACAGGATGTGTGAGGGGTGTTGAGAAGAGGAAATGAAGGAAGGCTACAGTCAGGATGTACTGAATATGACAAGAATAAAATTATTTATAAAAAATAATCCACTTATATTTTTCTTCTAAGGGAATATAACCAAATTAATTCTTATCAGTTTTTAATTTAATATTTAATAACTTTGTAATGAACACTATCTAATCTCTTATCCCTTTCCCCCAAACCTATCTCATGTTTTACATACCAAATTCATGATTATTATTCTAGCACACACATAAAACTATATGCACATATACACACACAATATACATATGCAAATGCAACCTTGTAAATCCATTTAGCATTTCTTATAGATACATACATACATACATACAAACATACATATGTTTAGGGCTGAAACTTAATTTTAGATCTCCAATGTCGGAGATTATCTCTATAGGAAACACCCAATTCTCCTTCGCTCATCAGACATGGTTTGTGATGGTTTGAATAAGAATGTCTCTTATATATTTGGATGTGTAGTCACCAAAGAGTAGAACTGTTTGTAAGGATTAGAAAGATGAGATGTGGCCTTGTTGCATTAGGTGTGCCCTTGCTGGAGAAACTGTGGCACTTGGAGTTGGTATTGGAGTTTCAAAAGTCTTTGTTGTTATTGTTGCTGTTTTAATTATTTTATCTATTTATATCCCAAATGCTAACCCTCCTCATAGACCTCCTCACAGAGTCACTCCCCAATCCCTATCCTGTTCTCCTCTGAGAGCATGGGACCTCTCCCTTGGATATCCCTGATTCCTGATGAATCATCTGTACTAGATTAGGCACATCTTTCTACACTGAAGCCAAACAAGGCAACCATGTTGGGGAGCAGATACCACAGTCAGGCTACAGCTTTAGGGAAAAAACTCTGCTCCAGTTGTGGGGAGGCCCACAGGGAGACTGAGCTGCATGTCTGCTACATATGTGCTGGGGGTCTCATTCCAGCCTATAGTTTTTGTTTTTTTCCAGTTGGTAGCTAAGTCTCTGAGAGCTATCACAGGTCTAGGTTAGTTGATTCTGTTGACCTTCTTGTGGGGTTCCAATCCTCTTCAGCTATCAACTCTTCCATAAATGTCTCTGACCTCTGGCAAATGTTTGGCTGTGGGTTTCTGCATCTGTTACAGCTAGCTGGTGGGTAGGGCCTCTCAGAGGACATTTATGCTAGGCTCTTGCCAAAAGTTCACTCCAGATCTTCTCTCTCTCTCTCTCTCTCTCTCTCTCTCTCTCTCTCTCTCTCTCTCTTTCTCTCTCTCTATCTTTCTCTGTGTGTGTGTGTCTGTCTCTATGTCTTTCTCTCTCTGTTTATCTCTGTCTCTCTCTCTCTGTTTCTCTCTCTCTCTCTCTCTCTCTCTCTCTCTCTCTCTGCCTATGCACTATATGTGGCATTTAATGTTACTCCTATGTCTACATGAAGGTCAGGATGCTCCCTTTTATGATGGTAATATACTAAATCTCTGAAAGTATAAGGAAGCCCCAAGATTAAGTGCTTTATTTTATAAGAATTGCCTTGGTAATGGTGTCACTTCACAAAAATAAAACACTGACTAAGACAGGGTAGAAGAATGTAGATGTCCTCTGTCCATATTGTTATATCAACTGTTATTGTTACTGTGTTAGTCTTGTTCAGACAATGATATTATGGAGATTTCATGGATGAAATTTCTCTTATTCTACCTAATAAACTCTGTCTCGCAACAGCTTTCTTGGTCCTTTGGCTCTTGTAAAGTTTTTACATTATTCTTGAGTCTTTGCAAAGAGACTTGCCTTATAGATATACAACTGATCTCTCAGTCAGCCTAGATATTCTCTGCATTGTATCAATTACAGCTTTCTATAATCGCTTCTGTCTGTCATGGATAGAAGCCTGTTGATAAGAGAACAGAAAACACTCTATGAAGATAAGTATGTAGATCACCACTATAAATCATATTGCTTTAGGAAAATGGCATAGGTATGTTTTCTTCTCAGGTCTGTGATGTCCCAAGCCATGGATAATAAGCTATGTTTACCATACCTGGCATGGGTTCCCCCATTTTGAGCAAGCCTAGATCCAATTATTGTCATTCACTTTTTGAGAGAAAAAAATGACAAGAAAAAAAACACACAGTGATTATTCAGTAAATGCTTTTCTTAGTATTGTACAATTAGAATGTAAAGTATTAGGCTTTGATTTGATATTTTAAAACATTAATTTTTATAGCCTTTTTCATTTCTCCCCCCAATGCCTGGTCAGCCTTCTACCTTTTCAGCCCCTTGAAAGCCTCAATTTTTCTTCTCTTTAGTGTGTGCTGATATTTCTGTGTTTTTTGTTTTTCAAATGAACCTATATTCAAGAAGTGATTTACGTATTGCCTGCTACAATTTTAGAAAAGAGTAATTTCATGGTATTTTCCTAAATAACCTTCAGGACAAGATAAATACCTTGGTAGGAAATTATCACTTCTTTTGAGTTAGGGCTAGTAAGATGAAATTCCTGTGTTTTGGACTGCTACTGTCCCCAGAGGGACAAGAGTAGGAAGTTGGTTTCGAGAGTGAGAGGAGTCTTTTTCTAAACAACAAAGGAGGAAATAGAATTGAATAAAGTGCATTGCCTATTTTAAGTCTTCAATATATAAATGATGCTAGATGACATACAGATAAATGGTGGCAGGAAATATAGATAGATGATCATTTGAAAATTGATTTTTGATATAAGAAGACATGTATGTGTGTGTGTGTGTGTGTGTGTGTGTGTGTATAAAATCATTAATATTACACTATAACTAAGTAAAATAAGAAGATAAATATATAATAATTAAAAGCAGTGAAGTGAACAACCACATGCTCACTCTCCAGGATCTTATGCCCTCTTATGGCCTTTGTGGACACACATAAAGAAACATGCACACACTTTCACATATGCACAGCCATGTAAATACAATAAAATAAATCTTTAAACATAGAAAGAAATGAATGAACTAAAAACAAGGAGAGGTTGCTATCTCCCTAGATGAAGAAATGTGGCTAGTTATCATGTTAGTTGGAGGAGAGACAGCATCTGCATTCCTGACATGGTAAAACAGAGGTAAAAATGATCTTCACCTGGTAGAAAGAATCTAGATATCCAACATAAAATACAATGCAATTTGACAAGAAGCCTGTGACCTGCTCTGTGTCTGTGCAACCTACTCAGAGGCATTAATCATGCTTCCCACCAAGCATAGAGAAGCCTGTTCATGAAAAGAAACCCATAAATGTACAAAAGAAACATGGCCGATTAACTGAAATTGTTAACTTACTTTTTGATTTATATAAATCAAATTTCACCAGACGTTTGAGGTGAACTCCCCAAGACAGAGTATCCAGAGAGTCGTGGAAAATCACTTTAGCTATGTACTTTTTATTGCCATAATCAGCAGAAGTTGTGTGAGCTCCATTTAAGTAAAAGTACATTCACTTTACACATTCTCAGGTCATTTCATATCTCTCCAGAAATGTAGTGCTAACAGCTGGATTGTGAAGAAATCTTGCATACTTCATCTATGATATAGTCTCTTTGAGAACCATGTTCACAGTATACTCAGTAATTATACTTTACCATTTATCTTTATATTCTTTAATCTAATCAGGTTGATCCCTGAAATTTGATGTCATGTGATCTAACTTGCTAACTTAAAAAGAACAGAAATTATACTGCTCCCAGCATCTAAAATATTTATACTTCTTATAAAAAGTACAAACATTGATGGAGCTTTCACTTTCTGGGTATGCATAATCTGTACCTAGACTTTCTTTTACCAGGCAAAAGTTTTCCAATGTACTACTAGTCATTGAGGAAAGGGCTCACATTCATATTTTTCTTACTCATTTTACAAAAAAAAAAAAAAAAAAAACCCTTGAATATGTTCTATAGAAAATGCACTGATGACTTAAGAAAGAAAAAAATGTGGATCAAAAGAGAATATGCTAAGCCCAGAAAAGAAAAGAAATGACTTCCCAGGATGTAACTTGCAGCATCCCTAGAAATCAATCAGCTCGACTGAGAGCAGCAAATCAGAGGGCTATTGTAGCATGTCTTCAAGAAATGTGGGAGCACATTTCAGTAAGAATTTATAGAGATTGTGATCATATGATAAATAAGCTCACTTTTCCACAGCAAGAAAAAAAAAAACTTAGCTAGAACAAGCAAATATCTATCAAGGAGTATCCAAATGAATCATAACTTTAAACAATTGCTAGAGTCTATAAGAAAATACACTTCCATACAATCTTAGAATATCTTCTGTGGCTTTGCCCATTTTGGGTAGCACTTAATTCTTCTACTTAAGTCCTACAACTAACAATATTTAGATAATTTTATTTTTGTAAATTTTCATTTTTCATTTAAAAAATAAACCATAAACAAGATATTGTATCATTAGTATGCAGGTAACAGTATTTCTCCATGTGTTAACCTTCCCTATATTTTTTATCTCTCATATGAATTTGAAGTTATGATGTAAAGGAAGACTATAAATGTTCATCTTTTGACTTTCAGCTTGGAGATATAGTTTAATTTGAGCATTGCATGAAAAACTGAGTATTTGAAGTCTGAGAGTTAGGAGACTATACATGTTTCATTTGCTCTTTATAGTTCCTACTGTTGCTATAGCAGAGGTGTAAGAAGTAGCTGCCAGTCCTCAGCTTGATTTGATTGACATGCAGGAAACACCCTTGAGTCCATGCCTCATCCGGAAACAGAATCAAGTCAATTTCTTATTCAAAGCAGAATTTATCGCAGCACACCACGTTTCTCTAGCCATGCTATACAGTGACATTTAAATAAAAAATCTCACTGTCTGGTGAGGGTAATATTTTCTGGAGGTGTTGAAGAGAGTGATCCTATGAACCCTGAAACATTATAAGTTTAGTTACCACGGCTTGTGGTTTCACTCTATAATTAATGGTAAAACCAACTTGCTGAAGACACAGTATGCTTCAGTCATATAGAGTTAAAAAACAGTGATGTGAAAACTTCATACCTATGAACTATTTTCATATTGCTGAAGAGTACCATCCAGAAGGCAAAAGTAACTATAAGTCTTAACCATCTATGAATCCATGTGAGCTACAATAATGACTGACTGACCTTTAAGGATATGCCCTCTAGTAAAATAATGGAATGACTGTCAATGACTAACCAACTTTCCAACGTAATCTAGAATCGAGGCAAAATGTTCTACTTTGGTGACGAATGACCCCAGTTTTTGAATAACATTCTGACAAATACATGGGATCTCGTTACGGATGACGGTAATAATACTATTTAATCGTATCATGATTTAGTTGGACATTTCTGAATAATAACATGAGTATACGATTCAATAGAGAGTTTGGAGTAATCCCTTCGTAATTTCGTAGTAAATGTTAACTAATACAGACTCCTCTAACTCATGAAGGTGCAGAAAGTGTGTCTGGATACTAATCCCTTAATTCAGTGTCCATGTCAGACTCCTCCTCCAAAGAATCGGTGATCATCATAGAAAAGGTTACAGAAATATTACAAGAGCCAAAGGGAAAAGACAGAACAGGAAGGCTGCACAAAAGAACTCAGTGATTGAGACAGCATATGCAATATCTGTGCAAGCCCAAACCGGTTAAATTTCAGAATGGAGAAAGTAGTTAAACTTAGGTAAACAAAAATTTAAGTAAACATAAATTCCCACTCAGGTCAAAGAGCTGTTGACATGTGACAGTTGCTGGCAGAAAACAAGAGTCAGTTTACTCTAAGGATGCTCCAATGGTAGGTTAACTATGCTTCAGTGGATGAGCCCACACCCAACATTATATGTGCAGCATAAACTGGACCTGATAGCATTTTAAAACAAATGTCTCAGTCCTGGACTGGTAATTATGGGTATAAATATGATCAAAATATGAAATTCTGAAAACTAAGGAAATATTTTTAGATGTCTAAGAAATAAATGCACATGTACTGGTGTAGGCCTTGATTTTAGGAATTGTTTTATACATATATTAATTGATTATGCAGTTGACTTAAACAAAACTATAGAACAGAATGTTACAGAATGAAAAATCAAAAGTACTAAAATGGCTTTAGAAATAGGAGATTTGAAGGTTACTTCAACAGGATTAATGTCTAAAACTGATAGATACAAAGCAGATTTACTTAAAGTCTTGTTTGTAAGGTTCCAAAATAAGTTTAATAATGAAAACAGGATATAACAAAATTCAAGAGTGGAGGTGGAGGTGGAGAATTGCTCATTGGTTAAAAGGTCATACTACATTTTGAGAAGACCTGAGATCTGTTCCTAGGACCTAATTTTTGCGATGGTTCACATTTGTTTGGGACTCCTGGACCATGGGCTATGGCATCCTCTGCTGGGCTCTGTGGGCACTTGTATTTAATATGGCAAATACCCCCACATACACACACACACACACACACACACACACACACACACACACACACATATACAAATTAACATAAACAACAACAATAATGAATAATTAAAACAAAATGTTTAGGGAGAAAATTCACTTGACTACTGATAGATTATTAATTTCAAACAGAAAAAAGTAAACTTTGTGAGTCAAATAAATAAATATATGCAATATAGCATCAGATATTTCAAGCTTTATTGCTTTATCTGTATATAACAGAGACCATAGTTTGGTTATAAAACTTGATAATCTTCAAATGTCATAAGTAGATTTGTATTTCAGAAAAGCATAATGAGCAAAACTTCTTGGTTTTTTCCTACTTCTGCAGATCAACTAAATTATTTTAAGTATTGTATCACTTTTGAAAATATTCTAGTTTAGAAAAAATATTAGCAATACTTTTAATAAAACTCTCCAGTACATTCACGTGAGACCCATAATCCTTCTTTCATCCTCTAAAGCACAACCGAAGGATTTTAAATGAGTGTGTGAAAGATGCTGCATAAACTCAAATAGTTAAATTCAGGACCACATTAAACAAGCACATTAAGTGGGTAGAGCTACACATATACTACTGTTTACTGATATTTAATATAATTAATGAGTCATTGAATTTTAGTAAAGAAATCTAAAATTTTCATGAATCTATACTGGAATATTACTGAAACACAGTTTCTAGTTGGAGCCCTTCCGGTATGACAGAAGGAGGCCCATTTGTCAAAGCACTTGTTATGGAAATAGGTAATTATTTTAATCAGGTTCAATGGATATGATGCAAATGATGTCCCTGAGGCTTACACTTCCAATGTGAAATTACATGGTAAGTAATTACTGGGTATGAGATTTCCATCTTAATATATATGAAAAGAAATAATAAACCTCCTAATATGCACTTGCAACTTTAAAAGGTTTATAGACCTAGAGAAAAGTATTTCATGTTTCTCACATGAAAATTATGTCTTAAATAGATCACAGAAATACAGATGGCTTGCTCATAAATACACATGATGAATTTACCAGAAATTTACTGGTATTAAGAATTATTAGGAAAAGCATTAGTAACTCCACTTAAACTCTAATGTGTTTCAGCTTTCTGAAAGTCAATGTATCAGAAGTAGATTCAGTCTGAACACAAAAATCTGAGAGGAAAAGAAAAATCTCACAGTTCCCTTGGCTATCACCTTCATTTAGAGCTTTCTAGAAAGCCTCTCTTGAGGGACAGAAATAACTGTAGAGTAGCACATGAACTACCTCAAAATTAGACCTTTTCTCACTTTTATGAATATAGCTCCCTCTATTAGTTTGTTTGATTACACTACTCAGTGTTCCTAGGAAGGTCTGCCTCATCTCTTCTGTGCTGTACAGTTCTTGTTTTGAGCCAAAATGTATTGGAAAGGAAACTACATCTCTGTTATACATTTGGGAATGCTTGAGTTTCTTCATCATCTTTATGGGCTAATTGGTGATATAGGAAATGTGGTTGTAGATTTCTGCATGTGTGTGTGCATTTGTATCACTTTCTGTTCATGGTCAATAAATAATATAGCATGGTCACTGTTTCTGCAGTTTTGTTGAGGAATAACTGACACAGAATAGGATATTTTAAGATCTTGTGGTGTGTTCCATTCTGACACATGTGAGCACCTGTGAAGCCAGTACCCTTAATGATGTAGTTAACACTCCCCTTAGTCCTCCTATACTCACTCAACCACTTCTTGTACCAGTAAGTTCATCTCAACCTCTTCACTTTTGTCAAAACAGATTAAATCATTTTCTAAAAGTCCAAAAATAGAATCACATAGCAGGTACTTTCTGTTTGGTTTCTTTCTTTCTTTCTTTCTTTCTTTTTTTTTTTATTAGAGAAATTCTTCATTTACATTTCAAGTGTTATCCCATAAGTCCCCAATACCCACCCCCCGCCCTGCTCCCCTACCCTCCCCCTCCCACTATTTGGCCCTGGCATTCCCCTGTACTGGGGCATATAAACATTGCTAGACCAGGGGCCTTTCCTCCCGAATAATGGCCAACTAGGCCATCTTCTAATACATATGCAGCTAGAGACATGAGCTCTGGGGGTTCTGATTAGTTCATATTGTTGTTCTTGGTTTCTTAATTGAGACTAATTCCTTTGAGATGTATCCCTGCTATTGCTTATATCAAAATTTCATTTTACTGGTGAACAGTGATGAATGGTATGAATCTACAACCATTTAAAAAATACACATGAATACATGATGTGCACCAAATTTGGGATTATTTTAAATAAAGATGCTTAAAAAGTATCAACATTGAGATGTTTTCATCAGCACTGGGCAAAGATGTAGGGGTAAATGCCTGCAGGGTACTGCAAATACAATGTATTTCCATGAGGAGCTGTCATGTTGTTTTTTCAGAGTGATTGTATTACTTTATATATAAACAATTGTATATGAGTTCAATTCTGCATTCTTCAACAAGACTCACTAAAGCCAGTGTCTTAATTTTTAGCCATTGTAACACATGTTCAATGACATTTCATCTAATTTTAGTTTTACTTTGTAATTTTGATTACAAAGGTGTTTAATACCATTTCACCCACTGTAAAATTCATGTCTTCATGAATATTTGATCATTTTATGGAGTTACTTGTTTCTTAATAAAATATTGTAATAATCCTTTACATATTGTGAATTTAATACTCCCCTAGAATCTTGACTTGCAAATGTATTCTGCCAGTTTGGGGCTTGGTTTTGATTCACTTAAATTTGACTTTGAGTTATTTACATTTTCCATAATGTAGAGTTTAATCAATGTTCTGTGATTAATAATTTTGGTGTTGCATTTAAAATGTTTCACCTGAACTGAGCACAAATATGGTTTCTTTAATATGTATTCCATGTTTTAAAAACAGTTGTAGCTTTTATTTCCAGATCTATAGTCTATTTCAAGTGAGTCCATAGTGGGGTGAGAATGACCCTAAATTCTTCTTTTAGAGGCAAATAGATATCCAAACCAAATATACAGAAAAGTCTTGGCTGTTCATGAGACTACCTCATTTGTCATCACAGTCTGTGTTTGTGTAATTCTTCATGTTTAGGATCTGTTAAGCTCTTTACATCTGCACATGTATTATAAAGGTTTAGTACAAAGGTTTCCTGCTTTTCCTTTGCAAGTACTCAGAATCCAGTGTGCATGGTCCTAAAGTCACTGATGCTCAGGGTGTTAGGTCTATTTGTGTTTATTGTGTGTATTGTCTGCTAGCATTAATCTTTAGTGAATATGGCATATGTGGGCAATGTCTAATCTGCTATTAGTTCTGACTAGTTTATTAGTTACTTATTTCATTGTAGTTTTAATTTCTAGAAATCCAGTGCCTTTCTCTAGTCACCTTGTCTCTACCTGTCACACTCAATGTATAGAAGGTGTTATAACAATTGCTTTCAAGTCATTTGTTTTTTTCTAGCAAAGGATTTTTTTTCTGGTTTTACATGTCTATTACATTTGATTCACGTTTAAATATGTCCCACACTGTTGAATATTCTGTGCTTTTTGTTTTCTGTATCCACTTGAGCTCATTTGTCTTACATGATTTCTGTTCTCAGAAATACTTTGGTCCTTTATTTTGTTTAAATGTTTAATAAACGAGAACAATTCAGATGTTCAATCCATGAGGCTCTTGCTTTTCTGTGTCTGGAATGTTTTGCTTAGCATGGATATTTTCAGTTCCATTGATGTTCTCATAAACAGAAGTGTTTGTCCACTTCTGGAGCTGAGTGGTATTCTGTTGTAAGGATCTTCTGTACTCATGAGTTGGTATTTATTTGCAACTTTCATGTCTTGGATTTTAAAACAGCATTCCAATGATTATGAACATGAAGATGTCTTTTTCATGTGGAGACAACACTTCCTTCTGAGATATATATATATATATATATATATATATATATATATATATATATGACTGTAATGGATAGATCATATAGTAGTTCTAATTATAGTTTTCTCAGGAATATCTATATTGCTTCCCATACAACTTTAGGAATTTACATTCAAAATTTGTTTCTTTCCTGTAGAAAGTTTCAGGCTCTGTCTAGATTCTGTCATATCATGCTGTGTCTTGTGGGATTCCTCTCAAGACAGTGATCTGAGAGTGGTGAAATACATCTCACTGTACATTGCTTTTTCAGGCAGAATAACATCCTGGTCCATATTACTAATTCTTTTGAATCATCCCAACCATGAAACATTATCAAATTATCAGCAGCATGGAAAACAAATATGGTTTAAAATACAAATCCCAAAAATAATGGCTAACTTTTAAAGCAATAAATAGTGAATAGTTAGATTGAAAGAAATGCTTCTAAAGTGGGCTTAATTGGCAAATATTTTCTTAATTTATTTCTGCCAAGTATACCCAAAACATCCTGTACTTATGGAGACAAGATTCTATAATGAATGAACTTCAGCCACCCTGTTCCTTTTGAGGGAAACTGAAACTACTTAGAGTTTGTGCTGTTTTCTATACTTGTGAATGTTAATTTAAGCCCACCGGCTTGATATTACACTGATTTATGTGCTAGGGTTTATAGAAGGTTGATGTACAAATTTATAAATGTAAATGTTACAATTTATGAAAAATATATGATATTCCTTTACTCAATTCTGTATGGTTCCACTTCCATGTGCTATGTTCTTTTGGATCAACTACTGTCTTTCAAATAAATCTAAGGAGGAGCTACTCATCCAAAATTTGATAAAAATTCCACCCATTTCTTTGCTCTAAGAATGATGCCAAAGAAGTTTCTGTATATATAAACCTTGTCATAGTTGTGCCTACCTTTCTTTCAAGGATAAAATAAAATTTTCTATAAAATTATATGATATTTTTAAAATTCTTATGGAAAAAACAGGAATAATTCTTCCGGCGCTCTGAAAATTTTTAAGTTATAAACTACCTTGCCATCAATTACCTTAGTTAACCTTCAGACACTCTAGAAGTTGTGTCTAATTTCTCATTTTTGACCATTTTCTTTATTTACTCATGCTAACATTTAGAAGATATAAGAATTTAACTCAAGGACCTAATCATATTCCATTACTGAGTCTTTATATATCTACAGTTGAGAGTCCAATTGTAGAATTCATATAAAGAAAATAATTAAAAGATTAGGTCAATTTATTCTATATACACATGGACTGCAAATGAGTTGTAGAGCCTGATATTTAAGTGAACATTGTTTACAAAACAATGTTTAAACATTTGTAGTATAAAGTTGCTGATATTAAAAAAATTAAAGACTATTGAACAAGAAAATATAATTTATCCTAGTAAGATGAAAGTTTGAATTTATTCATGTAAAAAGATCCTCTTAGTGAAACTTTAAAGGGTATATTGGCATTAAACCTTTCTACTCATAACTTGTACATGAAATAAGCAGTCACTTGTCAGTTTCATATAGTTCCTATCTTGAAAAATACTATAAACTATATTGCTGAGATGAGTGTGATTCATACCACCACTTTGCAAAAAAAGTCTGACATTATCAATTCTAGTTGGCCATTATTGGGGAAGAAAGGCCCTTGGTCTAGCAATGTTTATATGCCCCAGTACAGGGGAATGCCAGGGCCAAGTAGTGGGAGTGGGTGGGTAGGGGAGCAGGGCGGGGGAGGGTATAGAGGACTTACGGGATAACACTTGAAATGTAAATGAAGAAATTCTCTAATAATAAATAAATAAATAAATAAATAAATAAATAAGAAAAAAAAAAAGAAATGACCCAGTCATTTCACTCCTAGACATATCCAGAACTCATGCAATTATTTGTGCATCAAGACACAGCTATGGGCAGGCATTCTGATTTTTTTATATGCAACAACACCATTCCAATAGAAGTATATCGGGAAAATACCTGTGGTATACTTCACAATGACCACAGATTGAAATGGAAAGCAAATCACTGCACCCACTATAACAACCATGGGAATGAAGCCACAGACAGAGATGCACACACTGAATAACTGATGTTTGAAACTGTGATGTTAAAAGGCAAAATGAAGGCTCCTGCTTATATATACATATTTGCACTGTAAAACTGTACATTATTAAAAGCCATTGGATTGAAAGATAACAGGAAGCCTTCAGAATGCTTAGGATTCTAGTGCTTGTACTCGGCAGTAGCATAAGTTTTTTTCTTTACAATTACTCATTAAGTTGCTTTGTATATTTTTCAACATGGACATTTTACTTCAAAGAGATATTTTAAAATAATATCAATTACCATTCAGGGTATATAGCAAAGCATTTATGCCAAAACTATGAAATATGTCTATATCATCTAAAAAGAAGTAATTAAATCAAAGTGAATCTTTTTATCAGAGTACAAAGCTCAATGCCACATGGGTTAGAAGGTCAAAAACCAAATTAATTCTTCGTTAAAGAAAAGCTATACATTAATACCAGTTTTGGGCTTGACATGGAAATTTGTTTAAAGCCCATGCTACTCAAATAATTTAAAGCCCTTAATAAAATTAATAAGAGGAGTAAACAAAATGTGAAAATTTGAGGTATTCAAATGCAGAGGTTTGGTCAGGAAATATTGTCCCTGAGAAAATGTGCTACTATTTTTCAATTATTAACAGCATTGTGCCATTAAACTTGATATTTTCCTAGTCCAGTCTCTTGGAAGACCAACGTGGCTCTTAAAGTTAAGTATGGATGAAGAGTGGTTGTCTGGTGCTGAGAATGAAAATAAAGAGTAATGCATTGATTTGCATTTAATGTTACTGCTTCTTTAACTCTAGGAAAGCTGCTTAGATTTGCAATATTACTAGTCCCTTCTTCCCTTGTTTATAGAATATGTATAATAATAGTGACTTTTACATATAGATGTACATTAGCACACATATATATGGGGAAGCAACAATATTAAAAAGTGCTCATTGTTATTAGTTAGATGCTCCTCTGATGTGCTGCTCTCCAGCTAAACACGTTAAAGTTCACACAAAGGAAACTTCTAAGGACTATGAACTTCTTTTTTTTTTTTACATTTGAAATGTAAAAATAGAAAAATTTCCAATTAGAAAAAAAAGGAAAGAAAAAAATAATGTTATTGTTGTCTTTTTTTTTCCAACTTTTATTAGATATTTTCTTCATTTACATTTCAAGTGTTATCCAGAAAGTTCCCTATACCCTCCCCCCTCCCGGCCCTTCTTCCCTACCCACCAGCTCCCACATCTTAGCCCTGGCATTCCCTGTACTGGGGCATATAAAGTCTGCATGAACAAGGGGCCTCTCTTCCCAATGATGGCCAACTAGGCCATCCTCTTCTATATATGCAGCTAGAGACATGAGCTTAGGGGGTACTAGTTAGCTCATGTTATTCTTCCACCTATAGGGTTGAAGACCCCTTCAGCTCCTTGGGTACTTTCTCTAGCTCCTTCCTTGGGAACCCTGTGTTCCATCTAATAGCTGACTGTGAGCTTCCATCTCCATGTTTGCCAGGCATTGGTATAGTCTCCCACGAGACAGCTATATCCTGGCCCGACTATGAACTTCTTTTAGCTTGAGCAAGAGCCTAAGGAAGATAATTCATCAATAATGATTTTCTACTGTATGTGGTTTTTCTCAATGTTCTGCTGAATGTACAAAATTTGAAATGCAACCATATACTGAAAGTTAAAATGCTTATAAAGAGAAAAGAAAAAAGAAAGAAAGAAAGAAAGAAAGAAAGAAAGAAAGAAAGAAAGAAAGAAAGAAAGAAAGAAAGAAAGAATCACCTTCTGGTTGACAATTAGAGTCATATGATTGAAGAAAATACAAATTTCCAAGATAGTTTGCATTTCAGGTAAACAGATAAAACAAGAAATGTATTACACAAATTCCCTGAACAGTCTGCATTTTTGTTATATCTGACAAACAAAAATATATGGAAGACTCATGCATTGTAAATGATGTACTGTGTTAAAAAATGCACACCATTAGCAACCAGTATCTATCTTAAGGAGTTGATTAATAAGAACTCAACGTGTTCATCACTGAGTTTTAGAATGATTTTTCTAAAATTTTAAAATTAATAATAGTCTATATTGCACAAATCAACTTACTGAAAAAGAGATTTATCCAATAGCATGCTTTCTTGTGTTCCTTGGATTCCCTGTTAAGTCTTCAGTATCTACAGACTAAAGTTCAAAGTCCTGAACTTGATTCATAAGGCAATAAAAATATAATCTTTATCTACATGTTAACTGCCATCCTGAATGGCCCCACCTCACCAGGCAAATCCAAATGAATACATCCTCCTGTAACTTAAAGTGGTTGACTTTCCCCCAAAAAATTTGTGTTTTCATGTTCCTTACAAATGTAATAAGTAAGAAATAAAGCCCCACCATTAACCTTTTAGCACAAATTAGATCTATTTCATCTTTTAGGACATATTCTACATATCTTTAAAGGAAACCCAGTGTTTATTCCTTAATTAATCTACTTTTTGTAAATAATGCTAAAGGGTACATATGTCACTAGTACTATCTTTGTAGTAACTCCTGCAGAGTAGAAAAAAGCCATTTGAGATCAAGTGAAGTGGTATTGGGTTTGAGATAGGAGATGTGCGAAGAGCTGGAGGGAGGAAAGAAAAAAGAAGATTGATATAACGTTTAAATTAAAGTATGTTAAAATAAAAACATTTTGAAACAAAAGAAAAGATGTATCCATGGTTGTATGTGTTTGTGTATGTGTGAGCCATGTGTCTGTATACACCTTCATGTGTCTGAGAACAGGTGCATGTGTAACACAGCATCAGTGGAATTCAGATGACAACCTTGGCTACAAATCCTCATACTCTATCTTCTTTGGGACAGGATTTCTCTGCATGTGTTAGGACTGGGAATGCAGACCTGTGAAACTACATCTGGTTTTGGAAGGCTTCTGACCATCTGACCACAGGTTCCTATGCTTTCCTGGAAAGGGCTTATCCATTAAACAGTCTCTCCATCCTGAAAACAAAATCTCTTAAACAGGAACCAACCAGATTCACTAAAATATCTAATTACATACTTTAGTGCCTGATTCATAGCTTGATTTAATACATACAAAGGGCTTATTGAAAGGCTAAGTACCTGGTAAGAATCTCTAAAGAAGAGAGTGTGCTAATTATACCGGTCATCATTAACCTTAAAGTGTTTTCTAATAATGCGTTAACAAAACATATGTGGAAGTAAACTCTACAGATTACTTTCTCTATTACTTTCTAGTTTTACTTTAGCTACTCATTGGAATTTGAATGAGTTAATAAGTAGGTAGGTTTGCTGAATGAGCAAATGGATGAAGATAAACTGTGTAAGCTACAGTTATGTTTCCCAAATGAATCCCACGCTACAAAACTAGTTGTGGGGATTTTATAATCTACTATAGATAGAAATTCCAAGTCATTGTCATGAAAGTTGACCGCTAAAACGAGAAAGAGATGCAAGCAAACTATTTTCATGTGAGGCTGACAAAATACAATGGTCAATATTGTAAAAACAATCAGAATATACCAAAACCTATGACTGCTAACACATCAGAGTAAAAGAAGTAAGCTATATGTACTTGGAACAAAGTCCCATGTTATAATGAGGAGTAACATTTAGATTTACAGATTCCTCAAATATAAAAGAATGAGGTAACCTAATTTTAGAAAATGATTGAGTAAATTATAAATTAATATATTCAGTATAAAAACATGTTTGTTTGTTTGTTTGTTTTTCCTGAATCCACTGACTCCTGTAAAGTTCACCATTCCACCTATTAGTTGGATTTAGATGTCGATATTCAGAGTTCATTTGAGTAACTGCTTTTTTGGTTATGGAATATACCACTTAACACTACCATTTATTATTTATTTCCATTTCTATCTACTCTAATGTAAGAGCCTTGATAAAAGATAGAGACCATGACATATTAATCATTATAGTCTTAGCTGTTTGCAATGAAGCCATTGTAGACAGATGGATGGATGGATGGATGGATGGAGACGTAGACTTTGTAAGCAAAGGCTCTGCAAAGTTTTTGTCAACCTATCTGCCTGTGAGAACCACCTGATTATTTTTTAAATACAATAAAATTGTCTTCATTCCATCAAAAGGCACTTTAGTCGGGTTTCCTGGTTTGGAACTTTAATGTTTTCATAGCACAAACTTTTAAGAGAAAGCTTTGGCTAGAGATATTACTCAATAGTGGAGCACTTGCCTTATATGTGTAAAGTCCTAGGGATCATAAACAACACTTCAATTCCACCATAAAAATAAACAAAGTAAACAAACAAAAAACAGCAGCAATAATAATTTTATACTTTGCATTTTTCCTTAATAAAAATCACTTAAAAAAGAAACTAAATCACTTAACCCAACCAAAAGTTTCTCTGTGCTAATACATATTGGATGGTTTTACGTATCCCAAGCATTCCCTGATTTTTAAACAATTTTATTAATAAATATTTAATATTAGACAAATTATAATGATGCTTAATGGAGATATAATGAGCTTTAAAAGTAGATTACTTTTGTGAAAAATTTTACCACAGAAGGTACCTGTTCTTTTTGTGTTCTATTGACTGAAATTTTTGCATACTACCTTATAATTTTTGCCAAATATTTCACTTATAGAGAAATAATGCCCTCTTAATTACACCTCCAATAACTCTAGCATCTATCTAGTTTGGGCTTTACAAATACAATGGGATGCCAATTTGGTGGTGGTGGTGGTGGTGGTGGTGGTTGTGGTATATTTAACAATTTTACTGTTTGTCAGAAATTCATACAATCTTATTATATATATATATATATATATATATATATATATATATATATATATATATAAAATGCCAACCTTCCCTCACCTCTTCAACTTCTATCATATCTCCTACTCATAAATTCATGGGTTCTTCTTTGCTTATTGTTGTGATATGTATAAATATATCTCTATATACATACATATAAACATATACATACAAACATCATACATACAAATACATATGTGTTTCACAAAAATACATGTAGCTTACTGAGTCCATTTAGCTTTGATTTAAAGTACACATTGCAAGGGCCAGGCACTTGTGATTAGACAATCTATGCAAGAGCTCCTTCCTGGTGAGGACTGATTGTGCCTGACTCAGTAGGCATTGTGGTGGGGCCTTGGGAACTATTCCTCTTCCACATTGTGATTTCAACTTGTGTTGTCATTACTCTGATTTCACTCTTGCTTTCTAAATGCCTGAATATAGAGATAAGTTTATAAGTTAACTTTGTAGAATATTTGCATGTATACCCCCTTAATATTAATGTCAAAGGAATTTTTATTTAATTTGAAATCCCAAAATAAATTAAATGCTTTCAAGGCATGTTAGACGAGTACAGAATATGATGTTTTAGGACAAATGTCCAGGAAATGCATTTTCGATTTGGAGCTTCTGTTAATTATTGTTTTTTCACAAATAAAAGTTACTTACCTAGATATCATTATAAAATATTGGCATACAGCTTACTCTTATTGAAGAAACTGATTTTAATTTGGTATTTTAAGATGAATTACTGGTAATAAGCCAAAAGTCAAGATCAAAAGGCTTAAACACATACAAGATTAAAAATCTATCTTAATGTTTCAGAAATGTCTGGGAAATCCTCTACGAAGTCCTGATTATGACATAATTAAATTCAGCATGTAAGTGGCATAACAAAATTCTAAGAATTCATCAATAGTTATTCAAATTTGAGATATTTGAAAACTAAAGGTTATAGATAAGACAAAATATCAAATGTCTTATTTTAAGAGGCAAGAATCATTAAAAGTTCTGTGTTATATTTAATAGTCAATGGGAAAGCAAGAGAAGATATGATCTGATGGATCGATACTGGTAGGATTTTGAAAATAAGCTTTTGTAACTAATTAGCTGTCAATAACACTATCATAAGGGGAAAAAGGCACTCCAACATAAACACAGGAAATCAAGAAATCTGATCTTTCAAAACAATAATCTTAAAGCTTTGGGGGCTTGATTTATACATGAAGAGGAAAGGATGAATACTAAGTAAGAAATTAAACAAACTATCAGAAGATATCTGTGGGAACTTGATGCAAGAAAGAGATCTCCAGTCAGCATTTCTGCCTGTTTCCTATCGGCCACCACTACCACACTGCCCCATACTCAGACCACTGGGAATTCAGAGAGAACTTTAGGATGGGAATTGCAGAGCCTGTTACCCTCCTGTCCCACAAAGCCATCTCACCCAAAGCTAGAAATTGGACCTCATGTATCTGGACTCTGAACCCTACTTGAGAAAGACTTCCAGCCTCATTCACCTTCTCCCTACCCTGCCTGCATATTAGCCACCTACCTTCTGTTTAGCTGGCCCTACTTGATGTCTAAATCTGGATTTGGAATCAGAATTTAAGGTAGTATATCTCAGACCAGCTCCCCTGCTTCCTCCTACTTTTAGCCACTTGACCAATCACTCGAATTTTTTTTCTGCTGAAGGAAAGCATTTGTAGAGAGATTGATTCTGAAAGGCATGAATAAGGAACTATCAAATACAGCTTTGATTTTAAAAAGTTAATTGACATCCTTTCACTCCAAAGAAAAATCTATAGGCTTTAGGCTATAGTTTATACAAAGTATGTGAGAAAAAGATGCAGGCTAAGATGAGAAACAGCTGAATCCTCTCAGAGTGATAGTGTATTTAAACTGAGCTCTCCCAGGATGAACATTAACATTTGTAAGACCCAGACGGAATCCCCCCACTAGAGTCTCGGGCGGAGTACACCCAAGGAATCATGAGAGACCATCTTGATGTAAAAAACATGAGGCCGTTTATTTACGGAGCTCTGGGCCGATACATATCTCCCACAGGGAGACAGAAGAATCGACCTCTAGGCTTGAAAGAGGAAGAGTGGGGGGTTGGGGGGGGAGGGTAGAAATTGGCGTGGTTACACATGATTATTCAATTTTAACATCAGCAGCTTAAGTAGAACATGCAGGTGTCAGCACTCTGAAAGGCAAGGCATGCTCATCTGGGGTAGTAGAGCATCTGGCTAATCTTAAACCAAACCATATAAGGAAAATGAAGAAGGCAAAGAGGTGTCAGCTGACAAGTTAACAGCTTTTATGTAGGTATGTCCCTACTTTGCCCTACACCTGTAACTCATCAGGCTTTCCAGCATAGATTTTGAATTCAATTTTAATTTTCTTTTCTTACACATTGACTGGTGGTTTCCCTGAGAATGGTTGTCACAGACTGATAAGTTTGAAAACTTCATCTCCAGTTAGTAGAAATGTTAAGGAAGGGTTAAGAAGTATGGCATTAATGATCTTGTTGAAGGAGTTGTGTCACTGGGCGGAGGTGGAGGAGGATAGGAATTTAGGCTTCAAAATCCAAGGCCTTTCCCAGATTTCTTACTGCCTCTTGCTTATGAAACAAATCATAAGCTCTCAGGTACTGCTGAAGCATCATGCTTGCCTGCCTGCCTGCCTGCCTGTCTACAACAAAGCTCCTAGCCAGGATAATCATGAGCTCTAAACCACTTGAAAGTATTAGATCCCAGTAAACCCTCTTCTTTATGCTCCCTTGGTCATGGTATCATATAACAGCAATAAAAAAAATAACTTAGAAAGCAGTTGGTTACAGAGTGGGCCATTGCTCTGACATACATGATCATACTGTTTATGGAGGAATAGGAAACATTTGGAGACTTTAGACTAGAGATAATGATTGAACACTTTGTTCAGAGCTTCATGAGTCAGCCTAGATACCAAGATGTAATAGAATCTAGCAAGAGATTGGATGGCAGTAATGATGAGAGCAATGTAGACTATAAAGGTCCAATAAACGGTTTCAGAGGAAACAATATTAGTAACTGGGCTATGTGTGTCGCGCTACCTTCCTGCCAGCAGGAAAACACACCAACGCCAGGATCCTTCTACAGACTGCTTTATTGAAGCCTTGAAAGAGGAAGACCCAGAGCCTGGAAAAGCCTCGGCTTATATAGCCAAGGAGGAGGCGTGTCTTAACCGGATTGGCTGCTGGGCCATCACTCATGTTAAGCCCCTGGCTGGGCGGTGGTTAAGCAGCAGGGGCATGCGCTTTTGGGTTGTTTACTAGCTCTGTACAGGGGGTGGTAACAGGATGTCTTCAGGTTGTTTACTTGCTCTGTATAGGATGTCGGCGTCATCTTAGAATGGTGCCTGAGGGGGCGCGGCCCTCTACAGGGCTAGATACTTGTTAAATCTTACAAATAGCATTACATCCTTTTGCTGTTGTCCTAAGAACCTACCTGGACTAAGTTGGAATTTTGGGTGCTACTTTTCTCAGAAAGATTTGAAATCTGCCTAATATTGACCTGCCACATGATTTTTTTGGAGTCACCCTTATGCAGGTCTGCAATGAAAGAAAAAGAAAAACAAAAACAAAAACAAACAACAACAACAAAAGCCTAAGCAGGGTGGAAAGAAATGCAAAATGTATAGGGTAGAGTACCAAAAAGTTTAATGTGGAGTCAAGTCTCCTGTTAAGAGAGATAAGGAGATACCTGATTTGCAATTCAATAAAGGCTACTGTGTGTTCAGAGCAGGACCCCAGCCAGCTAATCCTGCAGTATGTAAAAACAAAAACATGTGACGAATTTTCTGCTCCTAAAAGCAACATCAAATCAATGCTTATGCAAATATAATTCAAAGAAGGGGCCAGGTTCCATCCCCAAAAGGCAGTCAAACATGGCAATGATTGCCATGTTTCTTGCCTTAGAGTTAGAAAGTATACAAAAGTAAGGGGGTTATACAATAGTTCTTCTCTGTTAAAAGAGCTGTTGAGGAGAGTTAGGTGACAGGATAATCCCTTCATGAGGGCCCTAAGAGGCTATTGCATGTAGCTGTAAACATGAAGTATAGATTGTGGTAAAAACCACGAGATGTTAGAGGTTTCAGAGCTGTGGGAAAATTGCTAAGGAGAGCTGCAGACAAGGAATGGAACAAGCTTGTAAGAGAAATGTGTGGCAGTCAGCAAAGCTGGAAGGATAGAACGATCTAAGCTCTGTGACATTAGACATAGAGCTACGGTCCAGTATTTCCTCACTATTCCCCCAAGTCCTTCCTTTTGGAATCAGAATGCATACTCTTTGCCACTGTGTTGATACTACGTAATTTTATTTTGACTGTACAGATAATTACAATTATGGGATTATTTTGAGTCTCAGAAGAGACTTAGACTTTGAACTTATCAAGTGTGTTATGTTGTGACTGTGAAGCTTATGGAAATTTGTGGAGTTGAAATAAAACTAAATGCATTTTGCATTTTGATATAGACAGCGGCTTAAGGACTTACAATTCATAGGGACTCGAATATGGTGGTTTGAATTATTAACCATCCCCCAAATAGGCTATTTGAATACTTACTCCCAACTTGTTTGATATGTTTGGAAGACTAGGAGGTATAGTACTATTAAAAAAGGGTCACTGGGAATAGGATGTGAGGATGCAAAACCCATAGTTAGCACATTCTACCTCTTACTTGTAGCTCAAAATATGCTCTCATATGCTATTCCTGCCTGCCGCCCTGCCATCATGCTCTGTACCATGGTCACCTTAAACTATAATACTACAGTAAACTCACCCTTCTATGACTTGCCTTTGTCAAGAAATCTTATCAGAGCACTACAAAAGTAATGAAGACATGAATATCTGAATAAATTGCCAGTTATTAGCAGAGCTTTCACTAATGAATTCCTGAACTGTGCTTGGGTTGACACAATCTCTCTCTGTCTCTTTGTCACAGATAGCTAAATACACATACACACTTACACACACAAACACACATACACACACACACACACACACACACACACACACACACACACAGGTTGGTCACTGTATGTACTGGCCAGTTTTAGGTAATCTCACTTGAGTAAAAGTTTCCATAAGATTGGGCTGTAGGTCAGTTTTATAATAAGTGATTGATGGGGTAGGGTCCAGCCCTCTGTGGATGAGACCACCCTTGAGATGGTGGTTCTGGGTTCTAAGAAAGCAGTCTGGGCAACGCATGAAAAACAGGGCACTAGGTAGCACCCTTCCATGGCCTCTGCATCAGCGCCTGCCTCAACGTTTAGGTCCAACAATGGCCTTCTTCACTCTGGAACGTCCGTAAACCCAGTAGTTGCTTCTGCATCCACAGGATTGGATGGTGTTCAATTTAGTGATGAGGGAGGCTTTCCAGATTGTTGTACATTTTGTATTTATGTCAGAAGGCAAAAGAAACTAGGTGCTGATGTCAGAGCAGGATTCCAGTAGGAAGGAGCAGGGTGAATGCATTCTCTAACAAGGATCAAAAATAGGCATATATAGAAGAAGATGGCCTAGTTGGCCATTATTGGGAAGAGAGGCCCCTTGGTCATGCAAACTTTATATGTACAGGGGAACACCAGGGTCAAGAAGTTGGAGAGGGTGGTTAGGGGAACAGGGCGGGGGATGGGGGAGGGTTTAGGGGACTTTCGGGATAACATGTGAAAGTTAAATAAAGAAAATATCTAATAAAAAAAAGATAGGCAGTCAAAATATCAGCCTCTTTTCCCTTTAATCTCTTTTTCTAATTGAGAGAAACATGCTTGTTGGATTCTATTTATTTATTTATTTATTTATTTATTTATTTATTTATTTTTGTTGTTTTTTTGTTGTTGTTGTTTTTCACTCCAGATCATCCCTCCTGATCCACTGTCTGACTGTTCCACATTCCATGCCTTCTCCCCACCCCACTGTTTCCACAAGAATGTCACCACCCACATCCACCCCACCAGATCTCTAAACTCCCCGAGGGCCCTCCCTTCTCTTGAGGGTTAGGTGCATTTTTTCTGACTGAACCCAGACCCACCAGTACACTGTTGTATACTTATTGGGGGCCTCATATCAGCTGGTGTATGCTGCCTGTTTGGTGGTCCAGTGTTTGAGAGATCTCGGGGTCCAGGTTAATTGAGACTGCTGGTCCTCCTACAGGGTTGCCTTCCTCCTCAGCTTCTTCCAGCTTTTTCCTAATTCAAACACAGGGATCAGCATCTTCTGTTCATTGGTTGGGTGCAAATATCTTCATCTGACTCTTTCAGCTGCTGGTTGTGTCTTTTGCAGGACAATCATGATAGACTCCTTTTCATGAGTAATCCATAGCCTCAGTAATAGTGTCAGGCCTTGGGACCTCCCCTTGAGCTGGATCCCACTTTGGGCCTGTCGCAGGACCTTCTTTTCCTCAGGCTCTTCTCCATTTCCATCCCTTCAGTTCTTTGAGACAGGAAAAAAATATGGGTCAGAGGTGTGACTGTGGGATAGCAACCCCATCCCTCACTTGATGCCCTGTCTTTCTGTTGGAGGTGGGCTCTATAAGTTCCCTCTCCCCACTACATTTTGTCTAGAGTCCCTGACCTCTTTCTATGTGGACATCCATTGGAAAGGCACTGCCCTCCAGGGGACTCTGTTCCCCTTCAGCACATCTTTTCAGAAAATACCCTTACAGACTTGTGCTATGGATTACAGATCCAATCCAGTGGACAACCAGGATTAGCCATCAATACTACCAGCATTTACAGAGCTGCAGGAAATAAATTCAACACAATCGTGAAATGTCTTATATTATCCGGATAAGGAGAATGAACTCGTGAGACAGTTAAATACTAGACTCAGAAACTCTTACTTTATTTTATGGAAGAAACTCACTTATCTTCTCATAGCTTCCCTACTTTATTTCCTTTACATTTTCCTCACCAAAAAGCAAAGCAAAAAACAAAACAAAACATAAAAAGAAAAGCAGCCATGAGTATAAGAAAGGTGAGTCATGAGATTTCTCTGGAGCTTTATGTGCAGCATGGCCACTGAGTACCAAGCACCCAACATGGGAAACAGCAAAGCTGTGTGTGTTCAGAAGTCAGCTTTCTGCCTGCATTGGGAAGGCATTATGAAATCACTACATATTCCTACATGGTAGTAACAGAACCACAGACTTTTTATTATGTGTAAGCTGTAAATTTCATACAGTATGGGAATTTTTATTTACAAAAAGAAAAAAGACTACAGTGTCAAGTACTTCTTAGATACAAAAAAAATCTTCATTTCACTATATTGAAAATAGATGTGGACCTTTTTTTCTGAAAATGGTAATGACTTGATCTGTGACAAAAACGAATCTATTATACAGATTCAATTTTAATTTCACTACACTGTATCCCATGAACATTTCTATCTAGTCTTTAATTAAACATGATTTGCACAAATTGAGGTCAGTTTTCATTTAGACTGCTTGCAGTGTTAATCACAGTGTAAATAGCCTTCATCAATGAAAGAGCTACATTACACTAACACATAAGTGTTTCTGTGTAATTGCTGTCTGCTCTTTAATCCTGCATATTACTAGAGAAGTACACATTCAATGATTTGCTAAATTTTCTATTGTATTAAGTATATAATCCATTTACATATTTTTATAAATTTAGATTTAATATATTTTATGTTTAAAAAGCTAGCTGTAAACTTAAGTGGTGAAAAATCCTTTGTTGCCAGAGTTGGAATATGTCTATAAAACATTTCAAGTTCAACCTGTTCAACTCTACTTTTTCTTACCTCATTTTAAGCTCTGGACTTGCTTTTGAAGAATCAGATAGCTTTGATTATAAGTTGTTTTGTTAATAGTTATCAATGGACATACCTACATCTGAAATGTTTAAAAGATGAGCTCTTTGATTCACATGCAGATATTGAGAACACTACTTATTGTGCACACATGTGGAAGACTCTATGAAACAAAGAAATAAGTGTATATTCATCATTACTAACATAGAAACTCCTGGTACTCTCATATTGCTGGTGATGAAAAGTCCATTGTTCTAAAAATTAAAGCAGCAACAATGTAGTGTGGTGAAACTTAAAATGCTAATGCAACCCTATAAGAGGAACAACAATATGAACTAACCAGAAATCCCAGAGCTCGTGTCTCTAGCTGCATATGTAGCAGAAGATGGCCTAGTCGGCCATCATTGGGAAGAGAGGCCCCTTGGTATTGCAAACTTTATATGCCCCAGTACAGGGGAATGCCAGGGCCAAGAAGTGGGAGTGGGTGGGTAGGGGAGCAGGGCGGGGGGGGGGGATAGAGGGAACTTTTGGGATAGCATTTGAAATGTAAATTAAGAAAATATCTAATAAAAAATAAATTAATAATGCTAATATGTTGTCTTCTACTAAAAAATTAAATTACCTATTATAACTATTAACATCAAACCTTAAACCAGTCCCTGTGCTGTTGTCCTGTTCAGTTTAAAGGCCACAGCTGAAAGGCTTCCTTAGACTTTCTGGAAGTGTAAGAGGAAACTGCCTTGCATTGTTCCAAGTCTGCATTGCTAAAATGTTAAGATTGAGTTAGGTCATATGGCATCAAGTGGTCCTTGTAGTCTGTTCACTTCCTTGTTTCATTCAACTCAGGATGCCCTTACTACCTCCAGATATGGAAGGCCTGTGTGCATGAATACAATTTTATTCCTCCTGCTAGAAACTATCATCTATATCTTGTCCTCATTTGTATTGACGAAGCTGTCCCCTCAAATCCAAAATCAGATTATATTTTTTAATTTGGTCTACTTCAGACATAAGTACTCAGTATATTCTATATTTCTATATATAAAAAAGTTAATATTTGTATCTTACTCCATAAAAAAACAAATGATTGTGTTTTAGAAATCAAGCTTTAATTTATTAGCTAATGATTACATTATATTTAGGAAATTTTTCAGTATATATGATACAGAAAAACATGTCATAAGCTGGATTGGATTTTTAATACAATGAATGGTATAGTCATTTTAATCACATTAAAATAATTTGAAATTGTGATAGGACCAAAATTTTAGAATTTCACATGATTCCAAACATCCAGTATGATGAAGAGTAGATTCAGTGATTCAGAGTTTTTGTTGTTCTTTCAAAGAATGTGACACTCTTTTCAGCACCCACATCAGCAGGCTCACAACTGCCTGCAACTCCAGGATATCCAATACCTTCTGGTAACTGTCATTTGTACTATCCACACATGCATGCATACGCATGCATAAATGAACACACACAAATACACATGAAGAAAAAATAAAATAAATCTTTAAAATTCACAACCATGTTCTCTGTTGTCCAAAATTAGCATAGAGATGAACAAAATTCACCAAATGGCTTCTGTTTTGCATGCTTTTCTATCATGTGTAATGATGGTATAGCAAAGGTATGTCCCTCTAGTCACCCTAACTTTAGAAACTCATGAATGAGATTAGAAAATGATCATCATTTACATTTATTATATTTTACATGTAATGAGCTTTAGCTATTAACTCTAATTTGCTTCTCATCAAAGGCAACCTATTTAGAAACTAAAACCTTTCTGTCAGTTGGAATTTTAATGAATTAAGATGAAATGAGACAGTGCTAATTGGCAGTTATTGCTACAGTATAGATTTGAGATCTTGTAAGAGAAGCCAATTCATCTCTCCATCAGGGTTAATTTGTTTGATTTAATTCTAAGAATGCACCAAATATTTCCCCAAAGTACTCATATTAATTTTCAGAATGGGGAATGGTTTGGGTCTGTTGGTCTTTTATATATATGGATTCTCATTTCTATTTGAAATTCATTTAATTTGTTTTTTTTAATAAACTGTTGGTTTATGGAGCATTTGTGTTATTGAAATGTGTGCACATAAACACAAAGAAATAGAACTCTTCAGACATTCTATTTAAGATACCTGTATTTTCTAACATCTGCTTAATTGTATCAAAAAACAATCTTCTTTTCTTCTTTTTTTCATCAGATATAAATGAATGTGAAGCTGAGCCTTGCAGAAATGGTGGAATATGTACCGACCTCGTTGCTAACTACTCCTGTGAATGCCCAGGAGAATTTATGGGACGAAATTGTCAATATAGTAAGTGATATTATGTAAAAAAAAAAAAAAGTATATACACACCTGATGCTAGTTTTGAAGTCTGCATTTATAATAGATTGTGAACCCAAGTTATTATCATCTGCTTTGAGAATGCATGATTGATTGTAGTGGGTCATTGCATATGTGTTCTTACTATTATGCATATTCCCTGGAGGTATTATTCAGTGCATAGACATGAAAATGTAATACTTACATTCTGGCAGCAGATCACATCCAGGCTTATCTTTTACTGGTCTCTTTTCATAGTTCAATATGCATATCACTTAAATTTATGCCAACAAAAGGAGACAGTTTGGATTGAGTAGCTAATGGGATCAAATAGATTCAATCACAATTAACATGTGAAGATAAAACAGAAGATAGCTTTGGGGGCACTTACACAAGCAAACTCTGGGTTCTTGGGACCTATGACAGTAGAGTTCTGAGATGATGGGTAGAATGGTAGGATAACCATTTTTTCAAAATGCTAATAAGGAGGAAGAAATTTTTCTGCAACAGATTTTTTTTTTCATTAAAAGTGGAAAGAAGAGTCACAGGACTATACTCAATGGACTAGGTTCTGAGTTAAGCAGTGTTAACAGTAACGTTAATGGCAGCCTTTCGTAATTGCTGGCCATTAAGGAAACTTTATAAACACTTATTTTAAATATTATGTCAGCTATGTAACAGAATAACTAAATGCAAATGCATAGCAAAGATGCAGATTGATATTCAAATACAGAAACTGAGGCTGATATTTCATATGGTTGTCCCCAGCTGTCACAATGAAAGTGGCAGGATCCAGGTCTCTGGCTTTACAGCAATTTAGGTTCCTTTAAACTGAGCGTTCTCTCTATACACAAGATTCCTGTGAATGTATGTGCAGTATAACTGCATGTTTCCTCACTCTGTCTTGCAGTGGATTTATATAAACAATTTGAAATAAGAAAAATAAGTGGGAACTTGTGTCTCCTTTTCAGCTATGTCGTAGAGAAATGCCTTGATTGGTTTACATCATTTACTTACCATTCATTTCAAATAACTTATCAGGCATATTTGAATGCTGTGATTTAGCATCTACTACTACAAGCTAGCCTTGAAACCATAAATACAATGATTTTAAGTACTAAGAATACAATTGAATGGTACAGAACCTGCCTTCTACATATGGGGAGTCTTGGTTTGATCATCAGCATTGAAGAAATAGTAATGTTTCCTATTGCTTAGACTGTTTGCAAAGCCTAATTAAAAAAAAAAAATCAAAGAAACAGAAATGACAACAAAGGAGCCCATGTTACATTGTAAATTTTCTCTGGGTTTCCTTAATTTTTTATAGAACTTTCCTTCATAGAGTTTGTCTTGAAGATTTGTCAATACAATTAAATGAAGCACTTGAATCATTAGTGACATAGCACATTTGAAATGTAAAAATATTTATTCATTTTAGTAAAACAAAATCACGATATTTAAGCACAATTAATAAATATAAAAATAAACATATTAATTATTTATCATATATTATGGCTCATTTAGTGTAGCTGTATTGCACGTTTGCTTAATTAGAAATAAGTTTGTACTTAATCTTAATTTCCATGATTTGATGCACAAAAAATGAGGTTGTCATCCTGCCAAGGACTTTTTTCTGTTTGAGTAAAATTATAATTATTTCAAATATTGAGGATGAGCTACTTGCTATGCATGATGGATCATGCTTTTAATTCTAAAATGTAGAACATAAAGACCTAAAGTTCCTGAAAAATTCAAGGTTATTTAATCTACATAGTAAATTCCAGGTATGTCAGGATTTTATGACTAGGTCCTTCTTGTCACCACCCTCCCTCCCAACACATACTCTAAAAAGCAAAATTCCACATAGACACAAAAATGCCTATCAAGTGTTAAAATTTTCTAATAATAATTTCCAAAGTATTATTAGCAGGTGTTTATTACCTATATTTATAGGTAGGATACAGCAAAATAAATAATTTCAAGTTAGATTTTTGTGCAACACAAATGTTTAATACATTAATGTGTATTTTTTCTGTTTATTGAGTATAACAGTTGATTAAAGTTTAGTGTTGTTTATTTCTACTGAAATTACCTTTGATTGACATGAATATTATTTAGGTGTGCCTCTAATATTTACTACATATAACAAAAATTCCTCCAATTAAAGTCTTTGTGTAGATTCTCTTGGTTAGTTTCAATGACATGCTCAGGAGCCCAAAATGATATTTTCATAAACAGCCAGGAGAAAAATGATAAGGTTCTGCAATGACAAACCCATCCTTATGAGAACAGATTGGTTTTGTCATGCATGTTTAACTGGATGTGATATTTAAATCAGGATAATGCAATGGAAACAGAGAACATATTAGTTAACTAATCTAAAAATAACTAGACTTGTTTTCAACTGTTGAGGTTTTTTTCTTCTCACAACAGCCATATATATTTCCCTCTTGAGTGTTTAAATGTGACATGATTAAATTTCAGCAATGACACTCAAATGCATTTTCATCACTGACACTGTTTATAAAAATTAAAATAGCTACCCAGAGAGTTCTTATAATATTTAATTCCTGAACACTAGGCTAAAAAAGAATTAATACTCAAATAAGTTGCAGGTGTGGGTAGGTATTAAAAGCAAAATTTAAATTATTCCGTGGAAAATAAAGTAACATTTGAAATGCCAAACTAATCTACTTTCAAATGAATGAAAAGTGTAGATAATTCTATAAACCCTTACTCTAAAAATTTCTGCTATGTTTATAACAAAAGCTGAAAAATTGTAGAAATATTTTCATTAAAAATTAGATTTTCGGTGCTGGAGAGATAGCTCAGTGGTTAAGAGCACTGACTGTTCTTCCAGAGGTTCTGAGTTCAATTCCCAGCAACCACATGGTGGCTCACAACCATCTGTAATGGGATCTGATGCCCTCTTCTAGTGTGTCTGACATTGACAGTGTACTCACATATATAAAATAAATAAATCTTAAAAAAAAAGTCTTAAAAAAAAAAAATTAGATTTTCTACTTTCATTTTAAGATAGTCAAAACCAGAATATTCACTAACAAATATAGTAACATTTACTAATACCCGAATAGATACAATATTTACTTTTTATATATAAAGGTGTGAATTTGTCCTTGTGCTAGTAGTATGTATGAGTAGGTATATTTTTGTCAATATAAGCTTACTCAGTGAAAAGTGCTCCTTTTATAAATACATGTGGAATGTATGTTACACTCTTAACATTATATTGATGACTTTGTAAAGATGATTTATTGACCAACATTTTTGATAAACTACATCTTTTTACCAACGATCATATGACAATGTTGATTTCCATTTTAGATGTCAAGTACTCTTCTAAGTAATATAATGTATCTTAATCCTCTCAGACCTATTTGAAATAGATTCCATCTCTTTCTAGTTCCACTTTACAGAGAAAATTGGGCTAGTGAGTTATTAAGTAATTTCCTTAGGGATGCATGGATAGTAAACTACTTTTTGGCCTGAATCCCAGCTAGCTGCAGCTGCACAACCTGCAATCCTATGTATGAAAAGTCCTGCCAATCATGGAACAACAAAACAAGTTGTGAAACCACATATTTTCTTGCACTTGCATTTGAAAAGTGACCTTAACTAGTGGTAGCAATACTGGAGGAAAGAACACAGGCTTTGTATTCCAATAGAACTGGAATTAAAAATTTTACTTCTGTCCTTTCTATATACTCTGAACAAATTAACTGCTACTCTTGAGTCTCAGATTCCTCATTTATAAGTCAATTCCTACTAATGGACATTATATTATTAGCATATATAAAATATATTTGTAATATAGGATATTAATAATTACCTGAAACCATCTCACAAAGATGAGATGTTAAAAATTACAATAGTAATGAACCTTTGTGTGTCTTTATATATGTGTGTTATTTATTTAAAACCCTTGTGTATCTTTATATATGTGTGTTATATATTTATTTAATTTAAATATTTATTACTCACTCAAAAACTTACTTGTGTTTAATAACTGAGTATACTTTATCAAGAACAATGCTTATAGAAGTCAATGATAATGCCTCAGAGGACATAATTTTAAGAAGCATAAGGTAAGAAAATCTTGAGGCATCTCCATGTTTACAAGGATGAATACTTGTAACCCAACTAAAGTCACTGCAGAAGACATCACTTGCAAACTTTTTCCTTCCTTCTTCTTTAAAATATGATGTCAACATGTTTTCTAAACACTAAACCACTAATTATTCATTAGCTATCATTGTTCTTTATTTAAATGCCTAACAAATGGTAAAAAAAAAAAAAAAAAGCAGTATATGTAGAGTTAATAATATAGTACCTTCTTACATGTTAAAAATAAGTATATATTTTGGCCTATAATACATAGCTCTTAAGAAATCCAGCAGTGAAAGAACACAGGGAGACAAGAAAGGCCATGTAGTTAGTCTCAGGCATATGTTAAGCATAAAAGGGCTAAGCTAGGGACTGGAGAGATGGCTCGGAGGTTAAGAGCACTAACTGATCTTCTAGAGGTCCTGAGTTCAATTCCCACCTGTTGGCTCATAAACATCTGTAATGGTATCTAATATTCTCTTCTAGTGTGTCTGAAGACAGTTACAGTGTATTCATCATATATATTAACTAAATAAAGAAAATCTTTAAAGAAAGGCTGAGCTATGGAAATTGAAAATAATATAGGTGAGGAGACCATGTCCTGTGAATGCTAGAGAAAGGTAACAAGGTATAGATATAAACACAAAGATCTGAAGAGCAATTAGGTATTAGAGTGACTGGAAATAAGAAGAATATAATATTTCAAATAGACTTCAATGTTTTTTTTATCTAGAAGAAAGGATAACTATCTGAAGAGATTTTTTTAACTTGATTTAGACATCATACAAAATATATATATACATATATATGCATTAAACATCAGGCTATATCTTATGAATATGTACCTTTTGCCTTTAATTTCATATTTAAAATGTATTTTATATTTTAATATTATTATTTTTAATTTATTTAATTTTATTAGATATTTTCTTTATTTAAAATTCAAATGTTATCCCCTTTCCTAGTTTCTACTCTGAAAATCCCCTATCCCCCCATCCCCAACTTCTGATTCCTGGCCCTGGCATTCCCCTACACTGCAACATAGAGTCTTCACAGAACCAAGGACCCCTCCTTCCTTTGATGACCGACTAGGCCATCCTCTGCTACTTATGCAGCTAGAGCCAGGAGTCCCACCATGTATTTTCTTTGATTGGTAGTTTAGTCCCAGAGAGCTTTGTGGGTACTGGTTAGTTCATATTGTTTTCCTTCCTATGAGGCGGCAAACCCCTTCAGTTCCTTGGGTACTTTCTCTACCTCCTTTACTGGGGACCCTGTCATCTGTCCAATGGATATCTATGAGCATCCACCTCTGTATTTGTCAGGCACTGACACAGTGTCTCTCAGGAGACAGCTTTATCAGGCTTCTGTCAGCAACCTCTTGGCATCTGCAATAGTGTCTGGGTTTGGTGGTTGTTTATGGGATGGATCCCCAGGAGGGGCAGTCTCTGGATTTTTAAATTTTTTAAAGAATTTTTAAAAATTTTTAAAAAATATTTTTATTGAAACTTGTATTCTATATTTGAGAAATATTATAATATTTCTCTTTTGATTTTGGCTTATTTCACCAGATAACCCCATTTTTATCAATTTCCCTGCAAATGGCATAAATTACTTCTTCCTTATGTCAGAATAAAAGTTCATAGGTCAATTCCATAATTCAACTCTTGTGAACTAACGGTGTACCTATATGTATACGGGACACCATATATATGAATATGTAAGTTCACATATAGATCCTCGTCATACTACCTAGTACGTTACCGTGACAAAAACGATTGCACTCCTTGTAAGTATCACTGACGTGGTCAAACATATCGGTGGTTGGGACAAATATTTTAAAAAAAAGGACAATTTGGATTAGTCGTAACCAAGCCAATGGTTTTCTTGATAACTATTGCTGTGGCTAAAGTAAGCTAGAATATAGTAAAATTGGGAATACTGAGGAAGAAGAAAGTTACCAACAAGAGCAGGGAGAAATAATAAAAGAGATTAATGGGTGCAAAATATAATAAATGTGTATGAAAAATTCAATAATAAGACCTTTTATGTGTGCAATTAATATGTTAATAAGTTGAATTGATACAAATTAAAGGTATATATTAAACATACATTTAATATAAGATTAAAAAAAAATCAATCCTGATTGGAAAGAAATTAGATGTAAATAAAAGCAAACAAACCTGAATATATTCAAGCATGTGATAATTAGTGACAAATGTTTCCTGGACCGTTCTTGGCATATACATATGATGTTTTACAATATCTGTGAATAAATTAATTTCTTCTGCAATTATGTCAAGATACATTCTTTCTAGGGAGCAACAATAGTCAGAATGGAATCAGTCTTGACTGCCATGCATTGCTCAGATTAATGCTGTGAAAATATTAATATAGAATGTGATAATAAAACTGATAAACATTAAAAGCTACAACACAGGCATCAGAGAAAAAATATTTTAGATGAAACCAAAGAAAAGGGGTTTTTAACTAAGAAAAGTAAAAGGGAGGACAGTGGAAATGAAAAGTTCATTTAAAAGGAAAAAAAAAAGACATACCAGAAAGCCATGCCTTAGCACTGTCATCGTGATTAAGCAATTGCCTGGTGTTACCTGCACTGAAAGCCCAAGTCATAATAGTCAACGCTCTGCTTTAGCTGAGGAGTCTTCTGTGCCAACACCCACATCATAGATCTTGACAAAATAAATGAGTATTTATTCTATATCACAAGATGGTGTATGGATAGATGAAGTTTTTTCCAAACAAAAATGGTATTTGTATTTCATCGAAACTCCACTCTTTCTACTTCAGCTCCATGAAGAGGTTGCATTAATGGACATGAGAGATCCCTCTGAGAGGCCAAAGTGTGCGGTGGCCAGGGTTCACAATGGCTAGGTAACCAGTTCCTCTCATACCAATCTGCAGCATAAGGAAGGAACATATGATCAACAGCAAGCTCCTGTTCCCTGGAGAGCAAAGACCTTTAGAAGGCCGATAGAAGTGGGAATTTATGAAATTGAATACAGGTGACTTAAAGACTAGGTGGCTTTGATGTGGTCATGTAAAAGGGCTGTAAGGCAAATATATTGCAAGACATAGTCCTGTGTACAGAGGCAGGCTCAGCACTGTAAGGACTTCCCCAAGGCTCCCATAAGACATGTTCTCTAATAAATCTCACAAACTATAAAACGTATTACTTAAGGAGAAGAACTACTGTACACACTTTTCTTTGAGAATCTGGAATTTTATAGTAGCAGGAGAGTAAAATGTATCCACAATACATCCTGATATGTGTAATCAAGAAACTTCATTTGAAGTCATGACAATTATGACTGGTAGTATTTACCCAACAAAAACTATCATTTTAAAAAAATTTTATCTTATTCTTTTTTTAACAATTTTTATTAGATATTTTCTTCATTTACATTTCAAATGCTATCCTGAAAGTCTCCTATACCCTCCCCGCTCCCTGCTCCCCAACCTAAAAAACAATCTCATAAACTAATTTTTTGTGACTCTTACGGAGTTAAAATATAAAATTTATATATATTTTTTTCAACTTTTATTAGATATTTTCTTCATTTACATTTCAAGTGTTATCCAGAAAGTTCCCTATATCCTCCCCCCTTCCGGCCCTGCTACCCTACCCACCCGCTCCCACCCCCTGGCCCCGGCGTTCCCCTGTATTGGGGCATAAAAAGTCTGCATAACCAAGGGGCCTCTCTTCCCACTGATGGCCAACTAGGCCATCCTCTTCTATATATGCAGCTAGAGACACAAGCCCAGGGGGAACTAGTTAGTTCATGGTTGTTCTTCCACCTATAGGGTNATTGCCACATGGATATACATATGCCCTGTGGTATATATACTTATACATTCAAGTGTATATCTAGGAGCAGTATGATGGATCATGCAATGGCACTGTTTTTGCTAACGTGAGGAACATTCATAGTGACTGCACCAGTTTGTATAGCCACCAACCCTGTTTATAAAATTTTTTTTCCTGTTAAACCTAATCAGCATTGGTTTTCTTGATAACTATTGCTGTGGCTAAAGTAAGCTAGAATATAGTAAAATTGGGAATACTGAGGAAGAAGAAAGTTACCAACAAGAGCAGGGAGAAATAATAAAAGAGATTAATGGGTGCAAAATATAATAAATGTGTATGAAAAATTCAATAATAAGACCTTTTATGTGTGCAATTAATATGTTAATAAGTTGAATTGATACAAATTAAAGGTATATATTAAACATACATTTAATATAAGATTAAAAAAAAATCAATCCTGATTGGAAAGAAATTAGATGTAAATAAAAGCAAACAAACCTGAATATATTCAAGCATGTGATAATTAGTGACAAATGTTTCCTGGACCGTTCTTGGCATATACATATGATGTTTTACAATATCTGTGAATAAATTAATTTCTTCTGCAATTATGTCAAGATACATTCTTTCTAGGGAGCAACAATAGTCAGAATGGAATCAGTCTTGACTGCCATGCACTGCTCAGATTAATGCTGTGAAAATATTAATATAGAATGTGATAATAAAACTGATAAACATTAAAAGCTACAACACAGGCATCAGAGAAAAAATATTTTAGATGAAACCAAAGAAAAGGGGTTTTTAACTAAGAAAAGTAAAAGGGAGGACAGTGGAAATGAAAAGTTCATTTAAAAGGAAAAAAAAAAAGACATACCAGAAAGCCATGCCTTAGCACTGTCATCGTGATTAAGCAATTGCCTGGTGTTACCTGCACTGAAAGCCCAAGTCATAATAGTCAACGCTCTGCTTTAGCTGAGGAGTCTTCTGTGCCAACACCCACATCATAGATCTTGACAAAATAAATGAGTATTTATTCTATATCACAAGATGGTGTATGGATAGATGAAGTTTTTTCCAAACAAAAATGGTATTTGTATTTCATCGAAACTCCATTCTTTCTACTTCAGCTCCATGAAGAGGTTGCATTAATGGACATGAGAGATCCCTCTGAGAGGCCAAAGTGTGCGGTGGCCAGGGTTCACAATGGCTAGGTAACCAGTTCCTCTCATACCAATCTGCAGCATAAGGAAGGAACATATGATCAACAGCAAGCTCCTGTTCCCTGGAGAGCAAAGACCTTTAGAAGGCCGATAGAAGTGGGAATTTATGAAATTGAATACAGGTGACTTAAAGACTAGGTGGCTTTGATGTGGTCATGTAAAAGGGCTGTAAGGCAAATATATTGCAAGACATAGTCCTGTGTACAGAGGCAGGCTCAGCACTGTAAGGACTTCCCCAAGGCTCCCATAAGACATGTTCTCTAATAAATCTCACAAACTATAAAACGTATTACTTAAGGAGAAGAACTACTGTACACACTTTTCTTTGAGAATCTGGAATTTTATAGTAGCAGGAGAGTATAATGTATCCACAATACATCCTGATATGTGTAATCAAGAAACTTCATTTGAAGTCATGACAATTATGACTGGTAGTATTTACCCAACAAAAACTATCATTTTAAAAAAATTTTATCTTATTCTTTTTTTAACAATTTTTATTAGATATTTTCTTCATTTACATTTCAAATGCTATCCTGAAAGTCTCCTATACCCTCCCCGCTCCCTGCTCCCCAACCTAAAAAACAATCTCATAAACTAATTTTTGTGACTCTTACGGAGTTAAAATATAAAATTTATATTTTGAAATGTAAATATAACTAAACAAAAGTTAAAGAGAGAGTAATAATCATTCACAATTAATACCAGTTTTATTCCTGCATGTTACAGAAATTTGCAAGATTGTTAAATATTTATTTTTGTCTTTGTAAATATCACCTAATTTAAGATTACTCTATTTTGCTTGAAATACTAATATAAGAATTAATCCAGAACTCTAGTAACATAGGGGAAAGAACATTAATCTCAGGTTGACTACTTTTGTGAACATAAGAAAAAAAATCTGTTATGGAGTGTATACAATTTTTTTCTCAGCATTTATCTTTACAGAAGTTAAATCTAAAGTACATAGAATTTTATATAATAAATCTACACATATATTACTTTTTAATTTTTACATATTTGAAATGGTGCAGCAGTTAAGAAAAAAGTAAATATTTGACAAATAGGGTACTATGAGAGTACATTGATAATCCTCGAGGCAAGAAAGGATTCCAGCATCCCTGCAAGCTGAGGTCTCTGCAACGTGACTAGAGTGTCTTTACTGGACTTCCGTTGTGAGTCAACCTAACCGTTACGACTGTATATTAAAGGTAGAAGTTAGTCTACGGACACTCGAACCCAAAGGTACAATGGGGGTGTCTCAAAACATGTATTAGTCTGAAATTTTCAATGGACGACAAAGAATTTTACTATTCCTTCATTTTCTCTTTGTTTATAGTCTGTAAAACTTCCCTAGACTTTCTAGGACTCATCAAATACCTCTAAAAATTTGAATTATATTTTCATTTCTTTGTTACTATTGACTTACAAATAATTAAGAAAACACTATATTTAAATTTTTAATATATAGCAATATTCTTCTATTATTACATTGTATATGTCTTGAAATTATAAGTGAGGCTTTTATTTACTCTGAAGTTAAACTATACTCTCATGTTTCTCAATTCAAAGTCAGACATATGAGTTACATAGAGAAGAGGAGTTTGTGAACAACCTAACTGAATTTAGTGTTTGTGAAATGTATAGCTTAGGTGGATCAGATATATATATATATATGTGTGTGTGTGTGTGTGTGTGTGTGTGTGTGTGTGTGTGTGATCAATAATCATATATGTATATAATATATAATATAGTCGACTTTTCTCAGATTGAGAATATCAATTATTTTACTTATCATTTGGTCTCTCAGCATGTGAATGGTGAATGTATTAAAGAACTTAAATCATATGCAATATCAAAAGTGAAAATATTACACAAGAAAAATATTTTAAAGGAAGTTATTCCAGGTCTAGAAGCCTGGGACATGATCAAAATTTGATTTATTTGTCAGAATTTAGCCATCAAGCATTATGCACATTATGCTCTACTCATAGTGACAGCACATTCTTGGGCACATAGGACAAATTTAGGTCCTGACGAATAATGTGAGAATGAAAGAGTTAATTCATAATGAGAAATTACACCCAAACCCAAAATGATTTCCTATTTTATCTCAACTATCATGCCTTTTTCAGATGGAGAAATGAAATAGATGGTCCCCAATCTTTCCCTCAATAACTACAATAACCCAAATAATAGTATTATTTCTTGAGTTCTCAAAGGTTTCAAATGGCTGCAATAAGTTTTGCCTGCAGTCTGAAGCCAAATTTGGTAATTGCAGAAACAGCATGCAGGATTCCTACCCAAGGTTTTCATTGGCTCAATATGCTTCGAAGGGAGTATGTTCAGCAGTATGTAACACTAAGTGTGAAGGCAAAGTGTGCAGTTCTGAAAACAGTGCATCTGCTCTCTGCATCGCCTTGAGAGATATACAGACACAAAGGACTTCTTTCTGCCTAGGTGTGTAGACTTTGCCAGTGTAATTAGGACAGCTGAAGGAGGTAGGGCTGCTTGCTACTTATTGAAGTGTGGGTACTTGCTCAGAGATCCTTAGGTGATAAAACTCAGATATGGATACCAGAGCACCCAATTTGAATTAGGAACACCCTTTCAACTTGGAAGGATCTCTTTCCTTCACTCATAAACTAATTCAGGTCTTTGTTCTATAGCAGAGCCCTAAAACTATCACTACACATCATGTACAGTACACCTTTGGGATATATTAACCATGTGGAGTTCAAGCATATGCAAAAAATAAAGTGAAGTAAAAATAAGACCTAATTACATTTGCTATAGATTAAACTGTTATCTAACCATAAAATCTTGCTTGAAATACATTTTTTTCTTTTTTTCTTTTTTAGTAATTTTTGTTCATTTACATTTCAAATGATATCCTCCTTCCTGGTTTCCCCTCCACAAACCCCCTCATCCCATCTCACCTCCCTTTGCCTCGTTAAGGGTGCTCTTCCACCCACTTACCGATTCCTGCCTCACCCCTCTAGCATTCCCTTGTGCTGGGTCATCAAGCCTACACAGGACCAAGAGCCTCCCCTCCCACTGATGCCAGATAAGACCATCCTCTGCTACATATGTAGCTGGAGCCATGAATCCCTCCATGTACATACACTCTTTGGTTGATGGTTTAGTCCCTGGGAGCTCTGGGTGGTCCAATTAGCTGATATTGTTCTTCATATGTGGTTGCAAAACCCTTCAGCTCCTTCAGTCCTTCCCTGAGATCTTCCATTGTTGTCCCTGTGCTCAGTCCAATGGTTGGCTATGAGTATCTGCATCTGTATTGGTCAGGTGCTGGTAGACCTCTCAGGGAACAACCATACCAGACTCCTGTCAGCAAGTGCTTCCTGGCATCAGCAATAGTGTCTGGGTTTGTTGTTTGCAGATGGGATGGATCCCTAGGTGGGGTGGTCTCTGGATGGCCTTTCCTTCAGTCTCTGCTCCATTTTTCCCCTCCATTTCCTTCAGACAGGAACAATTCTGGGTTAAAAATTTTGACATGGGTCAGTGGTCCCGTCTCTCATCTGGGGGCTGTGCCTACTATCTACTGGAGATGTAAATATGTTTTTATTTGTTTACTTACTTGAAAGTTTAAAATAGTAAAGTTACAAATTATAGATTTCCATTAAGATAGCTGATGGTCATATATTAATATTATATAAAATAATATATTAATAATTATATATTATTAGCAAAACAACTATTAACATATTTCTATAAGTGTGTTCATTAAAATTGAACTATTAATAAAATAATGAAAGACTGAGATTAGACAGCATTATCAAGAGAGGAAGTGACAAGTATTAAGCACATGAAATTGCTGATGATTAAGTATAAGGTGGTTTTTATGTGAAATGTGTGTGTGTGTGTGTGTGTGTGTGTGTGTGTGTGTGTGTGTGTGTAGAAACATAATCTGAAACTCTCACTTCAGCACTTAGGAGTTAGAAACAGAAAGCTCAATAGTTCATGGTTACCCTTGGTTGTGAACATCATGGGTTCAAGGCCACCCTGAGCAAATAACATCCTGTTTCAAACACTCAAAATCAAAACAAAATAATAATCAGAAAAATGAAAGAACAATTAAGTTAAAAGAAGAAGGAAAATATGTACAGAGGGGTTGTTCAATAAAATAGAGCCTAAGAGAATAATTTTTTTTCATTTAAGATCAAGCCATTAATGGCCCTTATGTAACTGTAGTGTGAGGCAGATAACTCAGGATAGAAGATTGTGCAGGCATTAGTAAAAAGTAAAAACCACAGAGAATCTCCTAGGTTAAGGGACATGCTAGTTTGAGCATATCTTAAATTCTAAAGAACCATTAAAGCAGCTAAGATCCTAAAAATAAATTTCATAATAGTCACCTGAATAGCTTTATCTGGTCAATAATACACTTTCTTTTTAGAACTCTAAAGGAACAGACACATAAAATATCCAATGTAAAAGTAAATTGAACTTGAGGAGTATAGTTCTATAAAAAGAATGAAGGCAGCACAAAGTCAGTAAGTGCAATTCTAAACTTCAAGAAAAACTGGAGCAGGGCAGAAAATAAACTATTCTGACAAGAAAAATGGAAAGAACAAGAGTCATATAAGGAAGCCTATAAATACATGGCACTATTATCTAACCACCAAACACTTGAAAAGGAAAACATAGCTCTGAACTCAGAGAAATCCTGAAACTCACTTTATATTGTCTCTAGTACATTTCAAGCAGATGAAAATTTGGTGATATGTATTAAATGACCCATATCTATAAAAATCATTTCATATTTATTTACAAAATAGTAATTTAATAATGCCATCTCCTTTTCCAATAGAATTATCCATGTATTCTAGTATAATTAATAGTCCTTTTATTTTTCTTTTTTTTTTATTTTTGAAATTATAACAACATTGCTCCCTTCTCTTTCTTCCCTCCAAATCCTCCCACATGCCTTTCCAATTCTCCTAAAAATGCATGACCATTTTTATTCACTAATTTGTTAGTGTGTGTGTGTGTGTGTGTGTGTGTGTGTGTGTGTGTGTGTGTATGTATGTAACTTTATTCCTAAATATAACCTGCTGCTGTGTGACAGAACCTTTGGTCAGGGAGACATAATACAGGTTTTCTCCTATCAGATAGGGATCCCATGACAGACAAAAGTACAGATAACTCCCAAAATCTAACTTACAGAAATATGGGTGAGGATTTACTTACAGGTGCAGTAAGTACTCAAATGACTTGAAGACAGCTACATCATCTTGGCCAACCCTAGCACAAGTGACAGTTCACAAAATCCAAGAAACTGGAGCACACTGAACAGCCTATAGTCAGATCAACAAGTTAGAGAAAGTCTTTTCCAAGTGACTCAGTTTGTCTCTTCCATTTTGCTCCATTGTTTTCTAGTTGCTTCTAGGCAGCTGACCTATTCTCAGCAGTTTACTTTGAAGCTCACCCTGTTTGAGTCTTTTTGAAGTATTTATTGCTCATTATGGCAGGGGGAGGCTTCATGAATCTGAAATTTCTTGAAGCTGTTTTGGTAGTTGACCTTCCTGCTTAAGGAACAGGGTGGACTATTTCAATATCCAAGAAAACTGTTATAGAAAGCATGGTCTGTCCATATAACGTTATATGTTTGTGTATTAACAGCTGACCATTTGGCACTGGTAAAACAATTGGTTTGCTTTTCCCTGTGGAAGACTACCCCTCTGCTACCAGCTCTCTTTAGTAATCTAAGGCTCTTTATGTGTGGATGAGGTCTCATGTTTGACATGTCCATTGGTGTCATACTGAACACATGTTTGAATAGTCATGTTAGTATCATTTTATGGATGTAGATTCTGGTCTAACAGGACATAATGTTTGCAATAAGCACCATATTGCAAACATTACTAACTGCATTATTGGCCTCATTCTTTTAAATGTTTCCACTAAAAATTTAATCCAATTAATGGGGCCTCAAATTATAAGTGGATAAAGATATATGAAAAAATTAATATATTTAAATTGTTAAGAGTTATCCAATTAGACTACAAATTATGTACATATCTGATTGTTTGGCAAGGGCTTCTTCTGTAAATTAAATTTCCAACCAAATGAATATAGGACATGACCACTGAAAATATTATCAGAATGTATGATTTTGTTAGTAGCAGATATCACATACTTTGTGTTTCACATTATATGTAACTTAAATATCTAAAAGTCTCAGGGATATTGTTTCCTAATATAAATTTTAGCAAACCAGTTATTATCTATTTTAATGATGCTTTAGTAGATATTTTTATATTATACATTTGAAAGCACTTTGATATTTATTTGTGGTCCCTTACATTTAATTCTATTGATTTACAGCTATTGTTCTAAAATGTATCTAAAACATCAGCTAACAAAGAGGTTTATTTCATAGAAAGTATTTAAAATCTTGAGTTCATGGTTAATCTATAACCATATATGTATGCTCTGTATGATATGAATGAAACTTCTGGAGATAAACGCTGTCAGAATTTTTAAGGAATATCAGTTGATTCCTATTATTTCTTTTTTGTTTGTTTGGTTGGTTTTTTGTTTGTTTGTTTGTTTTTCAAGACAGGGTTTCTCTGTGTAGCCCTGGCTGTCCTGGAACTCACTTTGTAGACCAGGCTGGCCTGGAACTCAGAAATTCACCTGCCTCTGCCTCCCAAGTGCTGGATTCCTATTGTTTCTACTGAATTTTGTTATCCTGCTCTATGCATAAGCTATCCCAGTTAAAATAAAACAGAATATTAAATGCATTAACTACATTTTTGACATTGTGTTTGCAAGTTTTATTAACAAGAGTGATCTTCATAAGAACTCACAGAGTAGAATTAGAGATCTGTAATTTATGAAGAGATATCATCTATTAACTCTAACCTGTTACTAAAGGACAAATTGATGCTTACTGAAGAACACCCTTAACATACTTTTACTGCCACCATCCCTCGGTCTGAATGCCTTCATCAGTAATCCACATAGATACAAATATTGAGTTATTTCCAGTGTCTTTCACACAGATTCTGTATAACAACATATGGCTGTATGAGTTAATTTAAAAGTGCCAGTGTTTCATAATCATCACTGGCAAGACCAGCCTGAACTTGGAGAGGGATTCTCAGGAAAGGGTGTGTTTGGGAGTGGCAAAACAAATGACTAGAAATCAATCATGGGAACAAGTTTACAGTACAGCTCAAGATAGCTTTCCAGAGATCTCCAGACAGCTCAGTTTTTTCAGACAAAGCTCAGCCTTTTATTTGCCTATCAATTCAATCATTCACCCCAGGTTTTCATCTGATTATTTAATGAATCAGCAGGTTATGACGTTAGTCCCTTGATCCCCAGAAAAGAGAGCAAGCACATTTTTATTTTTACGTAGCAAGGAATTCTGTGATCTGCCTGCCTTTGTAAGCAGCACAAACTGTAAGCTACCTTGGTGGAAAATGGCTCTGAGGTCATAAATTCACCACATCTGGGCCTAAACTAGTTTTGTCCCAGACTGACCTTGAACTCAAGAATCTGCCTGTCTTTGTAAGAATAAACAATAAATTTAGCTGAGTGGCATCTTGCCCTATGGTCACCACTCCACAAATCTCTTTTCCTCCCTTTTAAATATCTTTCTGACCAGGTGGCTCATAGAGCAGCTGCCTCTCTTCTTTTTATATATGAAGCCCCTCAATATAATTCATATTGCATCTATATATTTTGCATAGTTTAGAAATTATATATTCTTTAACTCATGTTTTCAGAGTTCTTTCCTACAGCCTTAAGGGCTATCCTGAAGGTCACAGCATTCACCATTTTTGCTAAGGAACACCAGACATACATCTTCATCTCCTGGACCATTGTTATTTCTAATTATGAAATTGTTAACCTTGGAGGGGAGAATATCTCCCAAAAAAGGAACATAAAGTAAATTATTAACACTATTATACAAACAAGGCCCATGTCCTCAACAATGGTCAGCATTCATAAATGAGATCCCCACTCTGATAGCTCTGCTCCATGATCTCACTGCCTCTTCCACACAGCAGAACATGGAACATCACCTTAAGAATAACTAAATGTGGATCAATTATTACCATAATGGAGGAAGGGAGCCATATCTGTAGATGTTTTTTAATGTTTGTTTATTTTAATTTGTGTGTGTGAGTAATTAGCTGCATATGTGCCATGTGCTATGGAAGTCAGAAGAACAGCTGGAGTTAGAGGTGGTTATAAACTTCCTTGTGAATGCTGGGAATTTAACAGGTCAACTGCAATAACACCCAATGCTCTTAACCACGGAACTATCTCACCAGCAGCTGTAAATTGCTTTCTTGTTAATATTTTATCAGTTTTAAGTAGCTAATTTATTATTAAAGATGAAGTTAAGTATGGTTTTGAAATTTCTTTCTTTTTGAATATTAGAGTCACTTATACCTAATGCTTAATGCAGTACATGTCTTCCAAATCTATGTTTCTGTAAATTGCTTAGACTTCATTTAACAAAGTTAATTTACATGGACACAGGTAAAAAGTAATAGTGATTGGCTACCTAACAACTCAAGCTTTTGCAAAGGCTCTATAAATATAATTATGTTACATGCTAAGGCATGCATATATATTACATGATCTTTGAAACAAAGACATTTGAAATATTGCTGTTGTGCCATTGGTCTGGCATCTCTGATTTGTGGCAAATAGAACCACCTAATTTACCTAACTAAAAAAAAAGGCTCATTTACAAGTTATGAATAAACCAAAATGGTGAAAAAAAAAATGGGCATCATTTGCCTTTGTGCCAAGCACCTTTCTTTCTATATTATCAGATCCATGTCAACTAGTCTGTCAGAAATTTTTATTCACACATAATTATCCTATTACTTTTCTGTACAAAAATGAATTCCATTTATTGAAATTTCTTAATTTGACAGTATTTGCACTTAAAGTGCCTTCTCCTAATAATGGTGCAGTAGGTCACCACATTGTACCTGAAGACAATACTGATTACACAAATTGGAATTTAATTTTTAAAATATATCTGAGTAGGAAAATAATTCATAGGTACTTTTTAATTCCTTTGCTTGGCATGGGAAAGAGACAGTTTTTTGTTGTTGGTGGTGGTGGTGGTTTTGGATTTTTTTATTTAGTTAGTTTTTTATTAGATGTTATCTTTATTTATATTTCAAATGCTATCCCAAAAGTTCCCTATACCCTCCCCCCAGCCTGCTCCCCTACACACCCACTCCCACTTCTTGACCCTGGCATTCCCCTGTACTGGGGCATATAAAGTTTGCAAGACCTAGGGACCTCTCTTCACAATGATGGCCAACTAGGCCATCTTCTGCAACATATGCAGCTAGAGACACAGCTCTGGGGGTGTTGGTTAGTTCATATTGTTGTTCCACCTATAGGGTTGTAGAACCCTTCAGCTCCTTGGGTACTTTCTCTAGCTCCTCTATTGGGGCCCTGTGTTCCATCCTATAGACAACTGTGAACATCTACTTCTGTATTTGCCAGGTACTGGATAGCCTCACATGAGACAGCTATATCCACGTCCTTTCAGCAAAATCTTGCTGGCATATGCAATAGTGTCTGGGTTTGGTGACTGATTATGGATGGATTCCCCGGAAGGGGTAGTCTCTGAATGGTCCATCCTTTCATCTTAGCTCCAAACTTTGTCTCTGTAAATCCTTCCATGAGTATTTTGTTCCTTATTCTAAGGAGGAATGAAGTATCCACATGTTGGTCTTCCTTCTTCTTGATTTTCTTTTGTTTTGCAAATTGTATTTTGGGTATTCTAAGATTCTGGGCCTATATCCACTTATCAGTGAGTGCATATCTAATGACTTCTTTTGTGATTGGGTTACCTCACATGCTCCACTATGTTCATAGCAGCCTTAATTATAATAGCCAGAAGCTGGAAAGAACCCAGGTGTCCCTCAACAGAGGGATGGATACGGAAAATGTGGTACATTTACACAATGGAGTACTACTCAGATATTAAAAACAATGAATTTATGAAATTCTTGGGCAAATGGATTGCTTTGGATTTTTTTGACACATTTAATTTTTAGAGTAGTTTGACAGAGGTTCTTCTACATGGTTCTTTGACCTCATTAATTATGCCAAACTCTACAAATATTTACATGAAGATAGTATTAATTGTATCATTGTAGTGCTTAGCATAGTTTTAAAATGTATATAATTTATGTTCTGTTAGTCACAGTGATATTTTATTTTAAAATTATTTTAAGCAATATGCAAAATGTTTTACAATGAAATTAATATAGCAGCATGAAAAGGGACAATGTTTGTCTATGGCACATTCAATACTAAATGAAACCTTTTCAAAACCTCTCACCCATGTTACAAGGAAAGACAATGACCCTTGGAAGCCCTCTGAAATTTTATTCACTTTGTTCTCATTAAATTTAATGTTTACAAGAAAAATACGCAGAATCATAAAAATATGCTTTAATCACCCTCACCTTATAAATTGAGTTTACTCAAATTCACTATATGTAATATATTGTCAAAGTCCATGCACATATTATGTACTTACTACCATGTAAGAGCTTCTGGTATCGTCCTTATCTCAGTTGTGCCAAATCTTTCCTCTCATCTCTATCCCCCAGGAATAGATATTTCTCTTATTGTAGTTACTGCCCTATCCTATACATCTGCTAACATACCTGCATCAATAAGCAAAGTATATTTTGCCAATTAAGAAGGGAAATAATAATTCTTCTTTGAAATATATATATATATATATATATATATATATATATATATATATATATATATGGAAAAGGAAGGTGAAGAAAGAAAGAGACCAAAACATTCTCTATTATAATTGATGAAAAATGAGAAACAGAGACTAACATTTAAGCATATGAACACAGTACTTAATCCAAATTAAACTGAAGTTTCAAAAGGAAAAACTGGAATATTTTTCATGTTAGTTTTAAATGATTTTAGCAACATAAAAATGAAAGACAGCCATTGTTTTATACTCTACTTTCAGCTTTCTATTTCCCAAATTATATAGAGTTTTTGGAATCGTACTAACTGCCTAGCCAAGTAGTATGGTAACAAGGCTGCTTTTCTTACTGGATGAAAAGATTTCTCTTCTTTACTATTCCACCTTAACGATGAAGTACAAGATAGCATTCAAAATAGCATTTCAGTTAGTAATTCATGTTAGTCATTAGCCATAATTATAAAAAATGGAGGATAAAAACTCACTCTCTTAATGACTGTAAGATGTGAAGGTAACTATAATTAATTCAGTAATTTTACATATATTTTAGAAAATTGTAATTGCAGATGATCAGCCTTATATACACATTAAAGTAAAGATAATAGAAAATGGGAGTGTGAGGGAAGTCCCATTCTTGTGCACATAAATATTTAATTAGTCGTTCCTTATTTCTTCTAAGGATGTTGTGTAAATTAAATAAAACTGACTGGAAAGAAAACTTGACAACTAGAAAAAAAGTTGAGACAAAGTACATGATAAATAATGATAATAATTTGGAAATTATGAATGACCTTTCATCCTGTTAGGATACTGTAATTTCATGGTCTATGTGGTAATGTTGCAAACAATCACCTCCACAATTTATTCTGTGGCATTTTGATAAGCAAAATGAAATGCTCTGTCATAATGGACTTTCTTATATGAAGAAATATGAAAATGGCCCCTACCTTAGATTGAAGCAAACAGCAAGTAAGGAATCATTGAGGTGTACAGTTTACTATCATCCCTGCTTATGGATCTATAGATTTGAAAGAATGCCAACTTTATACTTGATTCTACTAAGCTGTGTCCTGCAATATAAGAACCCTCTGCCTTAAGGCCTATTATACCTGTGTCTTATGCAAAGAGACAAGAACCTATGTGCATAAGTTTACATGTGTGTGCACACATATGTTCATGTATGTATGTATACGTGTATGTAGTCACACTTAGATATGTGAGGATTTGTGTATCCTACAGTGTCTTGAGGTGAAAGAACAACCACAGGTCCTTGTCTTTGACTTTGTTTGACATAATCTTTTTATTGTTTACTTTGCAAGTGCCATGCTAGTCAGCCCATAGGCTCTCAGGAATTCTCCTATTTCTAACACATATCTCACTAGAAAAGTGCTGGGGTTATAAACAGAGTTTGAAATCCTGTGATTTCTAAGGATTTTAACTGTTTTACTCATTCTTCCATAGAAAATGCTTTATTAACTGATTTATCTTCCCTTTCCAATCCCCACACTATGTGTGTGAATAATATTGTTGTATGTATATACATATTATATTTGTACAATTTTATCATTTGTATTTCTAAGATAATCTGTATACATTACCACATATAAAAAGGTCAGAGATAAACTTGGTATCAGTTATCATTTATTTTTTGGGTTCAGGAGATCAGACTCAGGTCTTTAGTTTTGGCTGAAAAGCATCATTACTCACTGAGTCATTTCATTACCCCATCCGCGAACATTAAAAAAGAATGAGATAGGATCGATATTAAACCGTAATCTACAATCTATGGAAGGAACAGCAAGACGAGGGATTACAAAATTAATATGTATTCTCATTTAGTAATCTGAATTTGGTAGACTGAAAGCCAAAGTCTAGAAATCATCACTTTGCACTTACTTAAATATTCCTAAAATCTTATATTACAATGAGTCAATTAGTACACCTTTGGAGGGGAGCAGTAAAAAGTATGGTATATTCACCTAGAGGAAATGAGCATGTCTCGATGGTAGTGGTATAAAGAGAGAGAGAGAGAGAGAGAGAGAGAGAGAGAGAGAGAGAGAGAGAGAGAGAAACTTGGAATGAGTTGAAAATGTATTCATTGTCAAGTAGAGAATGATGCAAAGGAAGACACCACCCATCATGCTGAGCCTAGATCACATGATCCAGTAACATACTTGAGTACCTTTTACTGACTGCCAGTTGTGGTTATGATGTAGAGAATATACCAGTCAGGCCATCAGGAAAGAACCAAATACAAAATCAGTCATAAAACAAGTTTAATATCACATGGAAGGCAGACATACGTTTATAAGTGTTTATGGAAAGAATATATGTGCAAAGAACATTAAGGGTTTATTTTTAAGTTACAATATGGACTTGAGAGTTCTTGTATATCAGGATTGACAAAATTAATTGAAATTAGAGGAAGAGTGTAACAGGTAAAACTAATAGATACTGATTTAAAAGATATTTCAGATACTGATTTCTGGGTAAAATTTATTTTTAAATATCTGGAATAGTATTACTAAAAGTTAGATAGTAAGCGTCCATTTGTTTGACCCTCAATTCTTAATGTTTAAAATTAATTTAAAGTGTGAATTCAGGAGAATGAATTAGTGGGATTTTCTGATAGTTTCCTTAGTATACAGAATTAATTAAAAGGAGCTGTGAGAGAAACAGGAGGCAGAAACACAGACAATAAGTTTCTGAGCTTGACGGAATGAGATCAGTTAAACGATAAAATTACTCGCAGAGTTATTTGATTAAAGTAATTAATAACACTTATGTGTGTCTTGATCTCAAAATGCTATTTTATTCTTTTTAAAACATTGTACTGTGTGACACTTCTGAGTCACTTAATATTGGATTCATCTCTGGCAGCTCTGTAAATGACAATGAGAAGAGAATAAAGCTGGTGGAGTTAGACCCAAATTACTAAGAGAGTGGCTCAGCACAGTACACACAGTGTAGTGTCTGCATTACTTTCTCTTGTGAAATAAACTTTACTTATACAACTTGCAGTTGCTGGAGTATATAATCACAGATTATAATAGAATGTAACCACAGCAGATTGGAGCCATTAATTTACTCTTGATATTTGGTGGCTACATCTCCAGATTCTCTTTTGTGTCTTACACAGGCTGTGCAACAACCTTGAGACTTCATGCCAGTCTTCATACTGAAATTTCAGACTTTTGCAAAATATGGTTGCTTAATGTTATCATTATTCTTGTACTGTTTTACATTTTTAACTTATTATTTAACGCAAATCATTCATCATTCTATTCAGAAAGTAAAATGGGATACTGGGAGAATGAAACCCATACAATTTTCTTTATGATTAAAAAAATCACAGGTGAAAATTTTCTGAAATCATACATACAAGTGACATTATACAGACAGATCAGGTGGTATGTGTATCTATAGTAACACACAGAGATGCAGATACACATATACAAGTGACATTACAGTTTGAGAAGGTTGTATATGTATATAGAAACACAGACTTGTATAGATAGATGATAAATTGCTAGATAGATAGCCACATACATACATACATACATACATACATACATACATACATATGACATTACAAAGACTGAACAGAAACAAATGTATATATACACACATATATATTCATACAAATAATGTTTAAAATACACACAGAGGGCTGGAGAGATGGCTCAGCGGTTAAGAGCACTGGCTGCTCTTCTGAAGGTCCTGAGTTCAAATCCTAGCTAACACATGGTGGCTCACAAACATCAGTAACAAGATCTGATGCCCTCTTCTAGAGTGTCTGGACACAGCTACAGTGTACTTACATACAGTAAATAAATACAAATCTTTTTAAAAATACGCACATATATTTATATACATAGAAGAGACATTATGTAGACTGAGCAGGATATGTATATATGCATATGTATAAACACAAGTGACATTACACAAATGAGTGGATCATATATGTTTACACATATAAATACATACAATTGATATTGTACAGTCTGAGTAGCTTGTATAAAAGTATGCAAGACCAAAATGTGGCTACTTTAATCCTTCTTAGAAGGAGAACAATTACCAAATCCAGACCCTATTATGGGCGCCAACAAGTGCTTACTGACAGGAGCCTGAAATAGCTGTCTCCTGAGAGGCTCTGCCAGTGCTTGATTAATACAGAGGTGGATGCTTGCAGCCAACAATAGGACTGACCACGGGGTCCCCAAAAGAGGAGTTAGCAAAAGGACTGAAGGAGTTGAAGGGGTTTGCAACCCCATAGGAAGAACAACAATATCAACCAACAGACACCCCCTCCAGAGCACCCAGTGACTAAGCCATCAATCAAGGAGTGCACATGGTTCCAGCTGCATATGTAGCAGAGGATGGCCTTGTCAGACATCAATGAGAGGAGATGTCCTCCTCAATGGAGGCTTTATAGATGTCCCAGTATAGGGGAATCTAGTACAGGGAGGTGGGAGTGGGTGAGTGTGTAGAGAAACACCCTCATAGAAGCAGTTGAAGAAAGTATGGAATAGGGGGCTTACAGGATGGGGGAAACTGAGAAAGGGGATAATATTCGAAATATAAATAAAGAAAATATCCAATAAAGAAAAAGAGAATGTTTTACTACCTTTGGGCCTTCCTAAATAAATGTGAGGATTCCTTAGGAAAAAAAAAAAGAATGCATATGTATACACACACATATATACGTATATGTAACACTAAACTGACTGAGTGGGTTGTATTTATGAATAAACATGCACACACACACACAATCGCATATATATATATATATATATATATATATATATATATATATATATATATAAAGTAGTTAAAGAAGAGGCCATGAACTTGCAAGAGAGCAACAAATATTTGGAGAGATGAAAAAGAAGAGTGGTATATTGTAATTGTATTACAATCTAGAAGAAATAAAATAGTAAAGAAGACATGTTCTTTTAGTTTCAGATAGCTAAATATTTTGTTTTCTAATGCTACTAATAGATATTTATCTGAAGAGAAATCTCTGCCTTCCATCCAGGATCATATTTAAATACACCTAATTTATTAATGTTCTTCATTATATTCTCTCTGTGTTCTTGGGGAATCTAAAAAAGAGAATGAAAGCATTTTTTCATGTTGTCATGCTGAACCAGAAAAGGCAGTTCTGCATAGGAGAAAAACAAGGGAGTTCAGTTTAGTAGGAAATATCTGTTACTTTATTCTCTGATAAGCACTTGATTAACTGACATATCACTGATTGCTTCAGTAAAATTGCCAACAGCTAAAACAGCTATTCAAAATGTATCATTCATTGTTTGGATAATAAATTGGTTGGAAAACACTCATCATATATGTGCTTTTTAAAGTTGTAATCTGATTTGTCACAGTGTTAATGCGAGGCTCTTCCCTAAGAGATCCTGATTTTCCACCACGAAAGGAAAGTGCCTGCCAGACACAGACCTATTTTAAAGGGAGGTTATTTAATTAGTTATTTTTATTTCCAGCGAGGCTGGAAATATACTGTGGGGAATCATTTCATTTTCATTCATTACAGAAGCCATGGTTTATATTTCCCCCAGGCAAAGAGCTTTATCTGACAAGTTGAATGCTTTAGTGACAAAAATATCTGATGATGGATATGGTATTAAGAAGATGCCAAGTGACATGATGCTTTGAATCACTTTCCTTAACTGTATGATTAATAGCTGTGCGTATGTGTGTATTTACAATTTTTATTAGTGAACATTATGAATGGGAGATATGAGTAGCTTTCTCCCCCGATTTTTATTTCTGTGAGAAGAGATGAATGGATATAAACCTGTCTGGATCCGTGGCATATGTTTAGACCATAGGTCTCTAGGTATTTACAGTAAAATCGATTTCACCCATCCATGAATTTTGATCTCAGCTCTGTTTAATTGCAGAAAAACAACAAACATACTATAAGTCACTAAAGGCATACTGGCTGCAAAATGTCCTAAGTTTTTACTCTGTATTGTTCCTTATCTTTTGAATAAACCTATAAGTGAGTGACCTCCTCTCTGATACATAGATGATTCATCCCTTAGTATAACAATTTTGTGTTATATTGATATCGTGTAGATGTTTAAATAATAATGATACCAGGCTCCTGCACAAGCCATTCTTAATTAATTGTAGGACGTATTTCCTGGCACTGGGACTTCTAAACAATGTTCTATGTTAACTCAATGTGAAGCAAAACTGAAAAAAAAAATATTAATCTGAAACTTGCAAAGCTTAAGTAAATTCTGCAAGGTCGTATATTGTTAAGTGGGGGTGTAGGGATCACTTCTCAGGAGAAAGTCACCAGTGAAGGAAGGCATACTCATACTCAAAGACTGCTGAGAGTACATACCTAATTTTTGGGAATTCATTCCCTTCCACGCTGTCTGCCAGAAAGTCTATGAAGGGAAGTTGGCAGTAGAGAATTTGCCCCAAATCAATGAGGCACTTTGCATAGATATAAACTTTCATTAATTAAATTATAGTTAATTATTACTTTGGTTTTATTTTCCTTACATATATTTATGCACTGTTAAAAATCTCTAAAATCAAAATAAGTTGTTTCTATTTTATTCTTTACAGATTTGGTTTAACTGAGATGACAAATTTATAAAATACTGTTTCCAAGGATATTTTAGTACAACTCTTTCAGGATAATTTATAATTCACAAAGTTGATCATCTTTTCCATAGCTATAGAGTAATTGGGAATTGAAGAGACAATTAAGTTAATGATATATTTTCATCCTAATATATCTTTTGTGTCCTTGATTTTCTCTGCACAGTATATACTCTTTTTCATTCTATTAAAAGTAGTGACTATGTCTTATGATGACTGAGCTAGAAAATACCATGCTTACCATTTTTATGCATTTTACTATTTTTTATGCTATGTTTGTGTCTTGATGGCACTACTGGGATCCTTCTTTAGTTATATTGACATAAAAGGGTAGCTAGCTGGCATTTGTAAAATGCAAGCTTCTAGATAGAAGCCTGTTTTCTCTAATTGTACAGTGAAAGAGACATGAATCTCTTTGTCTTTAAAAGACTATAGAGCCAGGTATGGTTCATATCTGAAATTCCAGACACTGAGGTCAGAGGATTTGGAGTTGAAACTTAGTCTCAACAACAAAAGAAGGCAGTTCTCAAAAAAAGAGCAAACAAAACTATTAACAGTATGAAAGAAAGAAATTTCAAACAGTAGTATTCTAATACTTTTAAAAATTGATATGCAATATACCTTTACATGTCTATGAAAGTATATTTATCTATTTTTTTTCATTATATAGCAATACTGTATTGTGCTACAATATACAGAAAATAGCTTTTAATTCCATATGGATATTTTGTTGCACATATCTGATGCACAATTTCATTTGAGCACCTCAAGATTTAAGTCTGAATTTATGACTTGAAATGTGTACCTGCCCACTAAAATATAGGCATTACTTGCAAAAGTTCAAGCAATTTCTCCTTCCAATAATGTATCCCACAAAGTGTTTAACACAGACAACACATAACCTTGGGGTCTGCTTTATTATTAAAGGTAATAAACTTGAAAAGAAGCAGAAGTCAAAATTTCTGTTTTACCAGCCTTTTCTCTATCCACCACATTGTAAAACAGTTCCAGTGTGAATCTCTGCTGAATGAAAGATAATGTTCGAGAAGCTAGCCTCAGCTCTCAAAATTCATAATAAAACTGTTACTCTATTAAATTCCCCAAGAATGTTCTTCTCATAAAGCTTGTAAGGCATTCTGTGTTTTAGTAGCTTTACATTTATTACACTCAAAAATTCTCATTGAATTATCCCCTTCAGGACTACTGAAGGCATTGTAAATTCCATATGTAAAACTTTATTAGTACTGTCTTCTGTAGGGATGCTCAATTTGTACATGGATAGTGTGAAGAATGTCTCAGCTGCATCCTGGAAAAGCTGGATATACATGTATGTATGTCTGTGTGTGTGTGTGTGTGTGTGTGTGTGTGTGTGTGTGTGTGTGTATGTGTGTGTGTGTGTATACATATATGGATATATGAATGTAAGCTTAAAAACAAAAGAGAAAAAAAAAGTCACAGTTGAGACTCTAACTTCAAGGGCTGACATTGAAAGAGGCTTGTGATTTTACAGCGTGCATTTGCCTCCCTTGCAGAAGGCCTAGGGTAGAAGCTCTTCATGTGCAGACAGAACAGCCTCAGTCCATTTTAGTTACCTGAATCAGCCACACTAGTTTTCTGGACTGTATATATAACAGGCAGTTTTCTCCTTTAAGTGAAACAAACATCTCTTCACATTATAAAATAGAATACATGTGATAGAAGTTTCTAAAATCCACATGAGCCTGTCATTATCTGCACACTTTCAGACTCTGCTGTGGTTTCAGATTTTGTGCCATGATTCCCCACTGTAACTAGTCTGAAAGCTCATTGTGCTGCACTGTGTGTGCTATCTGCAACAGTTTCTTTAACCTCTTGCATTTGACCTCTAGAATACTGAGACACCACATGTGGCCTGAGATAATTTACAGTAGAAAACCATGTAAAAATACTGTACATGATAAGTAGAGCTGATGATTAGATTTGGACTATTATTATTCTAAGGAATAAAATTCATTGCTTGGTTTGCCAATAATACGGCTTTATAGCCAAGCTTCAGAAGAAATACTTTGTAAAACTTGCCCTGATATAGTCTGAGAAAAGCATTCAAAGATAAAAATAAATCAAAAGTATGGAAGTGCATCTTCAAAATAGGCTGAACATTTTTATTCACCTCTCATGCTGTCCAACAATTAAGCCCCCATCCCTCCTTATCTATCGTTTTCATTGTTGATTCTATACTGTAAAGATGTATACTTTGCAAGTGAGTAATAATAAATATAAATCCTCGGGTTTTTTTTTTTTTTTTAGCTTCAGGATTTTGGCTATTCTGATACTTCATGCTACCCTGTCTGCTTCATAACTGGGGAAAGACGCATAGTTCACTCTGAATGCTATCACTAGTACAAGTTCCTGAAACTGTGCCTACCACATTAAAAGCCCATTCAGTGCTTCTATTTAAAAGTGTGCATCACAAACACACCAGGATGCATTCTTTGCTGTCTTCCTGCAGCACTCTTTGCAGGGATGAGATGGTTATCATTGGATTGTGCTAAGTTATATAAATTATCACAGCAAGAAAGTTGATCTTTGACTACTAGGGAATATGGACTCTTCTACTTATGGAACACCCAGAATGCCTCATAAATAGACATGAAATTTAGCTTTGAAACACATTTAAAAGGTAATTTCCTGTTGTAATTTGACGTATTTAAGTTTTAACATTTTCCTGAGTTAGACCAGTTAATTGAAATTAATAATATATTATAATTGGTTTGACAGAAGGCAAGTGAGAAAAGCATATTCCCACTTTACAGGAAAAGTAGCTCTATGGCTCATAATTAAGTCCATAATATTATGCAGGCTTCATTTTAAGTTGGCATTTCCTCTACTTCCAATTTTGCTATTATTAATTGTATGTTCTCAATCCCCAGAAGAAAATAAAAGCATCTTTTTTTTTTTTTTATTTTGCCAAGCACTCAATCTGGTGAATCCTTTGTGATAATCTCTGTATTCAGAATATTATTCCATTTCAAAAAAGAGAAAGTTATAATTCCAAAAGCTGTAGTTTGTTTTACATTAGCTCTGGAAACTGAGAGATGTCAATTTGTAAGGCATTGTGCTGCATGTTTCAAAAGTATATGTCAGAGAGAGGCAGAGCTTCTACATTTGAGAAATATATTATCTCATTCATGATCTCATAGAAAAAATATATACACAAAAAATTGTTCCACTGTCTTTTAATAAGGACACTTCCTGGTCTTTTTCTAATATGTGACAATAAGAAAACAAAACTTCTAATAGTATTGGAGAAATAGCAGCTAGTGACCCATGTAATAGAACCATATCACTCATGAATATGAAAAAAAAATAGCATAGGTTTGAACTAAGTAAACCATCAGATACAAAGAAATTTAAATTTTATGTGCAATCCAGATAGGCTTAATTAAAAAAAAAAAAGTTTTGGAGGTTGCAGTGGTGAATTGCCAAGGCATCTGGTTTATGCACTGGTGCAGAGAAGTTCTTGCTTGTGGAGGGAAACATATGTTGTGAAATGGGCCTTTCACTTTAAGGTTCTTTTAGGGCAAACGCCCAGAGCACTTTAACTAGAAGAGAAACAGGAAGGCTCCATGGGACTTGGTCAATGGTGGGTACCTACCCGAAAGACTGCTTTGTGTCTCTGCACCTTCTCATTCTCACCCCATGTCCTAGGAGATCATTTTCATCTTCTCTGCCTCCTGCAGCCAAATCAAGGTGTTCCTGCTCTTTCCCTGAGGTAAGTCTTCCTCTGACTTTCTGTCTTTCTCTCTTTCTGTCTTTCTGTCTTTCTGTCTTTCCTCCATCCCTTGCCCCCTTTCTGCTGACACTACTTCCTAAAACCAGGGAAATGATAATCTTGAGAGAAATCAGATCAAAGGATTGGATGTCTTCAGAAAATATACCTTGTGAAATTCTTTTAACCCTCTGGTCACAATGGAAGGAGAAAAAAAACCAAAACAGTCTAACTGCCTTTTTGCCAATTTAAGGCCAGGTCTCAAGACAAGTAACATAAAACAAATACTAGGAATAAATGAAAGCTCCGGTACAAGTGGCACAGCAGGGAGCTTCCATTTGAATCAGCATTAATTCTGCAGAATTGGAGGTCAGCAGTAATCTATTTACCGGTCCTCATGCTCAGCACAATTACCATGCTATGCTAAGCACAGAGAGCATTTGCTTGTATGAGAAGATGAGATGCCCAGAGGAAAAGAGAACTGGAGATGTTTAAAAGAGATTTGTTTCTTACAAGGATGTAATTTGAAATCCTTTCATTCTAAAGATGTGCCCGAATACTGCGATAGAGCAAATGAAAGCCAAGCATCCCTGTTACAACGCAGCCATGCACCGCACTTATTTGAAAGCCTTAATCAGCACATGGGGAAGCAAGATGTCAGACATCTTGAGGCTCTGCTTACTTGTCAGCTGAGAGATTGATAGAATGCAGATGCCATTCCTTGCCACACTCCAGAGAGTGTGTTTGCACAGTGAGAAGGACTTCACTCTGGAGCTATTCTTCTCACGTTGGTTAATGCTCTGGAGAGGACACTTGAGTTGGACACTTGACCTAGCTGGCTCAGCTGCTCCTGTTCAACCTGCTGGGTGACACCATTCTGCTGCTCAATGGTGCTAATCTGAACAGTAGGCCTTAGTGTCAGGAGCCATTTCCAGTTCATTCAGACAACCAGGAGTGTGGTTATGTTAAGGGACTATGGAAATTAAGGTTGGACATATATAGTCTTTACTGTTTAATTAATTCATTAATTTAAGTGCATTGATAACCATCTGAGAAAACAAGCACAGAAGAAGCATGTATAAACAGAACCTCACAGCCAGCAAATATGGACTACCATGTACACTACTAGAGTCTCCTGTTAGCTGCAGAACTCAGCACAAAACATACTGCTTCTGTGCTTACTATACGGGTAATAATGGGGTATTTCAGAAACCCCTTATAATGCTGCTTGGCAGCTTATTCAAAAAGAGATCCTCCCAGTCTCAGGGAAGGCCTTCCTCCTGATTGAGGATATAAAGAATTTTTAGGGGAGGCCTCGGAACTTTAGAACATATAAATGAAAATTACTTTATTTTAAATGAATTGCATAAATAAAACTTTGCAATGACTCCTATAATTTATAATTTGTATTAGTTAATTTTGTCTTTAAAAACAGTTTCTTCTAAAGATACTTTTAAAAATTATACTATCATTAAGTTTATGGTAGATACGATGAAAAATAAAATCCCATCTTACAAATCCTAACTCCCACTTGTTGATGCAATGGACATGCAGACACAATAGAGATGGATAGTTGTAGGCATCAGGGACATGCTTGAGAATCATAGGATGTTTCCCTTTTCAATATTGCCTCTGCAGCTAGGGAGAAGGGAGAATTTGGATCGGTGGCATATGCAGGTGAGACAAAGCAGGATCTTCCCTGTTTAATCCAGCAGCAGTAATCAGTTTTGAGGCTTTTCTCAAGAGGAATTAAATTTAATGGTTTTATATGTTAAGCTTAACATGTATTCCCATCAATTAAAGAGAGCACTACCTTTGTTATGTGTAACCTAGGACAGTAAGGTATCTTGTTTCCTCCCTCCACTGCTCTAATACAGATCACTAGTTCTACCAAATCTTACATTTGAAAGTTTATAACTCTTCCTCTTTGCTAACCTTCCTTTAGATATCCATTTTCTCACTGTGGTGTTTATTATTTCATTATAATTCATATATATATATATAACTTGATAGTGGAAATGATCAACATTAAATGAGAATATTGCCACAATTACAATATTTTCAATCCCTACACAGACACAAGCAAGCTCTTCCTCAGTCTTGTGTATGTACTTCCTCCCTCTAGCTCTTAACCACTCCCTGAAAATCTATGAAGCTTTAGGGACACCAAATTGCCTCTACTTCCCTTATCATCTCAACCTATCTCCTCTTCAGTTCTATGTTAGCTCCCAATATTTTCCAAGCATTCTTTCCTCAAACACAGACTGGACTATAATTCCCTCTCCCAACAATTTTCTTCATTCAGTACAACCACTACACTCAACATATGAAAAATTATTTTTACCTCCTCTATGAAACCAAATTCTCCCTGAGAAGAGGACTGTAATAATACCTTAGTAGCTTGTTGATTTTTGTTAGAGAAGGAATCTGAATCAGCAGCAGTTGCACCAAGTTAAATGAACTTGTCAGCAAAAGGGAAGGCCAAGTGAGCAAATATAAATGATCCTCCTTCCATTCATTGTCCTTTGTAATCTGGCTGCAACCAAAAGGTATGAACTATATTTGGAGCGGATGTTGGTGCATCACTTAAGGCAATCAGAACAGGCTCTGTACTTAGGTGATTCTAATTTGTGTAAAGTTTAAAAATCAGCCATCATACTTAAATCATTAGGGTTTGGGCCACTGACAGTGTCCAGCTAACGTTTCAGAGCCTTGGTGAATGCTAGTGTGCAGTAGTCTCAGGGCCACCCTCTTCCCTCAAGAGTCGCCTCTGGACCTCACTGCCATTCTCCCGCACTTACTATTTCAATGCATCTCATTCTGTGAGCACTTTCATATCCAGAGGCCCTAGCAATATTCTTTGTATTCCCTTGGTGTTCATTCCCCTATCCTCTTCTCCGAGAATGTGATTTCCCCAAATAACGCAGCAGCAGAAGAAACAAACTCAATCTCTAAAGAATCACTCTACATTCCATATCCATTTTCATAGGATTAACTTCTGCTTCCATGAGTCCTCAGTTATGAAGTAGTGTGAAACCTCCTTTCTTCTTTAAAGGAGTACACTGAATATCATGTACAAATACTCAGTGGGATGTAATCTTCAAACACAGAGTTGTCATTCTATGTGCTAGCTATGAATTATTATTGCATATTTCATTTTCATTTTGTAATAGTGATGGCAAATACAACTGTAATATATTTGAAACATCTTGCTATGAATTGCCTAAGGTCACTTAATCTTAGGTCTATAAACATTTTCATTTTGAATTGTAACATCTTCTTTTATTATTATACTGTTGCATTTAATAGGGCAGTGGGGAGCATGGGCTAAAGAAAATTAGATTCTGAACCTTTTATGATGATGGCATCCATTTGTTTGTGATCCCCATCATTAGAGAAGGGAGCTGTTATTGTGACAATGTGTCCTTGTGGGATAAATGCAAGGTTTGAATTTGCTCATCAGCTTCCTGTTTAAAAAAAAAAAAAAAGCTTCAGTAGCTGTGTTCAGCACCTATTTATTGAGCACTTATGCATGGCAAGATATTATAGTGAATAGTTCTAGTGCTATTTAAAAAGGGCTAAAAGACCAGAATCACTTCAACTGGAATCCAGTTAAAAGGAAATTTTAAGGGCATTAAAGAGCAGTGTTCTTTAGTTACAAATGAAAGTCATATTTTACTGATAAATTGAGTACAATCATATTTCAAGAAGAAAAATAACATGGGGCTGGAGAGACAGCTCAGCAGTTAAGTAACAAAGGAACATGGGCTGCTCTTAAAGACAACGCAGCTTCTATTCCCAGCACCTACATGGTAGCTCACAACTATCGGTAACTTCAGTCCTAGGAGATTTCATGCCCTCCTCAGTCCATAGACACACACAGAGGCAAGTGGTTGTGTGTGTGGGTGTGTGTGTATGTTTGTGTGTGTGTTTGTGTGTGTATGTGTGTGTGTGTGTGTGTGTGTGTGTGTGTGTGTATGTGTGATACTTTTTAAAGTTAAAAAAACATCATCAATGATAATTAACATGGAGAAAATAAGATGTTACCTTTTAGATTCAGGCTTCACTGAACAATCCCTCACAATTTACACTGCTGGATTTTCATATATATGTAAGTGAAACAGTAAAATGCCGATGTTGTAAAAGATTGTTAGATGAAAGCCAGCAATATGGATTTGAGGGTTGATAAAAGCAATGCTTATAAACTTGACATATAAATGAGGTCCCTTGTCTAAAAATACTTAATAGACACAAATCATTTATGAATATAACATATGAGCATACTTTTAAATTTTTTTATTGTCAAATGAATGACTGTGTGACTAATAAGAGGTTGCTGTAGGTTGAGAGCCATAGCTTCCTAGTTGTGTTATAGTATATAAACTTTAAAAAGTTATATCATCTAAATCACTCAGCTACCACTATGGACTATGCTTGTTTCTCTTAGATCCTCCTTGCCTCCATATGCTAGGAGCAGTGTCCTAGCAGCTTTTTATCTGCAGCTATCTAACACAGATTATTTACAATGTGGAAAAAGAATATTTTTCATATTCTGTTTGATTGTATGAGACAAGATCTCACATAGCCTGGGATGACCTGAATCTTACTATGGAGCTTGACAAAAAAAAAAAAAATGAACGTCTCATTCTTCTTTTTTCTGTCTTCTTATGCTTGGAAAATGCACCACTGCGTTGGATTTATAGAGTACTAAAGCTAGGCCAACACAACTGTTCTATTTTCTCAGACTCAGAAAAGTTTCTTGATGTGGCAACCTGTACTTTTGCACGTGTTTGTTGATGCAAGCAAAGTGATACTGAGGGTTATGTGCATATAAAATTTCACAGATGCATTTCAGGAAGGCCCTATTTTTCATAAGATTGATTATAATTATGATAGAAAGAATCAAGTGAAGATATATTGGCAGAAATTTGCCTTCAGTATTGCAATCACTGAGCACCCAAAATATGAAGAAGTAGTTCTACTACATATGTCTGTTCCTGGTTGTCTTAGTTAGGTTTTATTGTGGTGAAGACATATCAGGACTACTGCAATTCTTACATTTAATTGAGGCTGGCTTACAGTTTCAGAGCTTAAGTTTATTATCATCACAGTGGGAAGCATGGCAGCCTTCATGCAAACATAGTGCTAGAAGAGCCTAGAAAGTTATATGTCTTGATCTGAAGGTGGCCAAGAGACTCTCCTCTGCAGGAAGCCAGGAAGATGATCTCATCCTCACTGGGCAGAACCTGAACATAGGAAGAGAACTCAAAACCTACTTCCTACACTTTCTCCAACGAGGCCATATCCACTCAAACAAGGTCACCTAATAATAATGCCACTCATTATGGGCCAAGCATTCAAACACATTAGTCTATGGGGGCCATATCTATTCAAACCATCACATTGTGTTTAACACAGAATTGATGGATCTTCAGAACCTGTGTTTTATGAAACTTAAATGAGGATTGCAAACAATGAGTAAAATTTCTAGGCACCATGGGGTCCACCTTTAACTTAAACTAGTTTAATTTCTCCACACAGTTGACTGAGAAATGAGAAAGAAAAGAAACAGTAACAAAATGAACATCATTTATTTGCATTCTGCTTATGATAACTTGAAAGTTCCTAGTGAATTTTTGTGGGTATGTTGCCTAATGAGGAGAGTTAGGTAGTTTAAAAGTACCAATTAAAAGGACCTACTGCATAGTATGGTTGAACATCTAATCTCTTTTTTTCAAAGTACTGAAAACACCATCCAAAATGATATAAAAACTTCAGATGTGCATTTCTAAATGCTATTCAGCTCTTGCTAAGACTGACATGAAGTTTAATTGATCAAGATAGGCTCTGTAACCATCACCAATGTATTTCGTGGTCTAATATAAATAGTCTGCAGTAAAGAATGTCTCTGCTTTCATCAATTTAGTATCTAAACATTACACAAAAAACAAACAGGTCATTGAGATTCCTTTAATGGTATTAGTCTTTTATTAATTTTTTTTAATGTTTGATATAATTACATCAATCTCCATCTTCGTTTCATCCATCCAAACCCTCCAATATACCCCTACTTCCTCTCTGTCAGATTCATAACCTCGTTTTTCATTAAATATTATCACATACATAAATGTATATATATATTTGTACATCCCTGAAATCAAAAGTACAATCTATACGGCAACAGTTTCTCAACCTTATTCAAAGAACTACAGCCAAAAGCTGGGCTCATCAAAACGTTGGGCTCCTGCAGTTTTTATAGCCCATCCAAGAGTAGTCATGAAAGTTTCATAGCCTTTGATGAAATCCATAAAATTCTTGAGGCTTAAAATGTGAAAGAAAACAAAAGGTCAGAGAATCAACATTTAAGTTTTCTAGGGTCCAGTGATTATAAATATGAATATTAGTTTTTTATGCAGTTTTTAACACTGTAATTATAAGAATGATTGACTTATTAATGAGATATACTGTTCTTTCAGATAATGATAAACAGGTCAAATGCGTGCAAAAAGGAGCACAGTAGATATAACAGTTCAAAAGAAGCTTTTTAAATTGTTAATTGCAAGGAAACCATCTTACTTTTCTCATCTCACTTTTCCTAAAATGATATGATAAATACTTACCCATTTTGGCATTCTTAAAGTTCTAAGGCTATTTGAAAAGTGTTATTAATTTTCATAGAGTTGTTTAATTGAGTGAGCAAGGATTAGAAAATAGATACGGTTAATGACAATGAAATCAGTGACCAATGAGAAACAAAATGTATAAATTAATTATACTTAATAAAATAAAATGATTAAAACCTAAACTCATCTTGGTAGTCATCACCAATCAAAGAGCAATATTCTCTAGTCACAGGTCCATGAATGCACATAAAATATCGTAATAAATATCATAGTAGAATTATTATTGATTATCCAAATCTGCATCATAAGAAATTGGGCATATGTTAATGAAATTTTAAAGTAAAGTATTAATTTTTCCTATATTATCATTTTATTAATATTGAACTTTTAAACTAAACTTAAAATAAGTGAAATTTTATGAACTGTAAAATATATTTGTAGTGTAACTATATGACTTTAATTTTACTTTTAATTTTAAGAACTAAACACATTTGAAATATATTATCTTATTATCACATTATCTTAACTAGTGCTTAAATATTATTAATTTAAAGTTTTATTAGTAAGTTTTTAACATTCCAAGTTATACATTTGTAGAAAATGTTTAGATACTTAAAATACATGGACTATACATTCAAAATTGTAAATTTTCATTCAAAATATTTGCGATAATATTTTAAGTTTATTGCATACTCTAAAAATGCCATATATTCTGGTTCATAGCAATGTGTTATTTGAATGAAAATAATTGAATTATACTGTTTCTGCAATTTAGATTTCATAGTAACTATTATAAATTTCAACAAATTTCTATTCTGAGTCTTTATGAAAGCATACCTAACTTATACAAGTTTAAATTGGTATCTTTATAACAATTAAAAGTTTTAGCATCACAGTAATTTTGATTCAAAATTCAGGTGTTCTAGTTAAGAGAAAATTATCAACAAATATTTCTTAGGTACCAAAGACTCCTGAGTCTTACTGACCTCTGTGAATATGAAATGTGAAATAGAATTTAATTCTGACTCATGGATTCAATATAGGCTTATTAGAATAAGTCGTTTTTGCTGATATAGATCACAATTTAAGACAATATACTTGCACAAACTAAATCAAAATATAGAAAAAATAAGATTTTTTAGAAGTCAGTTACAAAGCGCGAGAGCAGAAAGAGCAGAGAGTGTCATAACTGCCAATTACTATTTGTAAATGTGGTAATGAGTAACAGACTTGTCATCTGGATAGAACTGAAATGGTTTGTTGGTAAAATTAAGCTTATTTGATCTTTGCCACAAAGTCTGACATCCTAATGATTTCTGAAACACAGATATATTTTTTCCTTATTTCTTTCCAGAATGCTCTGGGCCATTGGGAATCGAAGGTGGGATCATATCTAATCAGCAAATCACAGCTTCATCTACCCACCGAGCTCTTTTCGGACTCCAGAAATGGTATCCCTACTATGCTCGACTTAATAAGAAGGGCCTTATAAATGCCTGGACAGCTGCTGAAAATGACAGATGGCCATGGATTCAGGTAACAGTGGGATGAGACAAATCTATTTCCCAAATTATCAGAATCATTATAGAAGTAGGTTAGGGAGAATTGGCTATGATTCTTTCTCGTGGCTAAAATGTAATTTCGTTCAGAATTAAACTGGTTGGAAACTCTAAAAAATGTGGGGAATATGAACATTTTATGTCTGAAAATCTGAAAATAACATCAATATGAAAGCATTTTTTTTAGTCACAGATATACTCTTTTAAGTTATATTAAAGAAAAAGATCTTATCATTTGCATAAGTTTATTCCAAAGTGTTAATATTTAGCCACAGATTCTGAGACAAGAAAGTAACAATTCCATCTATGTATTTTTTTGTGAGAAATAGTTTCCCATGGGCAAATATAAAGTGCACATCAGATCGTGATAATATCCAACTGTCTGCAAAACTCCTTTCATAAATGAGAGAATTTTAATTCATAGTGCCTTATATCCTCATCAGCCAGCTGACTTTACTACAGAAGAAAACAATGAAATGATGTATTAAATGCTTTGTTAGAGAAGAAACATCATAGCAAAGCTGATAGCCCAAATTCTGTCCATTTAAGCTTCCAGAGCACTCGAGTAAAAGCAGAAATTAGATGTTTTATGAAGACCAAAAAAAGATAATCTGATTTCTGTGAAATATACTTTTGTTCATGTACATTGTTCTTTAATATAGTCACTAACAAGTCATTAGTAGCAGATACCAAATGGGAGAAAAGTCCAGTATACTGAGGCTCAAGGCAGTCATGTTGATACTACATGAGGTCAGGAAATTTTGAAATAAGGTGATTTTAGAAGATACCGTCAACTGGCCTAGATTTTCAAGAAACAGTATAATCAACAGCCATACATGAGAATCTAGCTAACAGCATTTACAAAACCAGAACAAATAGTGTTATTGGAGAATTGCATTTAAATCCGGTATGAGAATTTGCAAATGCCATAGAGTTCTTCTAAGGGATTTGTGCCACATTTTGTTGCCATGGAGTCCTCTGTAAGAATTTTATTAGATAAATCATCTTTACACTATAATTTGAATCAAAGAAACATGGAACATTTTATGTTACATTAGTAAGTATAACATATTTAAAGATTTATCTACACTAGGCAGTGGTGGTGCATGCCTTTAATCCCAGCACTTGGGAGGCAGAGGCAGGTGGATTTCTGAGTTTGAGGCCAGCCTGATCTACGCAGTGAGCTCCAGGACAACCAGGGCGACACAGAGAAATCCTGTCTCTAAAAAAAAAAAAAAAAAGAAAAAGAAAATAAAAAGATATATCTACAGGCATTAATAGCAATAAGTTTGATTTCTGATTGAGTAGAAAGATTTTCTTAGTTTACAATTAAGCTAAACTCTTTGTTGGGGTTTTATAGTAAATTATATGTAAATCAGATGCGTAGCATTTATTTTCATAGTGATATAAAGTTACATAAACTTCATTTTTTGTTTATTAATTTATGTTGGCCTGCATTTGTGGAAATTACCTCAGAAGTTACAAGTGACTTTTTTATTCTGTAACTACAGGTGCACAAAACGTAACAGATTATAGCAACACTATATCTATAATATATTGGCAGCAAATGAATAAAAACCCACTTAAGGTATAAAATGCATATATTAAAAAACACTTATATTTAATTTGATAGTGATCTTTCTAGACACACTTTAGCCATTCTACTTGTCCAATCTCAAGCACATTTATAGAACTGCCATAAAAACCTTAAGTATAAAATATTTAAATATAAAATAAACATTAAATATATAAATATATTAAAATAATACATAAATACACAAATTAAAATTTATTTACAGTTTGGACATTTTATATGTGAGTAATGAATCCTATATTTACATGATTACCCATGATTTTTATTTGTTTTATAATTCCTCCCCTCTGTTCAACTCCTTAATAATTATGGCCTTTATTCATTAATTTTAATAGTTTTACATATATATGCATGTTAGTTTAGAAATACATTTTATTTTATTTTGTGTTGCCCATCTGTGTTGCTATGGCTGGTCACTTGGTATTGGATTACATATCTGAAAGCTAGTCCTTGGAGAAGTTGATTCTCCCTCTCTCAGCAGAGGTTAATTGCCAATAGCTCATTATCAAGGGTTGGTGTCTTATGAGATATCTATCAACCTTGACATATAAGTTGGTGTGGTCATTTTCAGTCTTTTGTTTCAGCAAGTATGTTGTTGACATTGTATGGGTACAGATTATCTGATGTACATAGAAAACATTATCTTCCATGAGATATTCTGAAACTCTTTTTCCTAGAAACTTTCTATTCCCCTATGCAAGTTTTGTGAAACCTTAAGTGTAGTAGATATGTTGTCTGTGTATCTGACAGGTCTGGACACTCAGTGGTTTATTGTTCTTAGACCATTGTGACTTCTATAATAGTCTTTGTTTAAGAAATAAGTTTCAATGACAAAGAGTAAAAACTAAGTTATCTATTGGTATAAAGATAAATATTTAGAATGCAGTTAGAAATTATACTGGCTAATTAATGACTGATTATGGAATGAATCCCCCCTGGTGGGGTAGGAAACAAAATACTCATGAAAGGAGTTACAGAGACAAAGTTTAGAGCTAAGACGAAAGGATGGACCATACAGAGACTACCCCACCAGGGGGGATCCATCCCATAATCATTCATTAAACTCAGACACTATTGCATAGGACAGCTAGTGCCTACTTAAGGGAACCTGATATAGCTGTCTCATACAGAAGTGGATGTTCATAATCATCTATATGATGGAACACAAGGCCCACAATGGAGAAGCTAGAGATAGAACCCTAGGAGCTGAAGGGATCTGCAACCCTAGAAGAGAAACAACAATATGAACTAACCAGAACCCCCAGAACATGTGTCTCTAGCTCTACATGTAGCAGAAGATGGCCTAGTCGGCCATCATTGGGTGGAAAGGCCCCTTGGTATTGTAATCTTTATATACCCCAATACAGGGGAACACCAGGACCAAGAAGTGGGAGTGGGTGGGCAGGGGAACAGGGCGGGGGGGGATGGATGGAAACTTTCGGAATAACATTTGAAATGTAAATTAAGAAAATATCTAATAAAAACTAATTAAAAAAAAAAAAAAAAGAAATTATACTGGCTAGGGAAATGGTAGCAGAAGATTCTTCTCAAAAGCTCATAGCCTTACCACCCACATGCACTGGGTTAAGCTGACATTACCAGCCATGTATTCTTTCCTATTGAGTCCAATTGAATGGCTGTTGGTTACCCTCAGTATATAAATGCTGCTATGGCTAATTTGGAATATCTTGCAGTTCAGGTCATTATTTTGGTTCCATGGCTTGTAGATATTATAGCTAGTTGGAGCCAGTGATTGTTTTTTTTTTTCCCTTGGAAGCTTGTATCATTACTTCTAAAACAGTAAAAGCTAGTCCTCAGGCAGGAGGCATCCAGGTTAGACTGAGTTTGATTGCTCTAAGTCCTTATACAAGGTCTCTTTAGCAGTCTGGTCTTATCTTTGGTTTCTGGGAAAAAACAATGACAAAAGCAATGAGCTGTATTTCAGGGGTTTTGTGAAGTCCACTGACCAACACCTTAAAAAGAAATTTCCTGTGCCTGATATTAGCAGTTGGTAGCTCATCTATGGCTTTTTATCACCCAAATTGGTATGTGTTCATTGAAATGTGTGTGTGTGTGTGTGTGTGTGTGTGTGTGTGTGTGTGTGTGTAAAACTAAGTAAACATAAAATAATCATTTTCTGTGTTTGTTTTCTTTTTTCCACATTTTTTATTAGATATTGTACTGGCTAGGTTTGTGTCAACTTGACACAGCTGGAGTTATCACAGAGAAAGGAGCTTCAGTTGGAGAAATGCCTCCATGAGATCTAGCTGTGAGGCATTTTCTCAATTAGTGATCAAGAGCCCCTTGTGGGTGGGACCATCTCTGGGCTGGCAGTCTTGGGTTCTATAAGAGAGCAGGCTGAGCAAGCCAGGGGNTCCTTGGTGATGAACAGCAATATGGAAGTGTAAGCTGAATAAACCCTTTCCTCCCCAACTTGCTTCTTGGTCATGATGTTTGTGCAGGAATAGAAACCCTGACTAAGACAGATATATTCTTCATTTACATTTCAAGTGCTATCCCATAAGTCCCCTATGCCCTCCCCCGGCCCTGCTCCCCTACCCACCCACTCCCACTTCTTGGCCCTGGCATTCCCCTGTACTGGGGCATATAAAGATTGCTAGACCAAGGGGCCTTTCTTCCCAATAATGGACAACTTGGCCATCTTCTAATACATATGCAGCTAGAGACATGAGCTCTGGGGGTTCTGATTAGTTCATATTGTTGTTCCATCTATAGGGCTGCAGACCCCTACAGCTCTTGGGTACTCTCTCTAGCTCCTACATTGGGGACCCTGTGTTCTGCCCTATAGATGACTGTGAGCATCCACTTCTGTATTTGTCAGGGACTGTCAAAGCCTCACAGGAGACAGCTATAAAAGGGTCCGTTCAGCAATATCCTGCTGGCATATGCAGTAGTGTCTGCATTTTGTGGCTGATTAAGTGTTGGATCACCAGGGTGGGGCATTCTCTGGATGGTCCATCCTTTCATGTTAGCTCTAAATTTTCTCTCTGTACCTCCTTCCATGGATATTTTATTCCCTATTCTAGGGAGGAATGAGTATCCACGTGTTGGTCTTTCTTGATTTTCTTGTGTTTTGGAAATTGTATCTTGGGTATTCTAGGTTTCTGGGCTAATATCCACTTATTAGTGAGTGCATATCAAGTGACTTCTTTTGTGATTGGGTTACCTCACTCAGGATTACATCCTCCAGATACATCCATTTGCTCAAGAATTCCAAATGATACCCCCTTCCTGTTCTCCACTCCACAAGCTCAAACCATCCCACTCCCCTTTGCCTCTAGTAGGGTGCTCCTCTAACCTCCCACCCACTCCTGCCTCACCCCTCTAGTATCCCCCTACTCTGGGGCATCAAGCCACCACAGGACCAAGTACCTCCCCTCCCACTGATGTTAGATGAGGCACTCCTCTGTTGCATATGTAGCAGAAGTCATAGACTGGCCTTTGTGTACTCTTTCAGTACTTCCATTGGGATCCCTGGGCTCAGCTGAATGGCTGGCTATATCTGCATCTGTTTTAGTCAGGTGCTGGCAGAGCTTCTGAGAGGATAGCCATAGCAGGCTCCTGTCTGCAAGCACATTAGCTAAGTTATCTGGGTTTGGAGGTCAGTGGATAGAATAGATCACATGGTGGGACCACCTCTGGATGGCCTTTCCTTCAGCGTCTGTTCCATTTTTGTCACTGCATTTTCTTTAGACAGAGACAATTCTGGGTTAAAAATTTATAGATGGGTAGGTTGCCCCATACCACCACTGGGGACCAAGGAGGTTGTCTGTTCAGGTTGTATCTCCCTGCAGTTGGGTATTTCGGCTAAGGCCATCCTCACAGTGTCCTGGGAGCCTCTCCCATCCCAGGGGTCTGAGACTTTCTAGTGGTTCCCCAACCCCCACTGATACTTATTTCTATTTGCTTTCCTGGCCCTCTGGACTTTTCTCCTGTCTGTTCCTATACCAGGTCCTACCCAGCTCTTTTTCATTCCCTTTCCCATCCCGACTAGGTTCCTCCCTTCCTCTGCCCCCTGTAGGGGGCTACCGCCTGGGGTCAATCTACATTACAACCTAGGTCCTCTGGAAGATGGTCTCTCAGGCTAAAATGAGAAACTAGGGTGGGAGAAAAGACAAAAGCCAAGTCAACACACACATTCTGATCAAAGCGTCTACGTTTTTTTGGGTGGGGAGTTCTCCTTGGGTTTTAGGGGGGAAGGCCCCACCCTCAGTCAGTTCTGCACAGGCGCCTGGAGTTTGGCAAGAAGCTTGAAGCGATGTGGGATGTTCCAGCTGTAGGCAGGTGAACTGAGCAGAGCCAGGGTCCAGGGCACTCTGGAATGTCTCTGCCCTTGGTCATCCAGGGAGAGGCACAGTGACAGAGAGCAGGGCACCAGAGTAGCTCAGGGGCGATTTAGCAAGACAATGGAAGCCACATGGCTGGTCTGTGCACCAGCTGAGCAGGCTGATGGGGGAGGGACATTACAGCCTCCCGTGATTATTTTGTTTCCCCTTCTAAAACATATGTATAATTTCTAAGTGGGTTTGAAGCCAATTTGACCTTCCTTCTTGTTAAGCTCCGTATATAATGGTCTCGTATCATGGGTACAGTGAGCTTTTGAGCTAATATCCACTTATCAGTGAGTATATCCCATGTATTTCCTTTTGGGTGTGGGTTACTTCACTAAGGATGCTATTTTCTAGTTCCGTCCATTTACCAGCCAAGTTTGTGATGTCCTCATTTTTAATAGCTGAGTAGTATTCCATTGAGTAAATGTAACACACTTTCTGTATCCATTCTTCCATTGCAGGATGTCTCGGTTGTTTCTAGCTTCTGGCTATTATAAATAAGGCTAATATGAACAAGGGAGCACCTGTCCTTGTTATATGTTGGAGAATCTTTTGGGTATATGCCTAGGAGTGGTATAGCTGGGTCTTCAGGTAGAGCTATTTCCAATTTTCTGAGCAACTGTCAGATTAATTTCCACGAGTTGTTTCCACCAAGAGTATTCCTCTTTCTCTACATCCTTGGCAGTTTCTGTTGTAACCTGAGTTTTTTATCTTATCCATTCTGACTGGAGTGAGGTGGAATCGCAGGGTTTTTTGTTTTTGTTTTTGTTTTTGTTTTTGTTTTTTTTGATTTGCATTTCCCTGATGACTAAGGATGTTGAACATTTCTTTAGGAGCTTCTCAGTCATTTGCGATTCCTTGGGTGAGAATTCTTTGTTTAGCTCAGTACTGATTTTTTAATTAGGTTATTTGGTTTTCTGGAGTCTAACTTCTTGAGTGCTTTGTATATTTTGGATATTAGCCTTCTATAGGATGTAGGGTTGGTAAAGATCTTTTTCTAATCTGTAGATTGCTGTTTGTCCTATCGTCCAGTGGTTGTTTGTTTATTTCTTTGTTTTGATTTGTTGTTGTTGTTGTTGTTGTTGTTTGTTTGTTTTTTGCCTTTCAGTTTCATGAGGTCCCATTTGTCAATTGATGATCTTAGAGCATGAGCCATTGATTTTCTGTTTAAGATATTTTCCACTGTGCCAATGTTCAATGCTCATTCCCACTTTCTCTTCAATCACATTCAGTGTATCTGGTTCTATATGGAGGTCCTTGATCAACTTGGACTTGAGCTTTGTACAAGGAAATAAAAATGGATCAATATGCATTCTTCTACATGCAGGCTGCCAGTTGGCCAGCACCATTTGTTGAAAATGCTGTTGTTTTTCTACTGTATAGTTTGTCTTCTTTGTCAAAAATCATATGACCATAGGTATGTAGGTTTATTTCTGACTCTTCAATTTTATTTCATTGACTACCTGTCTGTCTCTGGACCAACGCCATGAAATTTTTATCACTATTGCTCTGTAGTACAGCTTGAGGTTAGGAATGACGATTTCCCCTAGAAGTTCTTCCATTGCTGAGAATTGTTTTTGCTATCCTGCATTTTTTGTTATTCCAGACAAAGTTGAGAATTCCTCTTTCTATTCTGTGAAGAATTTAGTTGGAATTTTGATGGGGATTACATTGAATCTGTATATTGCTTTTGTTAAGTTGGCCATTTTTACTATGTTACTTCTACTGTTCCATGAGTACGGGAATCTTTGTCTTCTGAGTTCTTCTTAGTTGTCTTTCTTCAGAGACTTGAAGTTCTTATCATACAGATCGTTCATTTTCATGGTTAGAGTTACACCAAGATATTTTATATTATTTGTGACTATTATGAAGGGTATTGTTTGCTTAATTTCTTGCTCAACCCATATATCTTTTGTGTAGAGAGTGACTACTGATTTATTCAAATTAATTTTATATCCAGTCACTTTGCTGAAGTTGTTTATTAGGTGTAGGCATTCTTTGGTAGAATTTTGGGATTGCTTTTGTATACTCTCATATCATCAACAAATAGTGAAACTTTGAACTCTTTCTCTCCAATTTGTATCCCTTGGACCTCCTTTTGTTTTCTAATTGCTCTAGTGAGAACTTTGAGTACTATATTGAAAAAAAATAGGAGAGAGTGGGCAGCCTTTTCTTACCCCTGATTTTAGTGAGATTGATTCAAGTTTTCTCTCCATTTAATTTATTGTTGACTGTTATTTTGCTGTATATTACTTTTATTATGTTTAGGTATGTACCTGAATCCTGATGTCTCTATATCTTTTAACATGAAGCTGTGTTGTATTTTGTCAAAGACTTTTTCAGCATCTAATGAGATGCTTGTATGATTTTTTTTTTGAGTTTGTTTATGTAGTGGATTATGTTGATGGATTTCCATATATTGAAGCATCCTTGCATCCCTGGAATGAAGCATACCTAATTGTCTTGAAAATTTGTTTTGATGTGTTCTTGGATTCAGTTTGTAATAATTTTATTATTTTTCCATTGATATACATAAGAGAAATTGGTCTGAAGTTCTTTTTCTTTGTTGGGTCTTTGTGTGGCTTAGGTATCAGAGTAACTGGTTTCATAAAATGAATTAGGTAGTATTCTTTCTGTTTTTATTTTGTAGAATAGTTTGAGTATTAGGTATTCATTGAAGGTCTAATAGAATTCTGCACTCAAAACTTCTGGCCCTGGGCTTTTGGATTTTTTGTTGTTGTTGTTTAGTTTCTTTTTATTTTTGTTTTTTGTTTTGTTGTCTTGGTGGTGGTGGGTTTTTTGTTTGTTTGTTTTTGTTTTTTGTTTTTTGTTTTTTTTTTTTTTGGTTGGATGACTCTTAATGACTGCTTCAATTTCCTTAGGCATTATGGGAATATTTATATAGTGTACATGATTCTTATTTAACTTTGGTATGTGGTATATATCTAGAAAATCATTCTCTTCATCTAGATTTTCTAGTTTTGTTGAGTATATGCTTTCATAGTAGTGTCTGATCATTTTATTAATTTTCTCATTATCTGTTGTTATGTTTTCCTTTTCATTTTGTGATTTTGTTAATTTGAATACTGTCTCTAACCTTTAGTTTGTTTGGCTACGGGTTTATCTATCTTGTTGATTTTCTTAAAGAACCAGCTCTTAGTTTTAATAATTCTTTGTATAGTTTTCTTTGTTCTTTTTTTCACTATTCAAATATTAATTTATTTTTTTTACAATCCAACCACTACCCCTCTTTCCCAGTCTTATCTCCCACAATTCCTCACCCCATTCCTCCTTCTCCTGTCTCTAAGAGGATGCTTCCCCCACCCCCACCCCATCCCTGGGCAGAACTCATGCATCTTTTGCCACCGAGGCCAGACCAGGAAGTCCTCTGCTATATATGTATGTATCGAGGGTCTTAGACCAGCTCCTGTATGCTGTCTGGTTGGTGGCTCAGTATCTGTGAGCTTCCAGGTATCTGGGTGAGTTGAGACTTCTGGTCTCCTTTATGGTGTTGCCCTCCTAATCTGATTTTTCTATCCTCCCCCTAATTCAGCCATAGGGGTCCTCACTTTAGTCCAACAATTCAGTGTAAGTATCTGTTTCAGTCAGCTGCTGGTTGGGCCTCTCAGAGGACTGTCATATTTGACTCCTGTCTATAAGCACATTCTAGCATTGGTAATAGTGTCAGACCTTGGTGTCTCCCCATGAGGTGGATCCCCAAGTGGGCAGGTCACTGGACCTTCTTTCTCTCAGCCTCTTCTCCATTTTTGTTTCTGCAGTTCTTTTAGGCAGGAAGATTTCTGGGTCAGAAATTTGGACTGTAGGTTGGTAATACCATCCCTCCTCTTGAGACCCTATCTATGGGACATGAGCTCTTCAAGGTCCCTCCCTACCCTGTTGGGCACTTCACTCCCATTGAGTGCTGAGAATCTTTCACCTCCCAGGTCTCTGTTACTTTCTATAGGGTCTCCCTACCTCCCACCTTCTGAGGGTGTGTATTTCTACTCATTCTGTAGGCCAACTGGACTAATCTCCAGCTCCCCCACAATACCTGATCATGTTCCTCTTTTCCCCTCCCCTTCCCCTCTCTCTGCCTTCCATGATTATTTTCTTCACCCTACTAAGTGGGATTAAAATATCCTCATTTGGCCTTTCTGCTTGTTTATGTTCTTAAATTTTATGGGTTATATCCTAGGTACTCTGTACTTTTTGGCTAATATCCACTTATTAGTAATGCTTACTAATTGATAAACTATTGATAGAACTAGAAAATATTATCCTGAGTTAGGACACCCGACCCAAAAGCACAAACATGGTATGTTCTTTTCCTTTATAATTGGTTAATTTCAGCTCTGAGTTTGTTTATTTCCTGCCATCTACTCCTCTTGGGTGTGTTTTTTTCTTTTTGTTCTAGAACTTTCAGATGTGCTATTAAGTTGCTAATGTAGGATCACTCCAATTTCTTTTTCTGCAGTTGTAATTCTTTATTTCTTTATTAGATATTTTCATTTACATTTCAAATGTTATCCCGGAAGTCCCCTATACACTTCCCCTGTCCTGCTCCCCAACGAACCCACTCCCTCTGCTTCCTGCCCCTGGCAGTCCCTTGTATTGGGGCATCTGATCTTCACAAAACCAAGGGCCTCTCCTCCCATTGATGGCCAACTAGGCCATCCTCTGCTACATATGCAACTAGAGACACAGCTCGAAGGTACTCAGTATTATGATTTTTCCTATTAGCATTGCTTTCATTGTGTTCCATAAGTTTGGATATGCTATACCTTCATTGTTGTTAAATTCTAGAAAGTATTGAACTTCTTTATTTTTTCCCTGACCAAGTTATCATTCAGTAGAGAGTTATTTATTTTCTATAAGTATGTGGGCTTTCTGTTGTTTTTGTTGATATTAAAAACTAACCTTAGTCTGCAGTCATCTGATAGAATGCATGGGATTATTTCAATCTTCCTGTATCTGTTGAGGCTTGTTTTGTGTTCTAATATATGGTGAATTTCAGAGGAGGTATGAGGAAGTGCAGAAAAGAAGGTATATTCTTTTGTTTTAGGGTGAAATGTTCTGTATATAACTGTTCAATCCATTTGGTTCATAACTTCTATTAGCTTCACTGTGTCACTGGTTAGTTTATGTGTCCATGATCAATCTATTGGTGAGAGTGGGGTATGTTGAAGTCTCCCACTATTATTGTGTAAGGATCAATGTGTGTTTTGAGCTCAGAAAAATTTAGATTAAAGATGAGTTGGTCACCTTAAACAAAATAATTAAAAATTTATCTTACTTCTAATAGGAATAATGTTAATTACAAAGAAGGAGATACCATGTGATAATGAATTGTTTTATGTGAAGTTGATAATGAACTTGATATAAATAAGCAAAGGCAAATGCAACATGTTTTGCAGAAGAAGATCACTTGTATACATTGAGTTAAAACTAAACTTCTTTACTATTATTTAATATGTAGGGATTAGTTATTTGCAGGGTACATATTTTATTATTGTTTTCTTAAGAGTATCTTATTTCATATTATTTTCTAAAGAGAAATTATCAATTAGTTAAAACTCATACTTAAAAGACTGACTCTAATTAGGTACTAAATTCTTTGTGTGATGGAGAATTCATTATTTAATTCTCCTATTTCTTGACTCTCTTATTTATATTCAGTATTTCAAATGAAGCTTTGAGTACTTTGCTAAATCCACTTATAAGTACACTGTTCTCTTAATCTTCTAGGTGTATGACATAATATACTAATTTTTAGTATGCAATTTAATTTATATCTTTGTCTTGATGAAATTAAAATTAAAATTGCCAATTTAAATTTACATGCTGAGCATTTAATTATTGATGGCACCACGATGTTCATAATTGGTTCAGATTTAAATGGTTAGTACAGTAACTGTAATTCAACAAATTTGTATTTTATTTTTACACATTTTTCTGACTTCACTTACACTTTTGAGCTTTTAAATAGCAGCCACATCACACTGCAAATAATTAATACCCTAGGAAATAAATTGATATTTTGGATTCATGTGTTAGAAATAGGAAATTTGAACATATTAGTATGTCGTGGATTATCGGATTATTTCATTTAAAAATCTAAAACATTTCTATTAAACATTTGAAAGTTTTGCTAACTAAATAGGGTTACTCAGTCTGACTACTTGTTATTAATTTTTTAAGGTTTGTTTTTTTTTATTTCTGCACATTTTATGGTAATATGTAATAGTGTTTCATTTCCTTCATTTCCTTTTTTTCTGAGGTAATGTTAGGTATTAAACTTCTAGCTATTCATTTATTCAGACTATTATGAAACATTTACTGAACAGATGTTCTGATGTTGTGATTTACTATATCAGCTACTTAAACAAAGCAATGTACTGCTTACCTGTAAAATATGCTGAGTCACCCAGTCTTGAAAGCCTTGACTTCTGTCTTTGAATTTAGCCTGGAGACTTAGTGTAAGAAGTTAGCATTAATTGCTCTAGCTAGAACTTCAAGTAATATATTGAAGAGAGAGAGAGAGAGAGTCAGAGAGAGAAAGAGAGAGAGGCAGAGAGAGAGTAGCCAGCCTTAGGAAAGTCCCTGATTTTAGTGGAATTGCTTCAAGTTTCTCTCCAGTTAGTTTGATGTTGACTACTGGTTTGCTGTATATTGCTTTTCCTATGTTTAGGGAAGGAGCTTAAATTCCTGATATTTCAAAGACTTTTTACATGAAGGGATGTTGAATTTTGTCAAATGCTTTTGCAGCATCTAATGAAATGATCATGTGTTTTTTTTCTTTGAGTTTATTTATGTAATGGATTACTTGGATAGATTTCCTTATATTGACCCATCCCTGCATCTCTGGGATGAAGCCTACTTATTCATGGTGAATGATCATTTTGATGTGTTCTTGAATTCAGTTTGCAATAATTTTATTGAGTATTTTTGCATTGATGTTCATAAGGGAAATCGGTCTGAAGTTCTCTTTCTTTGTTGGGTATGGTTTAGATATAAACGTAATTGTGGATTTATAGAATAAATTGGATATTGTTTCTTCTGTTTCTATTTTGTAGAATACTTTGAAGAGTATTGGTATTAGGTATTCTTTGAAGGTCAGATAGGATTCTTCACTAAACCTATCTGGTCCTGGGATTTCTTTCATTAATGACTGATTCTATTTCTCTAGGGGTTATGAGACTCTTTAGATAGTTTATCTGATCCTGATTTAACTATGGTCCCCGGTATCTGTCTAGGAAATTGTCCATTTCATCCATATTTTCCAGTTTTGTTAAGTATAGCCTTTTGAAGTAGGATCTGATGATTTTTTTAAAATTTCTTTGGTTTCCATTGTTATGTCTCCCTAGCAATTAGACAAGAACAGGAGGTCAAAGGAATACAGATTAGAAAAAAAATAGTCAAAATATCACTATTTGCTGATGATATGACAGTATACTTAAGTGATCCCAAAAATTCCACCAGAGAACTCCTAAACCTGATAAATAGCTTCAGCAAAGTGGCTAGATATATAATCAACTCAAAGAAATCAATAGCCTTCCTCTACTCAAAGGATAAACAGACTGAGATAGAAATTAGAGAAACGACACCCTTTACAACAGTCACAATTAATATAAAATGTTGAGTGGTTATTGACTCTAACTATGCAAGTGAAAGATCTGTATGACAAGAACTTCAAGTCTCTGAATAAAGAATTCAAAGAAGATCTCAGAAGATGGAAAGATCTCCCATGCTCATGGATTGGAAGGATTAATATAGTCAAAATGGCCATCTTCCCAAAAGCAATCTACAGATTCAATGCAATCCCTATCAAAAGCCCAACTCAATTCTTCATAGAGTTAGAAAGAGCAATTTGCAAATTCATTTGAAATAACAATACCAGCTAAAACTTCTCAACAATAAGGAACTTCTGGGGGAATCCCCATCCCTGACTTTAAAATATATTACAGAGAAATAGTGATAAAAATTATATGATATTGGTACACAGCCAGGCAGAAAAATCAGTGGAATACAATTGAAGAACCAGAAATGAACCCACACACCTATGGTCACTTGATATTTGACAAAGGACCTAAAACCATCCAGTGGAAAAAAGAAGTATTTTCAACAAATGGTGCCAGTTCAACTGGAGGACAGCATGTATAAGAATGTAAAGGGATCCATCTCCTTGTACAAAGTTCAAGTCCAAGTGGGTCAAGGACTTTCACATAAAACCAGATACACTGAAACTAATAGAGGAGAAAGTGGGTAAGAGCCTTGAACACATAGGTACAGGGGATAATTTCCTGAACAGAATATCAATGGCTTATGCTCTAAGATCAACAATGGACAAATGGGACCTCATAAAATTGCATAACTTTTGTAAGGCAAAGGACACAGTCAATTGTACAAAATGGAAACCAACAGATTGGGAAAATATCTTTACCAATCCTACATTTGATAGATGGCTAGTATCCAATATATACAAATAACTCAAAAAGTTAGACTTCAGAGAGACAAATAACCCTATTAAAAAAATGGGGAACTAAGCTGAACAGAGAATTCTCAACTGAGGAAACTCAAATGGCAGAGAAGCAACTAAGGAAATGTTCAACATCCTTAGTCATGAAGGAAATGCCAATCAAAATGATCCTGATATTTCAACTCAAACAGAATAACCATGTTCAAAAACTCAGGTAACAGCAGATGCTGACAAGGGTGTGGAGAAAAAGGAACACTCCTCCGTTTTGGTGGGATTGTAAGCTAGCACAACCACTCTTGAAATCAGTCAGGCAGTTCTTCAGAAAATTAGACATAGTACCCAGAAGATGCTCCAACATGTAATAAGAACACATGCTCCACTATGTTCATAGCAGCCTTTATTACAATAGCCAGAAGCTGGAAAGTACCCAGATGTCCTTTAACAGAGGAATTGATACATAAAATGTAGTATATTTACACAGTAGAGTACTACTTAGCTATTAAAAACAATGACTTCATGAAATTCTTAGACAAATAGATGGAACTATAAAGTATTATCCTGAGTGAGGTAACCCAATCACAAAAGAACTACATAGTATATACTCACTGATAAGTAGATATATACCCAAGATACAATTCACAAACCACATGAAGCTCAAGAAAAAGGAAGACCAAAGTGTGGGTGCTTTGGTCCTTCCTAGAAGGGTAACAAAATACTAATGGGAGCAAACAGGGAGACAAAGTATGGAGCAGAGACTGAAAGAAAGTCCATCCAGAGGCTGCCCCACCTGGGAATCCATCCCATATACAGTCACCAAACCCAGAAACTACCGCCAATGCCAAGAAGTTCTGGCAGGAGCCTGATATAACTGTCTCCTGAGAGGCTCTGCCAGAGCCTGACAAATACAGAGGCAGATGCTTGCAGCTAACCATTTGACTGAGCATGAGGTCCCCAATGGAGGAGTTAGAGAAAGGAATGAAGGAGCTGAAGGGGTTTGCAACCCCATAGGAAGAACAATATCAACCAATCAACCTCCCCACCCCACCCCCACCCCAGAGAACCCTGGGACTAAACTACCAACCAAGGCGTACACTTGGAGGGAGGGACCCATGACTCCAGCTGCATATGTAGCAGAGGATTGCCTTGTTGGTCATCAATGGGAGGAGAGGCCCTTAGTCCTGGGGAGGTTTGATGCCCCAGTGTAGAGGAATGTGAGGGCAGGTAAGTGGGAATGGGTGGATATGTGGGGAACACCCTAATAGAACCAGGGAGAGGAGGGACATGATAGGGCATTGGTGAGGGGGGGGGGCTGGGAACAGGGATAACATTGAAATGTAAATAAAGAAAATAGCCAATAAAAAAAGTTGGGGGGTGGGGAGAAGTTAGCATTATAATCAGTAGTGGAGTGTTTGTCTATGCCTTGGACTCAGTCTCTACTACCTTTCCTAGAATCCAGGGGAGAAGCTCTGAGTATGGAGGAGGAAAAACGAAGCAAAAAAAACCTAACAGGATAGGATACTTGAACTTGTCTCTTATAGCTCAGTAACTTACACCACACACACAGAATTTTGTCTTATGCAAACAGCACATTTAGTAGTACTTTTTCTAACCTCAAGTTGACTTAAGCAAAATCCTGGAATGTGAGAAAATTCCCATTACCGTATTGATTGCATAATTATAATATTACATGTTGATATGTGTGATGGGAGAAAATATAGTACAATACTTAGACTTTCATTTGGAATTTAATTTACTATTTGTCTCTGTGTTGGTACTAGTATTTTAACACTGAATAAAGTAGATTGGATCTTTCCTGTTTTTAATCTAGTTTACTTTCTAAAGATTTGGCTATGGTCTTAATATGCGTATTTTTTTCCAATTTTTATTAAATATTTTCTCCATTTGCATTTCAAATGTTATCTCGAAAGTGCCCTAAACCCTCCCCCATCCCCCGCCCTGCTCCCCTACCCACCCCCTCCCACATCTTGGCCTTGGCGTTCCCCTGTACTGGGGCATATAAAGTTTAATATGCATATTTCTATTGAATCACACTTTATATAAGTGTAAAAGAAAGGCATTTCCTATATTGTAATGCACTCAGGATTATGGGTCCTTTGACAAAAAGAACCACCTCACCGTAAATGCTTCTCAGAGCAGCTGTGTGCCATCCTCACACAATGTTGTGAAAAGATTGCAGCAGCATGGAAAGCATGGGTTTTTTGTTTGGTTTGTTGTGATTTTCTTCTGCCTAAGTTATGATAGAAGATAAATCAAAAACAAACAAACAAAACAAACAAACAAGCAAATCACCTTGTCTTGTTTCAGTGGATCTTGCTTTCGCTGTCTTAGAATGCCAGATCATGGACTTCAGAGGGAGGGAGGTAAACAAGAACAGTGAAATGAAGGAGGAATAAAAGACTGTACAAGTCCAGCATTGGGAAAGTCGTCTGCCAGAGTTGTGCTTGCTGGTAGTGTGCACAGAGTTAGTGTCAGTGGGTAACCAACCTCATGCTCTGAAATTAGTTAGGGAATAGTTTAACTTTATCAATAGATGACTTGGTTTGAGCTATTAATTATGGAATAATTACTGTTCCATGATGACTTCTGGTCCTTTTGTATTAAGGAAATGACAGTATCCTAAAGACAGTTACCCGAGTTCTTCATTTTCAACACAACTGAGAATTAATTTAACACATTAATTAAAAGTTTTCTGACTGCAAAGATTGTTGGCTCTCTCTCTCTCTCTCTCTCCATCTCTTCTATGCCTCTCTCTGTCTCTCTCTGCCTCTCTCTGTTGCTCTCTCTCTCTCTTCCCCTCCCTCCCCCTCCTTCCCTTTCTTCCATTTTTTTCAGTTTGTTTTTAGAAGTATATAACAGTGGGACTAAGAGTGCTACAAAACAGTCTAGTCATTATGCTCATGTCCATGGTAGCACTTAAAATGCCTTGCACTCCCTTATTGTTCATCTCTGTCTTATACAGTAATCATCTGATGGTGATAATGGAAACCATCAGATTTTCACCAATTCTAAATCCATTTCATAACACTGTGAAAAAAACACTGGTAATGGATTCATATGATTGACTACTGAAAATATAGGGATTATGGAACATAAAATATACATGATTTATTTCCCATGGTAATCATATAACAACTTGCTTTACTCTGTTCAGTTACATCTAATATACCAATGCTGGCACTTATGGTACAATGAATCAAAAAAGTACTGCTTATCTTCCAGGCAGAGGAACCTAACTTCATAACAACCCAATGACCAAAACTTCCTTCCTAATCACTGTTAACAACTTTCACACATAACAATAGAGAAGTATGAAGGAAATCTGTAAGGAAGTTATGGAAAAGACTGCCAGTTAAAATCTGCACCAAATTATAGCAAGTTATACTTTTGCTTGCATTATTCAGATTTCATTCCTGAAATAGTAAGAAATGAATGTTTGGGGCCAGCTAGATAGCTCAGCAGGTAAAGCTTCTTGCTGCCAATGCTGATGACCTGAATTAGATCCTTGGGACCTATGCGATAGAAGAGAGCTGACATCAGTGAGCTGTCCTCTGGCTCCCACAAATATTCTCTGGCATGTGCAGACACACACCACACATGCATGCATACATACATACATACATACATACATACATACATACATACATACCCAACAACATACAGGCACACCACACACATATAAGCATGCCACATACATATAGACACACACACACATATACACATGCACGTGTGCACACACACTCTCTACAAATAGACATAGACAATCATACATGGACTATAATGCAATAAAAACTTTTAAAAATAATTAGCTATTGAAAATTTTGAAGTAATTTTAATAAAGTTTTGGCTATAATAGCACCACAGGAGTCTGGAAACCCAGACATATTCTTGTCGTATACATGTATCCTCTTCCTCTATGATTAATGTCCTTAAACAGTATTAAAAACCCTGGTGTTTGTCTAACAGGAGACATTTGTAATTTTACTCTTCTAGAAATATCAAAGACAAAAAATATTCTCAGTGCTGCAGTGCCTAGAACATAAAGTTATAGGGATGTGCTTTAATGTAGATTTTAAAATCTAAGGAGATAATTTAGTAAGTCTTCCTTCTATAAAATACTTGATGTTAGTGAGACTTTATGGGTGTAGCTTTTGAAATTTCTAGGAGCCACAGTTTCATATTAAACTGTCTGAACTTCTGGATCTTACAGTATTTCTGCCTCCGTTTGTGCAAGGATCCCTGAACTCTACCAAATAACCAACAGGATAACAAGTATAATTATGCAGAGCTAGTAGAATACATTTAGGAATATAAAAAAGGGCATATACATATATGTATGCAGAAGATATTGATAAGACAAAGGCCTCATATTGAAAGAAAGTAAGGAGAATTATGTGGGAGTAATTGAAGGGAAGAAAAGGAATGAAGAAATAATGTAATTATATTATAATCTAAAAAATAAACAATAAGTTTTTGTTTTCATTTTACTTGTTATACATCCTGGTCATGAGGAAACTTAAAAATTGAATTTGGATTTTCAAAGGTTGAGATGTTAAATGCTCTATTATGGGACCACCTCCATATTTTCAGACTCTACTAAAATGGAGAAAATCTGAATTTTAAAAGCAGTAACTCTCTTTTCATAAGAAAAGCATTGAGAATTCAGAATCTTCAGATATAGAATCCACCTTGATTTCCTTTGTAGGCAGCACCCTAATTCTGTCTTGGTACCTCATCACACAGCCAACTAGGCAAGCTCTGCAATGCATAGACCTGTTTCTGGCATGTGGGACTGGAGCACTCTAAGTTCCAATCATCTTTGAGAGACTCTATTATCTTTCAGAGCCGCTTACAAATCTACACAGATAAGTGTACCCTTCAGAATTGTGAGGCAGAATCCTCTCGGCTGAGGGTGTTAAGCCTGCTTACCAGAACTCCCTGTGGGAAATGCTCTTAATGAATAGCAGTCACTCCTGTCTCTACAGCAGCAGTTTAACACAGCTGCATCAAAGCCTTCTGCAAGAACACAGGGAGTTTCCTGGCAGCCTGTCCTCAAGTACCTACATGTGAGAAATGCAGAGAAGTAGGAGAAAACTGTGAGCCTGAAGTAACGGTTTGCCTGTCTCTTCATGTTTATCTTCTGGGAACTGGCAGTATTACTATTTGGACAGGGCTGAAGGAATCCCTTATTTCCACAGCAGACACTGAACAAATTTGTTCTACCCCAGTGCCTCACTGAAAACCTCCTTGTGTTGAAAATCTGACCAACTACCAAGCACCTGGCCTCACTCTGAAAGCTTCATTTTCTCATAGCAGCAATTAATTTTAAATCTTTTTCTGTCTGCGAGTGTTTGAACTTTCAAAACTGACTGAGCATAGACTTAATGAAACAGACATACAGTCACCTATACATCTACATCTACATCTCAATCATTCAGTATTAGTCTGTAACACTGGTTCTCAAACTTTACATCCAATCCACATTAAGGTCTCTCTCAAACACACTCCTCTCTTAGAGTTTCAGAATTACTGAAATCATAAGATGACCAAGGGATTCATGAGGGCAGATACCCACATGCATTTGGATACTGGAAACTCTATTGAAGTTCATTGTCTAGCAAGTGATTTTTTTTTCACTATAGAGCTGTCTGTTTAATTTTTAGAAACAACTTCATTAGGTCTGTGGGGATGCTGGAGTACAGAGTACTACACCTCAAAATGTGACCTCATTGTGATGCATTTTAAAGTAATGAATTACCACACAGGACATCACAAATCTAAGACCTAGTTACTTAAGATCTCTTCCTGATGCCTTATTGTTAGCCTGATTGAGAGCCTGATGTTTCTCTCACTCCTAGATAAAAATAAAAAAAAATCCATTGGTGTATGCACTGTTAATGCTCATGTTTAGTTGTTTCCAAAAAGATTTTTCTCTGCAATCTGAAGCCTTCAATAATTAAGCCATAATTAAATAGTAAAAGGAGTGTAAAAATATCTATATCCCATGAGACCTGGCTTTAAAAGTTTTATTGTTAGATCTGCAATCATGTCTCAACAGAAGAGATTCCTGTATTTCATGAGCCCAGATTTTAATGAAAAAAATCTGTCACATTTTAATTATTAAAGGTGAATTTGGCATTTCCCCATGTTTTAGGATGATGGCCTTAAGGAAGTTTTTCAAAAAAAAAAAAAAAAAAAAATGGAAACCCACTATACTAAATTCAAAAGAAGAACAAAAAAATTCAGAAAAAAAAGGCAAAGGTCTTATTATCCTAAAGATTTGTGGGGGTGTTGTCTGTAAATGATAAGAAAGTAAAATATGAAAAAGGAAGGTGTCTCTAAAATGTGGATGTACATCTTGGTGAAACTAAGTTCCCATGCAATATTTATCAAGGATTTTTTCAACTGGCTCTTAACTTTGTCAAAGCTGGAATTTTAATGACTTGCTAACCGTCTTGTTATGAATACCCACCCAAATATCCAGTAGGAAGACATCTACTTGTACAGGTACAATCGTTTGAAAAATTGGCCAGTCTGACTTTTATTTTTTTGATCATAGTCTCTAGTATGGAGTTGGGAAAGTAAGTTTCTTGCTCTCTAATGAAGGTATAAATGGATTAATTACTCAGATACTGTTGCCTTATGGGACATACCAACCAACTACTTAGGAGTAGCACGGTTACAGATGGTGGAGGAAGTCTGGTAATGTCCATTTCAGTTAGGCAAGTGATAGACAAGGAGAATCCTGAAATAACGTGGCATGCTCCTTTTTTTTTTTTTCTATTTTCATCATTTTATAGTCAGATTTTTTCCCATCAGAACTCACTGTGTGTATATTCAGGGCTCACAGGAAGAAACTAAGTGAACTTCGAGGTTCTGAATAAGTGACTTCATTTTCCATTAACGCTTTCAAGAACATATTTTTGTATCATATATTGGCTACATTCTCCTCATGTGTTTATTCTTAATGTTGTTGCTGCTGCTTTCCCAGAATTGATATATTTAATTAAAATTGTAGCTGTTTGAGCCTAACACTGGTATACTTAATATAGATTGCTTCATTTTCTTATGATTTTGGTTCTTGGAAAAAATAATCTAACTCTCTCTCTCATGCACAAATAAACTCATAGCTTTCTTGCTTCTATTATGTACTTAATGCTCCAATAGTTTGAAACATGTTTTCTGTGAGGTCATGATATACAGGCAATTTTTTTTTTTTTATTTCTCAGATTTAAACAACTCTGTTAACTTAGGTCTTCTTAGTTGATTACTCCCATTACAGTCGTTAATAGATAAAGTACTCAATTTAAAGGTAGATATTTTAGTTTTCCTAGCAGGAATCCAGCCCAAGGCAATATTTGTATCTACATAATGATATCTTTCAAGCCTTTAAATCAAAATGCAGTAATCCCATGGAATAAAAACTCCACAATTTAATGTAATTGCCAATAGATCTTAGGTTTCCCTTTGTGAAGTGCCTTAACCTAGATGTGAAAATTGTACAAAAGGTAAAATTGAAGAACATTTTCCAGTATGCTTGAGAATGCTTGTCCTGCTTTTGCAACTGATAAACTAGTTCTTATTGAGTATGAGTATCTACTCTTCTAATATTTAAGCAATGTATAAATGTTCTATGCTCAGATAGAATTTATTTTAATAAAAATAATATTTCAAATGTTAAGGTGGAAATCTCCTACTTTCATTGTATGGACATTTGAAAGATATATCCGTGATTTAGTGTAAGGAACAATTAAGTGTTGAGAATTTACACTGGGAGATGTAACCACATGTTAGCCTTTAAACAGGACTTTTCTCTGCCTTTCCTGGCTAACACAGCACGTCTGCTGCTATGACTTTCAGGTCTGTTCACACTAAGGGACGATTCAATGTGCTCATTGAGCATCTTCCAAGTGCATCACCCTCTCAATGCACTTTCCAGAAGACTTCCTCCTCTCTCCCTTTCACCCTTGACTACATTTGATTTCCTAGTATTGAATATGTAGCTTCTTATTCTTTTCTTTTCTTTATAATGTTTGATTACAATTATTTATTCATTTGTCATGGTCAGGACATATACTATGATTCATATTTGGAGGTCACAGGACAAATTGCAGGAGTCTACTATATGTGTCCCAGGACTCAGAATGATCATTAGGATTCATGGCAAGCTCTTTCACCCGCTGAGCCATCTTGGTGAACCTTATTGTAGTTTTCCTGCATACCACTTTGTACAAAATTGTTCTGAGAGCTTACTCTATTAGGTAACTTATTTGAGGAAATTGAGTGTGGTTGTCTCACCTTTTATTCTTGCCAGCCTCACTGACTACTCCTTTATAAACAAAATCGCATTATAATTTTTATATTTCTTAGTATCTATTGAGAAATAGGATATAGAAGAAAATAAAAAATTCACAATGAGGCGGGGCGTGGTGGTGCACGCCTTTAATCCCAGCACTCGGGAGGCAGAGGCAGGCGGATTTCTGAGTTCCAGGCCAGCCTGGTCTACAGAGTGAGTTCCAGGACAGCCAGGGCTATACAGAGAAACCCTGTCTCGAAAAACTAAAAAAAAAAAAAAAAAAACAATGTCTGGTCTTTGGTCTTTAATTTTCAATCAGGATAATCATACCTGTATAAATAGTGATACTCTGTTCAGAAGTAAAATCATTTTCAATGATACTAATGGGAATATTAACTATCATTTTAAATGAAGTTTCTTAGCCATTCTATGATATAGCTTTTTTGTAAATAAAGAATCACTATCAAGCATCCTTTCAGAATAGTGCAGATTATATAGTAAACATAGAATCAAAAATTGACTATGTAGCTAGTGTATTAGTCATGGTCCTCTAGAGTCACAGAACATATGGAATGTCTCTATATATTAAGAGAATTTGTTGTGAAGACGTACAGTCTATAGTCCAACAACCCCAACAATGGTCAGCTGTGAATGGGAAGTCCAAGCATCTATTAGTTGCTCAGTCTGACAAGGATAGTTGTTTTAGCTGGTCTTCTGTAGAAGTAGATTACAACAGATGTGCTGGCAAGTAAATGCAAGCAGTCGAAGAAGAGCAAATCTTCCTTCTTCCAATGTCCTGGAGTCTCCAGAAGAAGGCGTGGCTCAGATCAAAGGTGTGTACCAGATCAAAGGTGTGTAGCACCACGCCTGGATCTTGGACTTGTTTTGACCCAGCTGATCTTGAACTCTGAAATCTCCTTGCCTTAGTCTCCTGGGATTAAAGGCATGTCCCACCTAGTCTAGGCCTAAACTTTTCATAGCCACTCTGCCTCAAGATCTCCATGCTAAGATCCAGATTAGAAACCTGTATCTTCCAGCCTCAAGATCTGGGTCACAGGTAAGTCCTCCAATCCTGGATTGTAGTTCTTTCCAGTTATGATCAAGTTGACAATCAGGAATAGCTATTTCAGCTAGTAATTGATTAAAGAATATTCTCAACAAACCAACAAATATTCATTGGAAACTATAGACAAGACTCTCTATATAGACAATACTGTCTTCTAGTATCATTTTGATCTGTTTCCATACAAAGCAGATTATAAGCTGAGCATGTTTTGTTCTAGAATTAAAAATTAGATATTTCAACTTTGATTTTAATAACTGTGCATGGTGGTTCGAATAGAAAGGTCCCCATAGACTCATGTATGTGTTTGAATGCTTGATCATAGGGTGTGGAACTATTAGGGGGTGTGGTCTTGTTGAAGTAGGTGTGTCCTTGGATGAAGTGATCACTATGGGGGTGGTCTTTGAGGTCATGTGTGCTTAAGCTATGCCCATTATGGCACACAGTCACCTTCTGCTGTCTGTAGATCAAGATGTTAAACTCTCAGCCCCTTTCCCAGCACCATGTCTACAGGATGCCTTACTGCCGGCCAAGCTGAGAACTATACCTCAGAAACCAGCCCGAATTGATCGTTTTCCTTTATAAGAGTTGCAGTGGTCAAGGTGTTTCTTCGCAGTCATAAAATCCAAACTATGACACTGTGGTTATGAGACTTTTACAGAGCCAAAGCTTCCAAGCAGATCTGTCAGAGGGTAATGTTTGGGAATCTCCCTTGAGAAAGCAGAGCTTGCATCCCTTCAACTTTCCATTGATATTTCCTACTGCCCTGCTGTCAGGGACTTAATATGGGATGTCATCTTAGACCACGATTCAGGTAACAGTGAACCATAAGTTAAAAGGTTCCTGGTATCCTCATGCATTGGCCTCCTTGTCTAGTCAGGAGTTTATAAAGAAGAAACCAAGTTTTCTTTATATAACTGTTAGTTTGTGTTTTCTTTCATTCCTATAAAGTGATTTCTACCTCATGTAAGTCTGCAAAGAGACCTGTTCAGTAATAGCTCTAAGGCAGAAGGGAATAATGCTATAACCGTTTTTTTAGTGTTAATTCATTACAAATGCACCATGAAAGCAAATATGTTTCTCTTTATATTAGCTGTCTGGGTGGGGAGGGGGACATACTGGAAAGAGATCACCATCCCAGAAGAAGAAATTCTCTTTTTCTCACACCCCACATGACCCTTATATTTCTACAGCACACAGGAATCATTTCTCTGTGAGAGCCTCTGGTCTCATGACAGCTGAGGCAAACCTCAAACTCTTGTGACCAGAATGCTTCATTTTTCTGGCATGTAAACCTAGGAAGTCCCTTGACATTTTAAGGCATTGGTTTCTTGTCTGTAGTCTATACAAATGGGCATTTTCTTCTTCCTGTAATCCAGTTGTAATTTTATAGTGCCTATCCCATTACATAGCATCGAAGGAGTAATAATAAAGTAAAAGAAAATATAAAGAAAAACAAATTGGAAAAGAACAAAACAAGCAAACAGAAGGAAAAGAGCCAAATTAAAAAAAAAAAAAACACACACACACACACAAGAAACACAAACATACATGTTTGTACACACTGAAATCCCAGAAAAACACAAAACTATAAAACATAATGTATGTGAAAAGGAACTGTAAGAGAAAAATCGGAAAACAGAAGAAATACAGAACAAGAAAGAAAAGAAAAAGAAAAGGCCCAACACAAAATTATGAAGCAAAGAACCTCCAAAGCTGCTGCTGAGTTTGTTTCCTGTTGACATGGGACTGCTCTTAAAGGTAGCTTGTTTACCCATGATACTACTTTGCCAAAAACTAGCCTTTTGGCAAAATCAAGGAAAGTATATATCCTTATCAGTTTGACATCTAATATTTTTTTGCAGAATCAAAGACGGTGTAATAAGGGGTAGAGCAGTAAAAATAAGTTAAGATGACATTGTGGAAGTTGGTAAATGCTATAGTGAAAAAATAAGTGACTGTGTGTGTGTGTGTGTGTGTGTGTGTGTGTGTGTGTGTGTGTTTGTCTGTGCCTGTGCCTGTGCCTGTGCATGTGCATGCAAGTATGTGTATGTTTAAGTGTGTATTTGTGTCTCTGTGTCTATGTGTACCTATGTGTGTGTAGTTTTTATGTGTGTGTTAGTGTGTGTCTATGTTTCCATATGTGTTTATATGTGTATCTGTGTGTTTATCTCTGTGTGCTATATTTATGTGTGTGTTTTCAGGTGTGTCTATGTATGTGTGTTTGTACATGTGTGTGTCTATGTATATGTCTCTGTGTGTGTGTGTATGTCTGTGTGTGTGTGTCTATGTGTATGTGTGTGTTTATAAGTGTATCTGTATGTGTGTGTGTGCATAAAAGACAGAAGAAGCTACTAACAATTTTTAAATTGAAAAGTATTGAGAAAATGGTGAAATCTGTAGTTCAATTCACTCTTAAAGTGTGACAAGCATTACTTATTTCATCCTATTTTATGTGTGATTCAATATTTTGTTAGCAGGAATTTACACTGCTTTTAAGCCATAGGAACTTAGAATTTTAAATATAAGCATGTAAAATGTAAATAGCCTTCCTTACTCATTTTTATTAACATAAACCCTAAGGCAGATGGGATAAACACAGATAAATGTGGCCCGTGGCAAGAATGATGCAGGCCCTTCAAACTGAGCACACTGATGTCATCATAAAGATAAAGGAATGCATTTGTTCATTTAAAAATATTTCATCCTTGGAGACTTAGAAAATTTTAAATACAGTTATATTATGGTACTTAAAAGTTTAAATTTATAAAAGATGTAATGTGCAGATTTTAAAATAAATTTTTAGGTGCCAACTTTTATTCAGCAAGATTATTTTAAAACCAAGTTACATAGAGCTAAGGAAATGTCTCAGTCAAGAGAATGCCTGTAACTCAGCACATGGCTGTCACTTCAGTTCGCAGTGCCTGTGCACAAGCTGACATGTGGTTTATGGAAGGGTGAGGCAATATTTTTGTTTGGTTGGGGGGGTTTGTTTGTTTGCTTGCTTGCTTGCTTTTGAGACACTCTCTCTACATACTGTCTGGGAACTTACTTCATATATGAGGATGTCCTCAAACACACAGAGATCTGCCCACCTCTGCCAAATGCTAGCATTAAAGGCATTCACCATGCTCAGCTTACTACTTTTAATACTTATCAACCAAGGTAGGAAGTGTGAGGTTTGTTTGTTCATCAGCAACAGTTAAGTCCTCCCCACACACTCCACTCAGGTAACACAGGATGCCCACATTAGTGTCAGTTAGCACAGGATACCCATGTTAGTGTCAGTTAGCACAGGATACCCATGTTAATGTCAGTTAGCACAGGATCCCCACATTAGTGTCAGCTAGCACAGGATGCACATAATAGATTCAGTTAACACAGGATGCCCACATTAGTGCCAATGAACACAGTATGCACATGTTAATGTCAGGTGACACATGATTCACAATTCTGTTCTGCTGCTACTCCATCTGTCCAGTAACCCAAGTTACAATACACAGACAAGGCAAACCAAAGTATGGATGCTTCAGTCCTTCTTAGAGGGAGAACAAAATACTCACAGGAAGAAATATGGAGACAGGGTGGAGCAGAGACTGAAGGAAAGGCCATCCAGAGACTGCCCCACCTGGGGATCCATCCCATATACAGTCACCAAACCCAGACACTATTGTGGATACCATGAAGTGCTTGCTTACAGGAGCCTGGTATAGCTGTCTCCTGAGTGGCTCTGCCAGAGTCTGAGAAATACAGAGGTGGATGCTCACAGCCAACCATAGAACTATGCACAAGGTTCCCAATGGAGAAGTTAGAAAAAGAACTGAAGGAGTTGAAGGGGTTTGCAACCCATAGAAAGAACAATATCAACCAACCTGAACCCCCAGAGCTCCCAGGGACTAAACTACCAACCAAAAGTACACATGGAGCTGCCACATATGTAGCAGAGGATGACATTTTGGGGCATCAGTGGCCCTGGCATTCCCCTGTACTGGGGCATATAAAGTTTGCATGACCAAGGGGCCTCTCGTCCCAATGATGGCCAACGAGGCCATCTTCTGCTATATCTGCAGCTAGAGACATGAGCTCTGGGAGTACTAGTTAGTTCATATTGTTCTTCCACCTATAGAGACCCTTCTCTTTAGCACTCTTCTTTCTCTGTTTTGTTTAATGAACTCACATTAAATGAGAGAAGAAAATAATGACATCATGTGCTTGCCACTGTTCACAGTACTGACACCTTTAGACCTTGTCATCATGTCCTGTTCACTTGTGGTACCTCTTAACATTTTATTGCATGGTATTTTTTCTGGATTGAAGGATATACTTCCAAGTCTCACTGAAAATCTGTTTCAGTGCCAATACTAACTTTCATACCCTGAATGATCTAGAATATTCCAGCTGCAGATCCTGCTAACAGCTTCATTGGCTCTGCTTTTAAATATGCATGGGACAAAGAATAAGGTTAATTGAGAACAATCATCAGGAAAGGCCACAAGGAGTGCAAGAGTTTCTTCCTGCTGATTCTTCACTGTCCTGGAGCTGGTTGTGATCATTAGAAAATTCTGTTTTAGCTAGTGCTAGAGTAATTAGAGATTCAATTTTTATTTTGCCTTTCTGGAACTTCAGCAAAGTCTTTGGTTAGACTAACTTTAAGGTCAAAGCAATAGAAAGCAATTGTGTTAACCCTGTATGAGATTCTTCATCCTCGTTATTAGACTAACTCTCAGAAATAACATGCACATACATACACACACATGTACACATTGTACATACCATTTTTGATATCTGCAATGTCCATATTACACCAGCTCCTGACCAGTTATTTCCCACTGGTAAACTCACCCAGAGGAGTGTCACAAAGTGACTTGTATACAGCATCTCTCTTCTTTTTCTTTCTCATAGCACATAAGCTTTCTCCTGAGCTTACACAATAAGCACATGAATTTTGGTAGCACCTCTTCTTTATTTTATATATAATTTCCTAGTATGCTTTGCTTAGAGTTAGCATTACTGATGATGCACAAACACTAGCTTCTTCCTTATTCATCTTTGGCTTCTACTCTCACTTTTTTCTAGTATTCATTGCCTTAGTTATGAGTTTCTATTGCTGCAAGGAAACACTATGACCAAAAAGTATGTTGGAGAGGAAATGATTTATTCAGCTTACACTTCCCCATTTCTGTTCATCACTGAAGGAAGTCAGTTCAGGAACTCAAGCAGGTCAGGATCTTGGGGGCAGGAGCAGAGGCCACTGGTGTGTATTCAGCATTGGGGAGGGGCTGGAGTATGCTGCCACTGCTTACTGGCTTGCTTCCCCTGAGTTGTTCAGCCTGCTTTCTTAGAGAACCCAAGACTACCCAAACAAGGATGATACCACTCCTCATGGGCTGGACCTTCCCTCATTGATTAGTAATTGAGAAGAGGATTTTCAGCTGAATCTCATGGAGTCATTTCTTCAACTGAGGCTTCTTCCTCTCTTGTGACTGTAGCTAGAAAAAATGCAAAATTCAGGGCACATGGACTTAAATCTCTATATCAGGAAGTAAGATGTTCTTTGTGAGAGTTCCAACCACATACATTTATCCTCCATACTTATTACAGAAGATGCAATGTAAAGCAAAATACACTCAATCGAATTTTTTGCTGAAATGTGAACCAGGTCATGACAAAGCATGTAAAAAAAAAAAAAATCCTAACGGCATCAATAGTCAAAAGAGAGGAGACAGCACAAAACGAGAACATGTCTAATGGACAGGTGGAAAGTTGGAGTGAAGAATTCCTGGCCAATGTTCCTGGAACTGCCAGCCAGACCAGCCCTGCTGGGGGGTTACGTCTGGTGCATGCTGTGCAGTGAATGGGGTGTTCTTCTTAAATGGAAGTTTTACCAGGTGCAGAGTCACAAGGAGACAGCAGTAGTTATGTTTATACACAAGTTCTTTTGCCATCATTTACCAAAGAGAATAATTAACTGGACACCTACCGAAGGCTGATCAGTACCCAGGTCAATGGAGGATAATTTACTCACCCTTTGATTGAGCCCTTCAGAAGTTGTGTAATACCACTGATGTTTAAAAGAAAAACATGTTATAATTCTATTATTTACATCTTTTCAGTCTTGAATCTACCTTGCCAGCAGTACATTATTAATAATTAGGTTTTTGCATCTTTTCAAAAATATATTAGTGAAGTTGTCCAAATGTAGAATCCTGAATGTTAATAAATTTTCTCAGAATCAGAGTTTTTTTTCAGTAACTTCCTATTTTGCAATATTTCACAAGAACTTTTCATGTTTTTATAGATTAAAATAATCTTTACTAGTATCATCAAGTATAGTACATCCTTGCATAACTACAAAGAATATATTCTAAAGCATCCCCTCAACTATCTGAAAGCATGGATAATATTCATTTTATATATACTGTTGTCTCCTAAACAAGCACATATTTGATAGACTAAATTAGGAGCAGTAAGAGATTAACAACAAGTAAATGAAAATAAAACAATTTTAATAATTACTATAGTTAAATACTTCATATTTATGAAATACTTACTATAGTTTCAATTTAACATTTTCAAATCCCAATTGGCCAAAGTAATAAAAGAATAGAAAATAAAACTGGATAAATTGGAAACTACTGTTTGAATAAATTACTGAGTTAGATTAACACACACAAGTACAACTTATAAAAATGCATTCGTATACAGACACACAATCTTGGATAAAAGAAAAAGCCAGACTGAATAATTTGACCTAAAAGCTTAAGATTGTTGTGCTTGCAGTTATGAACCCAACATAGAGTAGTATTAAGGCTACATGGACATGTTGTGTGTATTAACTGATGTTTTTGTTGATTTAGAATATCTTGATGAGATTCTCATACAGTTAGGAAAACTAGTCACATACACACAGGAAACACAGATACAGCTCTCATCTCCTGTCCTAAACTCCTCTGGAACCTTCCTATACAGTCACGTCCTAAGGCTCCCTGTAACCCAAACCTCCTTAGAAGGTATTGATATAGTTCTATATGGTAATATTACACTATAGTATGTATTATATTATACTATTTTATATTATATTATATTTTGCTATATTATATTATGTGAATAAAAAAAGTTTCAATTCTTTATAATATTTAAGTTAAATTTCTTACAGAACTTTTAGTAATGATCTTTTTTTTTTTTTTTTTTTTTTTTTTTTTTTTTTTTTTTTTTTTTTTTTTTTTTTTTTTTTTTTTTTTTTTTTTTTTTTTTTTTTTTTTTTTTTTTTTTTTTTTTGGTTTTTCGAGACAGGGTTTCTCTGTATAGCCCTGGCTGTCCTGGAGCTCACTTTGTACACCAGGCTGGCCTCGAACTCAGAAATCCGCCTGGCTCTGCCTCCCGAGTGCTGGGATTAAAGGCATGCGCCACCACGCCCGGCAGTAATGATCTATATATGTTTATTTTTTAACTCTTTCCAATGCAAAGTGAAGGAAGATATTATGTAGAACTGTCTAGGAGGCTCAAAATATTTCTATTATCAAACAATATAGATGACTGTATGTTTTGGTTTTGTTTTGTTTTGTTTTGTTTGGATTGCCTGAAGGGTATCTTTATTGACAACTGCTAAAAGAACCCCTCCCAGGTACCACTGAAAACATAGTTGTCTGAAGGAGAAACAATTCTCACATTCAATGTTCTATTTTTGGTCACCAAATGCATGAAATTTCTTCCCTTCAAGAGACAATTTCTCCAGTGAAGACAGTCATTAATTTCTAATAATTTAACTTAATTGTAATGTTCACCTGAGTTAATACTGGCTCCATAGGTTAAAAGCTCAGGAAAAATCACCTCACTCTTCAGATGCCAGTCAGAGAAAGCAATTTTCAGACCAACTAGCAGTAAATCAAATTCCCACTACCAGAAACTTGGGTAAGGAATGATTTACTAGGATAGCTCACAGAACTTTGGCAAACAATCATGTGTGCCAATTTATGGCAAAGGTTACTTGAAAGGATGCTAAGGAACAGCCAGATGAAGAGACACTAAGTAAAGTATGGGATAAAGTATGCTGAGTGTACTCGCTCCTTCTAATTCACCATCTTCCAGGAACCTATCCAAAGTTGTCCATAGCCTGATTGCTATATTTGGATGCTTACGCATGCTTTGTAATATAAAAATAATTGATAACACTATTGGCATGTAAATTCAACTCAAGTGTCTCTTGCTTCCTTAGAGGGTGTTAACTTAGTATGGAAAGTTCCAAATCTCTTATGATGACATATCTGGTTCCTCTGGCAACTAGATCTTATCCTGAAAATGAGCCTAGGATGGATAGCATCATAAAGACAAAGAGGCTTTTTCATCAAGGCTTTTAGAAGGGATTGAGGAGCTCTGTGTCAGATGTTTCAATTACACATGTAACAATAAAGTATATTGAAGACTATTGCCTGGGGACTGTAGACATGTTTCAGTGAGAAACAGGTGTGTGGTACTAGTCCAAATGAGTTTGGTTTCTAGCACCCACTTTAGGATGACTGACAAGTGCCTGTTAACCTTAGCTCCTGGTGATCTGACATCAACTTTGGCTTCCAGAGGAAAATTATTAAGACACACACACACATACATTTAATTGAAAATAACTTTTTAAAATTTATTTTTTAGTTTTATGTGTGTCAAGAACATGGCCCTCTCAAAACCCCTACCTAGAAGAATTTCAAAAGTTTTATTTCAGTAACCTTTCAATATTTATTGAATATTGGATGGCATATATGTGTGTAACAATGAATATATAATTGATAATTTATATAATTTAGATGCCCTTTGCCAGTTATCTTTTTTCAAAATAATCATATAAAATTAATGTTTTAATTCAATATAAAGATAGTTCAGATGCACAAATAGAATATTTATTTTGTGATACGTAAAAATGTTTCTTCAACTTGATCTCTCCTATCCTGAAGAATAGTTTTCTTTTGGTTTTGACAGAGCCTTCCTCTGTATGCCAGTCTCAGTTTTAACTCATTACATAGCCTACAATGGCTTCTCACTCATGGCTATCTTTCTGTCTCATATGCTAAGGTCAAAGACGTGACCCACAGTGCCATGCCACAGTGCCATGCCAGTAAAGCTTTGATATTTCAGTCATTGCTATGAAATTTTAAAAAATATTTTTATTGGATGTTTTCTTTATTTACATTCAAATTGTTATCCCTTTTCCTGGTTTCCCCTCCGAAAATCCCCTATCCCTCCCCTCTTTTGTGTTTCCAAAAGGTAGCCATGGCAACTTCGGACTCTACTGAATGTCTCAAATGATGTGGCTATTCTGTATCTACCACCAGAAATATGGCTGTGTGAAAGTTTCATATTTCTAATAAACCTTCTTTCCACCTATGGCAAAACCTAGTTAAGCGGTTTCACTGAGTGCTAGCTTCCATTATGCAATATGCATGACACCCTTTCACAATAGAAACAACAACCAAAAATAGATAGATAGATAGATAGATAGATAGATAGATAGATAGATAGATAGATAGATAGATAAAGGAAGTGTTACACATCAGAGTGCTTAAGAGCCTGTGCCGCTCTTTCAGAAAAAAATCTATATCCAGTGTCTCACAATTGCCTGTAATTCCAACATCAGAAAATCAAAGGCCTCTTCTGGCCCTGTGGAGATATACATATATATGTGAGTGTATGTGTCTGTGTGTGTGTGTGGCAAACACACACACACACACAAATAAAGATACATTTAAAAATATAAAAGACATGTTGAACATTAAGCATTCTGTAGTTTAAACATATCACCTGGCTTGGTACATGTTTTGAAAATATATTGATATGCATACTTTTTAAAAAAGAGAACATTATTTTACAACATTTGTGTAAGAGTCTAATATAGATGTCTATAAAAACTACACTTTTAAAATATCTACCAATAAGATATTGCCTTTGTATAGCCTTAAAAACCCAGAAAGACAGCTAAGTGATATTTCTTCTAAAAGTGATTTTTAAAATGTTTTCTGAATCAAGAGGTTTTTTTCCCTCTTAACTCATCATGCCTTGAAAGTGATTCACTACAGCTTCACTGATAAAAATTAATTTAATTCTTTATCTTTGAAGTATTAAAGTGTTTGAACTAAATGAAAGAGAGTCCTCTTAGTCTATGTCCTCTGACTCCTATCAACCATTCCTCCTAGATAATATCCATTCATTTGTGCCTTTCTATAAACTGAGAAACCCCACAGCCACCATATTTGGCCTGGTCCCAGGTAGGGTAAAGGTGACCTCCTTTCCCTCCTCCATTCTGGACTCTCAGGAGTATTTCTAGAAATGCTACTTCTTCTTATCTGCCAGAGCAATTCCTCCAGCCTACCAACATTCTGTTGGAAGAAGAGGAAACCCAGGTCAAACGCACAAAATATATTATTTTGTTTATGATCATAGTGGAAATTTTCTTGAATTTAAAGTAGATGCTGGTCAAGATGCATGCATAACAGAAAACTGACTGGGCCAAAAAGAAAACGTCCCATGAGACATAATAATCAAAACAGTAAATGAGCAAAATAAACGATATTAAAAGCTGAAAGAGAAACAGACCAAGTCACATATAAAGGCAGGAACATTAGAATTAGACTTTTCAGTGAGACTGATGCCAAAAGGGCCTAGTTGGACGGATGATTTACAAACTCTGAGAGACAATACATGTCAGACCTGACTGTTATACCCCAAGAAACTAGAACTCGCACTCTAGGGAGAAAGATAAGCATTCCACAATGAAACCAAATTTAAGCAGTTTCTATCAATCCAGCTCTACAGAAGAAACCAAAAGGAAATTCTCAGTCTAAAGATATTAACCACTCCCAAGAGAATACAAGGAACAAATAATCCAAAAACTATAAATAAAAACAGGTAGAAAAAAGAATCCACTCCACAACAGCCAAATAACAGAAATCAGTATAAACTATTCATTGATAACTCTCAATAATGGTCTAAGTTCTGCAATCAAAAGACAAATTATGGCAACTTGTTTGGATTAGAAAATTAGGTCTGTCTTTCTGCTTCATCCAAGAAGCACAGCATACCATCAATTTACAATTAAGTTAAGGTAAAAGGGATTGGCAAACCCTTACTCAAATTAACCAAAAGATGGAGGTCGATGTAAACCAATAAAATTAGAGATGAAAAGAGACATTGCGAGAAAGACCAAGGAAGTTAAAGAATGATAATATACTTTTAAAATCTGTATTACACTAAACTGGAAAATCTAAAAATAAATTTAAATCAAAATGAATTTAAGCTATTTAAACAAACCCATGAACTAGAAGCAGGGATATACTGGTAATGCAAATCAATGCCCACATCTTAGCAGAAATCAAGACAGTAGTAGCAAACTATAGTTACTGCCCCTGGATCATCTCTGCCATGCACATTTAGGAGCAAAGCAATAACACACTGTTCATTTAAATTTTCCCCTAATGAAGCGATAATGATGGCTGACTTAATTAACTGTCAGTCCCTGTTAAGTCTTTTGCCTTCTGTGCTAGGCAATGGGAATTGTACAGAACATGCTCTGTTGAGTTCTGCAGTGTGCATGGTTACGTGACTTTCTATGCGAACTCTCCTCCCTCATGACTGTAGTGCCAGGTTTATGTGACAGAACAATTGTTAGATTAATTATAGCCAAAATTCCTAGTTATTTGTCAGAGTTGCTCTACACCAGGTAAAACAACTGACAATACTTACTGATATAAAATCAGAAATTGGTGTTGTAAAACTTCACATGCACTAATGTGATTTTGATAGTTTGTAATAAATGAAAAGTTATGTTTTGGTGAAATTGGTATTGATATTAATTAATATGATTTTTTGAAATTAAATATTATTAACTGACATCACTTGGAAAAAATTAGCATAGCTTAATGATCCAGTATTTTTGAAACAATCAGTGCACAATTTTATAAGATAGTATATGAGGAAATGAACCATTTAAAGTGTAAGATAATCCACAGACTTTAACATACAGATAAGAAAAATTCATTGGGAGAATTCAGATTTTAGAGTAAAATTGAAGAAGACACTTTTAGCAAAAACAAAGACAAATATTCCATGCTCTAATGTAGTGTCAGAGAAAAACATTCACAATTATTAGATACATTATTAAACTACATCTTCTGTGTTCATGCATATAAGGCTGCATTCTCTTCATATATCTTAGGCAAAGCAGTGCCTTCCAATGGATTTAATGTGGAATATGAAAGTAAGCCTTCTCAGGTTGTATCTAAGAGAAAATTAGTAAAATACATACAAACTTTTCAGGAAATTTTTGCTTACACTTGTATAATGTAGTTTTCATAAAATTTGGTTCTTCTAGTAGTTTGTGACTATTGCATTATTTGTACATAATAAATATTTTATTTGAAATTAATTGTATTTATTATTATTATCTCTGTATGTGGGTGGGCTTGCATGTGACATGGTCACATATGGAGATTAGAGGGCAACTTTTTGTAGTGAATGTTGTACTTTCATCTTTACATGGGCTCTGGATGGTCCATCAGGCTTGCTCAGCAAGTGCTTTATCTCCCAATCTATTTCTAAGGCCTAAATTAATCAACATTGCTAAAATGTTTTATTATAAGTGGATAACACAATCTACTCTGCTCATGCATATTAAAAAACACACACACACATATGTATTAGTCAGTGTTCTCTAGAGCCACAGAACTTATGGGTAGTCTCTATATAGTAAACGAATTTATTGATGACTTACAGTCTGCAGTCCAACTCCCAACAATGGTCAGTAGTAGCTGTGAATGGAAGTCCAAGGATCTAGCAGTTGCTCAGTCCCACACAGCAAGAAGGCAAAGGAGAGAGCGACTTCCTTCTTCCAATGTCCTTATGTAGGTCTCCAGCAAAAGGTGTAGCCCAGATTAAAGGTGTGCACCACCACACCTTTAATCCCAGATAACCTTGACCTGGGAGATCTCCCTGTCTTAATCTTCTGGAATTCATAGCCACTATGCCTCAAGATTTCCATACCAAGATCCAGGTCAGAAACTTCTACCTCCCAGCCTCCAGATTAGGATCACTGGTGAGCCTTCCAATTCTGGATTGTAGTTCTTTCCAGATATAGTCAAGTTGACAACCAGGAATAGCTGCTGCACCCATATATAGTAATATTTGTGCTTTCAATGATTTTTTTTTATATGAGTACTCTAAGACTAAAAGTTTAAGCTACATTTTCCAACAAAGACCATTCTAGTTCCTTTTGGTTTTGTTTCTGGTTCTGATTGTAGTTCTATTTCTGGTTTTGGTTTTGACAGAGCCTTCCTCTGTATGCCAGTCTCAGTTTTAACTCATTACATAGCCTACAATGGCTTCTCACTCATGGCTATCTTTCTGTCTCATATGCTAAGGTCAAAGACGTGACCCACAGTGCCATGCCAGTAAAGCTTTGATATTTCAGTCATTGCTATGAAATTTTTAAAAATATTTTTTATTGGATGTTTTCTTTATTTACATTCAAAATGTTATCCCCTTTCCTGGTTTCCCCTCCGAAAATCCCCTATCCCTCCCCTCTCCCACTCCTCACAACCCAGGTCATCAATGGGAGGTGAGGCCCTTGGTGCTGTGAAGGCTCTATGCCCCAGTGTAGGGGAAATGCCAGGACAATGAACTTTTCTTGTGATGTACTGGTATAACAGAAATATTAAGTTGTTTGGGTTTATTAGAAATATATAGTTTACTGTAGATTGATGAGGTCCTGTGTGTTTCCTGTATAAATGTGCTAAGATCTGTCAGTCTCCCCTTCTGTCTCTCCCTCTCTCTTTTCCCATTCAATTACTTTTCCATAATTACTACATCACTGTTATCCCTGTAACCCTCTGTCTTTCACTCTTGTTCTTTTGTGTGACAACTTGCCAGTAACCACTTTCTGAACTTTTATATCATGAAAATCCTTATTTATCTCTTGATAGAACTTTTAAATTATTAGAATTTTTTTATGGTACACAGTGCTGAAAAGACCAGCTTTGAACTATTATCAATTTACCTATGGGAGATTATACCTGTGAGCTATAAATGGTTATCCATTTTTTTTTTTTTAGATAAATCACTTTGCTGTGGTATGAATTGCAAATTATTAGTCTTTACTTGCCATTAACGCCTTGACTTTTTTCTTGAAGACATTTCTGTTTCATATAAGCCTTTAAAAATTTGTTTCATGTTTAAAAAAAATTGGTTCATTGTTCCTTTGATGCTACTCTTTGGACTTACATTACATGTATGAGTGTTTTTTTTTTGTATGTACATGTGTGTTTGCTTGTATGCCATATGCTCATAGAAGACAGAGAGACCATCAGGTTATCTGTAACTACTTACTGAAGATTGTGATCTACCATGATAGAGCTGAGATCCAAACATAGGGCCTCTGAAATAGCAGTAAGAGCTTATAAGCACAGAACTATCTTTCAAGCCCCTCTATGAGATTATTTTTAATTCTTTTTTCCTCTGACTAGTTCTTAGTTTCTTTATTTTTTTCATTAAGTGCTCAGTTCTTTTGAAAAATTCCTGGATGAAGTAGTAGATGTTGATATACTGATTATTTAAGATACCTACCAAATTTACCAATATAGACTTTGATATTACTTTCTTTTAACTTAAATATCATTAATTTCATAAACAATTATATATACACACTATATATAACTTAACTATATAATATAATTATGTGTATATATTACCTATAATATATTCAATGTGTATATTTACAATACTATATATATATATATATATATATATATATATATAAAACTATATATACAAACATATATATACCAACACACAAAAGTATATTACATATACATATATATTTCTAATTTGTTTCTAGATTTTTTGTTTCTAGATATACCATTATCACATTATTTAATATTTTTATTTATAGTATATGTATTCATGTGACAATGCACATGAGTTTGTACATGTGTTTGTACATGTGAAGGCCCAAGGTTAACACTGAATGCTTTCCATGTTTGCTCTCTACATTTTTTTCTTTAATCTTGAGACATATTCTCTAACTGACCTTAAAGCTCAACTACTCATCTAGAGTGGCTGTTTATCAAGCTGTAGGAATCCCTGTTTCTATCTTCCCAGCCTCTGTACTTCTTATTCAGTCCCTAAGTGGGATGTGGAGTTCAGAGGCTTACTCATAACCATAGTCTCCCCTTTCAGTCTCACCCACATTTTAAGTCTGATCTCCAGAAAGTGTTGGCTGGTACTGAGTAGAGCTTATACAAACAAACTGAGCAGGAGAAATGATATGTCTAGAATTTTTATACCCAACACCCCTGAAACCCTGGAATTTTATTTCACATGCTTCAGGCAGGAAAAGTACTAAAACCTGAAAAGTTCCAACTGCACTAAAGATTTCCCATACTACTGTTAAGACTTTACTCTTGCTGGAGAGTGTGTGTGTGTGTGTGTGTGTGTGTGTGTGTGTGTGTGTGTGTTTCAGAGTGTGATTCATCTAGGTTATTTTTCTTGAAATAGAATTTTAGATGTTCATCACAAAGAAAGAATACTATTCCAACCAAAGTTTCTGAACAAGTTAGACTTTTCTTTGCACTAAGAGTATGTGCTCTGGTAAGGCAAACACATACTGAGATAAAAGTTAAGTTTGTGTTTTATTCTAACTTAGGTGATAGCTGTCTCTTTTCCCCATTGTCTGGAGTCTGACTTCACTCATTATCTTATTTAGCTGGGTAGTCTGAAAATACACAGGAAATGGAGGAAGGGGATTACTGCTTCCTGAAGTAAAGGGTCATTACTCCAGGCTATCACAATCTGGAATTGTGATAAAGATTTACAGGGTGGGGAGGATTAAAACTTTTGCATAATTCTCTAACAGGATGGGGGAAGGGTTGAAAAATATTTTAATTTCTTGTTCTACACACAAGTTTTAGAGTATTTGACAGAAAATGCTTGTATCTGATATTTCTAACAAGAAGATTTTCAGTGTTGGATGAAGCTTAGAAGACCAGAAGCCCATTCAAATTGTTATCTTTTTAAAAACTGTTCATGATATCCTCTCTGCATACCATATTGAAACTCATGGTCATATTTACACAAATATACATAGATATACATGCATACATACACACAAACACACACATACAGATGCACATGAATATATACATAGATACACACAGCTGCAAACATACATATTTAAATACAAAGAAACATAGTGTACACATATACATTCACAAACATATACACACATGCACACATAAACACACACACATATATCACACACAAGCATATATACACAACTATGCAATACCTTAATAATGGTAGCCCTGAGTGTTTTGGTGATAAAAAAAATTCTTAAAGTCGTTTACAAAATTAGCTTGGGGTGGTTATTATGAATTTTAATTCATAAAATTATTCTCCTTGAGAACTAAATACCAGTGGAATACTTTTAATTTAACACCCCACATACACTAAACAAAACCCCAAAATGAAACCACATATCAAATATTTTTAAAGTTTTCTAGGTGGCTAATTTTTCATATGTATATTGTATAATATTTATGTATCAAATTTCTATTAAAAATCCCTTAAACAGGTCATACAATTAACCTTCAATGCTTAGACAAGTTGAATATTACATAGGTAGGAAGTAACATGGTAGGTGTGGATACCCCAGTTTTCTCTGATGCTTCCTGGCCTCAGTTTGGGATCATTGCAAGGAAAGCTACATGAATGTTCCTGTTCGCATTCATTAAGGGACACAATGTGCTACAAATACCTCAAAAAACTACTTTGGTCTTTTATGGTCAATCACACAACCAACCCACTGTTCTGTGTAAAAATATTAGTTTTGTAACCATTTATATAAATGAAAATATATTTTTGAATATAAGGACTCATAGAATAATTTAAAAATATCCAATGTGATTTTCAAAAAACAGTTAATATAGTGTCCACTAAGGTCCACAAGATAAGATAATCTAAGATCAGCTTGAATAGGTTGCCTGACAGATATCAAACATAGAAAGGTTTAATGGGATGAACTATCTTCTTGCAGCAGGAGTTTAAAGTGGCAATGCTTCTAAAATCATGGCTTAGTCTCCCTCCAAGGCCAACTTTATTTTTATTTTTTTACAACTTAGATTCCTAGTTTTAAATTTGAGTTCCATCATGTAAATGAAATTCTCTTTCCATTGTATTGAATTCTGATTTCCCAAGCATAATAATTCCAGGTATATAATTATCAGCATTCTAAAGCCCAATGAAATTCTAGAATCTATACTACAAACATAACTTTTAGTTTTGTTTTCTTTATTATTTAATGAATACATTGCTGATATTTCATTGCAAATGTTGACTTATGGGGGACAACTCAAGTGAGATGATGTTTTACTAATTGGAATTCTACATACTAAGAAAATAGACTTAGATCTTGTTATATACTGGAGAAAATATGAACCTTTTAAAACAATTTCTAATAATTTGGAGCAAAACTATTTGAGATTTCTCTTGTAGAATTCTGTACAATTTTCTCACTTAAGCTTTAGAAAATTACTGTATATCTCATCAGCCAAATTTCTAGCTGAGATAATTTGGCTGTCTACAAGAGGCATAAACATGATAATTGAAATGAGATAAAACATAATTGAGAAAGGAATTCTCTGCAGTATGAAATGTGGTTTTAAAAAAGGCTGGCTTCCAAAATGGGAGGAAACATAACTCAAAGTGTCCACTGTTTATGTTGCATGTATAGGGAAGTTCAGGCTCAGAAGACTCCCCGGAGTTAAGCAAGAAGAGGAAAAAAGTTCACAGGAAAATTGGTTGCATAGCAACTTGCAAATTTACTTAACATAATGAAAGTATCTATCAGGGTTTACCTAGTATATAGTACAAAGTAAAAGCACCACGTGTAACCATCATCCGACCAAAACAAATGCAAATAAATACTAAAGGTAGTGAGAATGGAGTTGAAAATACATCCACAGCTATCATCATTTTGATGTCTGACCACAATGTGAAAAATACACAGTGCAATATAAGAGTCAATCCATATAGCATTGTTGAAGAAACATGGAACCATTGACAGTTGGTTAATGACCAAAGGCTTCAGAATCTAGATTATCTGGGAACAAGCAATGTTAAACTTCACTGAAAGATGGGATGCTCTGCTCAACATATTAAAGAAGGGAATATCCTCTCTCTCTCTCCTTCTCTCTCTCTCTCTCTCTCTCTCTCTCTCTCTCTCTCTCTCTCTCTCTCACACACACACACACACACACACACACACACACACACACAAGTATATTTGTTACAAGAGTAAGACTGAGCTTTATAGAACGTGGCCCTAAAGTCATGATATTCAGAGAATAAGGAGACATTGAAACCACCGTTTGATATAGTGACTCTGGTACCTTCTTTGACAACCTCTATTATTTAAATGCTAATCTCAAAGGCCTATCAGATCATACAGATCATAGAAAAGCCTATTCACAGGCATCTGGGGTTTTGATGACTTTTCTCAGGAAAAATATTGCTGAATTAGTAGCTAATATAAATGTGAGAGACATTTAAATTGTAGTGGTAGAGAGACTAATGATTTGTAGCAATTTACCTAAAATGCTAATTTTCTGTTAAATATAAATGTGTAAATATAATGAAAGCACTGGGAGTAAAATGAAATGAAGTTTGGTGTTTTTTCTGTAAATTAAAAAAAAAAAAAAAGCTTGTTTCCATCCTATGGTAGAACTAACATTGTAAAATAAGTGTCCAAAGGTGCTTTCTATTTAAATAACAGAATCATATCTTTTAAATGTCTATGATTCCGCAGCAAATTGACTTACAATAAGAAAGGCATATCCATTAGAAAGTTGCCATGTGAGAAACTGAAGAGAAAAACAACTGTTAGCTGACACTCTAAAGCTCCCCCATCACATGAACCTTTGCCCACCGCAGCAGAGATGAAAGGAGAAAGAGCCATAGAGCACAAATGCTTGTGGTTGGTTCTGGCACATCTGTGCTTTTAGCTTTTCTTCTTGGAACATTCAACATTCCAGTGGGCTCACTACTCTATGCTTACTTTTTCAGTGGAAACTCTGGAATCCTCAATCAGTGAGCTACACTAACAATCAATCACATTGCCATAGAATTTCACAGTGATAACAGGATTACTTTAAATGTAAGAGTGTTTCCATTGTTGAGTTAATGAAGGAACTTTGCATAACATGGCCAGAGACTTTAGGTTTCTTTGTTGGAGGAAGGGAGTGCACTGAACATGTAATAGTATTTTTATATGCCATCACTGGAAGATATTTTTAATTTAAAGTTAATATGTCACTGTTTGATATATTTGCATGAAAAAATACTGAATATTCATTACATTTCGTATCAGTGAAATCTGTGAAGATAAATAAAATGTGCTGTGGCCAGCATTAATACTGCCCATATTGAAACACTGACAGCGAAGAGAGAGGTTTTCATTGATTATATTTTTCTCCTCAGATAAATTTGCAAAAAAAAATGAGAGTCACTGGTGTTATTACCCAAGGAGCAAAAAGGATTGGAAGCCCAGAGTACATAAAATCCTACAAAATTGCCTACAGCAATGATGGGAAGACTTGGGCAATGTACAAAGTAAAAGGCACCAATGAAGAGATGGTAAGACTAACTCACTCTATGGAATTTAACTAAGAGTCCATGATGACCATGTTACCAAGGGACACCTGAGCCTTCTGTTACAGGCTTATGCTCAAATATATTTCTGCAGCTTTTGGGATTTAATTGGATAAAAGGGAGCAGGGCTTCCCAAAGTTAGAAATTTCTAACAGCTGCCACTTAAGACTTTTCTCAGATTTTAATTGGTGCTCCTACAAGTGCTTCTCAAAAAGTTATCAGAGTGTTGTAAATAACAGTTGAGCTACTTTAAGGACAATCAGCTTCCCAATTTATTCTCCTTGATTTTACAGATAGCTTTTTCCTCAATCAAATAAATTATTATAAAATAGGAATATTAAATAATAGAAATGATGGAAATCTGTGCATATTTTGCATTAGGAATGTATTTGTCACTGAAAACAATAAAATGCTGTAGTGTTCCTTTTTCTTTAGTGTTCAGAATTTTAACTAATTCATTTTGTAATAACAGTTGAAAGTCTGATTAAGATACACAGAAGGAATGGCTCTACTTGAAAAGTTTATTCATTTGCAAGTGAACTGCGGGGCTGTGGGTATAGGGGAAGAGCAGCGGGGGAGAAAACCCATATCTGGCCAGAGTTCCAGTGGTGCTCTGGGCCAAGAGGACATGGGAGGACTTCCAGACACTTTCCATGCGGCCCCGGGTGGGCATCTGGTCAGGGCTGTATGAAGCCGCTGACCCCACACAGCGGGGTTTGGGGGGTGGACAAGGGGCGGCCTCCAGTACCAGGTTCTCAGTTTCTAGCATCCCAGGCTGGATATGGCAGAGGAGCTGAGAACAGAATAGGA